>JAODUP010000284.1:257500-448357 GCA_025642065.1 Paralvinella palmiformis | reverse complement strand
TTTTAATCATTAATGGTGTATGATTACTTTGTTCGAAAGCTGTGATCTTGCCCCACAAACTGTTCTCACCAAGATGCCATCCGTGATCTCCAAGAAACATCACGATCGTTGATTCACTTAGACCAAGTTTTTCAACTTCATCCAATAATATACCTACCATATCATCCACAAAACTCACACATGCAAAATAAGCTCTTCTGTAATATTTAGTTTCGTAGTCTGACAATATTTCATTCGGTTCGTGTGTTGTTTTATTTAACACATGTCGAAGTAACTCTATGTGTGGTTGGTGTTCATTTAATGGATAGTGTTTTGGATAATACTTATTTTCTTTCCTTGGCAAATCCATGCTTTCCATTGGATAAAGGTCATAGAATTCCTTCGAACAGATCCATGGCAGATGAGGCCTATGATATCCCACACCGAGAAAAAAGTTCACGTTTCCAGACTTGGCATAAGGTGCAAGTCTTCTGAGATAATTAACTGAATATTGAGTAAGCGATTCATCTGGTGTTAACATATTGCCCTCTCTTTGATCAGGTGTGATGGCTCCAGATACAGCATGCGGTAACAATAACCTAGAACTGTAGAGTTCCTGAAAATGATTATATTCTACCGGCTCTGGAATATTCCAAGATTGAAAATCATTTTTCCAACCATGACCCTGGTGGAAAATCTTACCAAGATTTATTGAGATATAGCCTTTATCTTTGAAGTACTCCGGTAATGTGGTGAAATTTCGTTGAACTTCTCTAAATATAGTCTCCAATTTCCACGTTGTTACAGTGTCAGGTCGGCGTCCTGTTAACAAAGATGCCCTACTTGGTCCACATATTGGGTATTGTACGTACGCTCTAGTTAATAGTAAACTATTAGAAGCAAGTCGATCTAGATGAGGTGTGTATGGTTTCAGATTGGTGAAAGGATTTGGATAATGTCTACCCCAATAAGATCCTAGTTGTGGTCTGAGGTCATCAGACATTATGAAGAGGACATTCTTCCTGTTTGGTGTTCCGGTGGATGTATTTAATAAAAGTGCTAGTCTTTCTTCCGCTCTAATTACAATATGTCCTGTTACCTGTTCGTAAACGGTACTGATATGTGTGGGCAGATGGTCCTTCAATTGAACTTCTTGCTTCGTTGGTTGTTTCCCTTCCTTTGTACCTTCACTTTTCACCAATCCAATTCTGCTTGTATCCTCAAAATTGTTCCCAAGTGGAAATTTGTTTTGTACATTTCTGAACAATAATAACATAATTCCAGGCACAATAAAACCTATTGTTGTCACTAAGTAACACATATTCCTTCTGCCACAAAACATTTTGTAAGCCTTCGCCAATCTTCTGACTTAGTTCGTATTGTTTGTCATCGAATGAAATAGTAATTCATATTGGCACATGGAAAACAACCTCGTATTCTGACGGTAAATATATATGATTGGTATAATAAATATTGACTTTGTGTTTGTACATAACTACAGGTTTGTTTATCTTACATACAAAATGGCTTATTGATTAGTAATTCGGAGAATTGGTGTGCAGGCATATATATGTGTAATTGATTTAATACTTACACGCCTTATTTTGCGATCATGATAATTACGTAGTATGATCTCAGATTACACTGCCGGTAGATTTGTGAAATCATACATGAACCAGACAACCTTAATATTGTAAAATAAGTTATAATATATAACCAACACTCTTGATCAAAGCATTTTACCTAAAGATAATGTATAACAAGGATGTATAATACACTGAGCACTGTTTAGTTCATTGAATTCATAACATTTTAACAACCAGACTCCATAATACTAATAATACTAATACTACTACTACTACTAACTACTACTACTACTAATAATAATAATAATAATCAAAAGAACACTAATAATAATATTAACGATATATATATATATATATATATATATATATATAATATATATATATAATAGAATGTGTGCTGCAGTCGTGGTAGTAACTGTGACATCCCGCGGCCCGCAATCAGGCTTGTCATGGGCACGTTGCCAGAGGTAATCGACTTGTCTAGCTGTGCGGAATGGTCCGAGTCCTGCCTGCATTTACTCGGCACGTATTGTTCCCAGCATGTTTGTGCGGTGCCTTCCTAGTTGGGGTTTGTAGGCTTGTGAGCCGTTAACGACGAAGTCTGATGCCCTCAGAGCGGGCGCGTTAGGATCCATGCGTAGGACATGGCCTAACATTGACCATCTTTGCTTTGCGACCTTTGAAGAGAGGGGTTCTACATTGCACTGTTTGTACAGTGTCTGGTTGCTGATAAGGCTTTTTGGCCAGTAGTGACCCGAGTTGGTACGAAAGTGTCTGTGCATCCAACTTGTTTAGCCTGGCTTTCGGTACAGCCCAGCTATTGCAATTGTAGAGCGTGATTGCTACGCAGTATGCATTGCAGAGACGGAGTCCTGTCTTCAGCGGGATCTTGGTTCAGCGACTTCAGACGTTCCGTAACGAATGAAATGTTACGTTGCCTTGAATTCAGTTTTTCTGCTGCTACAGATGGGAGATGGACCAGTGGGATATTTTCTTCGTCCAGGAAGTCAACAACGTTGACTTGGTGGGTTGGATCTGTTGAAGCTTTATCGCCCGGATGATAGTGCAGCAGCGAGGTAGCAGGTGAAAAGGGCTGGTGAGAGGCTGTTGGGGGGAGGGGTTCTACTGAGGTCTCGTTTTTTCACTCGGACCCTTAGCTTCGTCCCTGCTAACATTGGTATTGCTAGTCTTATTTCATCATCGTTGCAGCCTGCTTGTAGTAGGACATCTAAGATACACTTCCGTTTGATGGTATCGAAGGCTCGCGACATATCAATGCTCATCTTCTGGAGGTCCCATTTCTTTGTCATCACCACTGAGATCAGCATACGTTGTGCCCATATAATGTGTGCGCATCTCCTGTCTCTTTTTAAACCACTTTGGTAGATTCCGGTGAAGCAGTCGATCTTGTATCTCTTTTTCTTATGTTGTTCAGCAGGACTATCGACCGGAGGTTGGTTGGTGGACCACGGGATTTCTTTGGCTTGGGCTGGGTGATAAGTATCCCTTCTCCTAGTGTCTCTATTAGCACGTGGTGTTCAAATGATGAGTTGATTATTTAGGCCAGGGGGCAGGAGACAATATATTTTGAATGCTTGAAGAGCTAATTAATAGGTGTCTTTAATTCACGGTACCTCAATCAGTAATGCATTGGACAAAAATGCAGGCACCGTTGATTCCTGGTGCTAACGTCATATTTGCACAAATTGTTTACATGTATTACTGAAATAACGTTTGTTTACACGTAATTATAGTGTGTTTTGTGATTGATAACATATAAGAGTTTAAATTCCTTAAATAGCGCAAAATGTATATTGACAACATGCCCACAAAGGCCAAGGATATAAAAAGTGATTCAACTGGCCTCATTCTCACCTACTTGACTTCTGAAGTAATGTACTTCAACTTGTACCACTAATAAACTCCATAATAAATCAATCGATAGTTGAACAAATGATACCACAGACGCAATCAGCTATTTACTCCTAGTCATTGTGAGGGATGAACTCAATCTATGAACGTGAAAGCAATTCCCTTACTTTTTATCCATACAAACATCTGCCCCGTAGCAAAATCAACACTTTTGGAGAGAGAAAATGTATGTTATTTATTGATATATTTTGTCGATAAACATTGTGTGTGTGTGTTTGCATGTGTGTGTGGGTTTTGTATGTGTGTATGTGTGTGTTGTTGCTGTTTTCGCTGTGTATAATAAGGTAGAGGCACAGATAATCTCGAACCGTGAATTAAAACTTCTTCATAGGACTGAATCCAGAGTGACGACTTTTCGTGCTGAGACACGTGTAATGTCTCACTAGTCCAAATGTTTGCAACACCAGTCGGAAAAACGACGACAAACTTCGTACATTAGTTAGTCTTTATGATACCGTATGCATTTTTATATCTATGAATTGTTTTAATGCTTTGTCAAATGTCATACATTGCATTCAATGTTCGTACTTTTCAAGTCAATCGAGATCATCTTGATTTACGTCCATCGAGATAATTTGGTAGTATACACAATACAAGATTTCTATTGCAATTTGCATGTACACAACCTCTATGAGCACTTCCAAAAATATGGACTAAACGGTCAAGAGCCTTGAATAGGGACACTTTATCTCGTTACGATGCTCAAATAAAACAGGCTCAGATTGAAACCGTATATTATGATATTCACTTGTATTCATGCCAATTAATATGATTTTTACGTTCTATCACAATGGCTACCATTTCTATGCTGACGATAGCCATCCATCTCGGTGGAGCCCAAAGATGACATCGCCAAACCTGAGGCTAGATTCCGCATTAAGAGCTAACTCAAAGCCATCGAGTCGCGGATGCATCCCAACATACTTCAGTTGAATTCAAACATCTCGGTTAATGTTGGAAATTCGTTAACTGCGTGTACATCGTTCGTGCGGAATCTAGACACCATGTCCGATTCCACCACAACAATGGACAAACGGGGGGGGGATGTTGTATCCAGATCAGGTTATGATCAAGTTGTATTAGGTTATAATTGCCTAGAGAAGCCAAACAAGTATTGGTGAATGAACTTATGCCATCGGGCTTATACTACTTTAATGCCCTGCCCA
The DNA here is from genome assembly GCA_025642065.1 of Paralvinella palmiformis. NCBI lineage: Eukaryota > Metazoa > Annelida > Polychaeta > Terebellida > Alvinellidae > Paralvinella > Paralvinella palmiformis. Next base: position 443,694 of record JAODUP010000284.1, on the reverse strand, counting down.
ATAACGTAATAGCAAAAGTAGAAGTCTTCATTGGCTACCCATACACTATATGATCCCATACCAGATGGTGTTGCACACGTAAAATGTTCTGAACGTGTGCAACACCATCTGGTATGGGATGGTGTTGCACACGTAAAATGTTCTGAACGACCGTACACATCCTTCTATTAAGGACATGTTGGATGTACACAAAACAAGTAGAACTCTTTGTAATATCAGAACACAGAATGAGTGAAACAGACAATCTATCAGTTAGTCAGTTAGTGGATCAGTTATTCATTTACTGATTAACCTCGCACAGACTTATACAATAATTATATAACGTAGGATACAATAGGTTTGAAATAGACACCATATACAAAGCCTATTCACTTTCTGACCATTGGCTAGATATACGTATTAATCATTACTCGATAATAATCGTTGATCTGCCATTTGAATCATTTTCCAATAATCAAGAGCCGAAAATCAAAATATAAAATCGTCATTGGATGGAAGCGATCCCGAATCTATGCGCATAAGTGAAGGAAAAGAAGCTGCTTCCACCTTCAAAATTAATACCTTTGTGGAATTTGATTGTACACAACGAATGGAGTAGAGATCCATATATTATATCAGAAAGTGGAAATCATAAGTAAATGGTTTATGCTATTACTGATACTATAATTGATAGAGGACTGCAAAGCGTACCTGTACACGGAATCAAAAGCAAATATTAGTATTTGAATAGTCCGTGCATTACTTTATTACCAAGATTTAAGATTTAAGTGAATACTTTTATCTTAAATATGCGGGGTACCACAACTATAATCACTCTTTCATAACACGAATATGATAATCTTGTATGAGATATAACTTCAGATCAATAATTTACTAAAATAGTTTAACATTCATATGGCTGATTATGTGTGGAACTAACTCCTTCAACATTCGACTCTGTATCCCAACTAAGTTTTTTATAACTTTCTTCAAAAGCTAGATTAACATTTCCTTCTGATCGGTTATAGTTCAACATTTGTTACCATATTCCACTGTAGATAGTAATCATAAATATCCTCAAGGATACCCATTCATTGCACCTTTATATTTCGGTCTTTATGCTGTATACCATTTTATTCTTACGAAAATTCTGTGATAAAGCAACTGGTTTCAGCACACTTTTAGGGCATGACGGAACTGATGGCAAGCCAGCTGCTTCAATTAGAGTAGGAAACATTTCAATGAATTCCACAAGTGCATCTGATACAATTCATTCTTCAGTAACTCCTGGTATATTAATCATTAATGGCTTGTGATTTCTTTGTTCGAAAGCAGTCTTCTTGCCCCACAAACTGTTCTTACCAAGATGCCATCCATGACCTCAAAGAAATATCACGATCGTTGATTCACTTAGACCAAGTTCTTTCACTTTATTCAACACTATACCTACCATATCATCCACATTTAATGGGTAATTTTGGGGATAATACTTATTTTCTTTCCTTGGAAAATCCATGTATTCCATTGGATAAAGGTCATAGAATTCCTTCGAACAGATCCATGCTAGATGAGGCCTATGATATCCTACGCCGAGAAAACGTTCACATTTCCAGACTTAGCATAAAGTGCAAGTCTTCTGGAATAATTAACTAAATATTGAGTAAGCGATTCATCGGGTTTTAACATATTGCCCTCTCTTTGATCAGGTGTGATGGTTCCAGATACAGCATGCGGTAACAATAACCTAAATCTGTAGAGATTCTGAAAAGTATTCAATTATCTTGCTAATATTTACCCATTATCTTTGAAGTAATCCGGTAATGTGATGAAATTTCGTTGAACTTCTCGAAATGCAGTCTCCAGATTCCAATTGTGGCCGTGTTAGGTAGGCGTCCTGTTAACAAAGATGCTCTACTTGGTTCATAAAGAGAATATTGTACATAGGCTCTAGTCAGTAATAAGCTACTAGAAGCAAGTCAATTTAGATGAGGCATATGAGGTATGAAATTAGTGGAAGGATTTGGATAGTTTCTACCCCAATAAGATCCTAGTTGTGGTCTGAGATCGTCGGCCATAATGAAGAGGACATTCTTCCTGTTTAGTGATCGGGTGGATATATTTAATAAATGTTCTAGTCTTTCTTCTGCTATAATTGCTATGTTTTCTGTTACCTGTTTGTAAACGATACTGATTTGTCAGTAAAGTCTCCTTCACAGGAAGTTGTTGCTTCGCTTGATGTTGCACTACCTTTTTACCTTCACTTTTCACATATTCAATTCTGCTTCTATCCGCAAAAGGGTTTTCAAATGTTAATTCTTTTGGGGGTACTTCGGAACACTAATAAAACAATTTCAGCAACTATAAAACCTAGTATGAAGTATCATCATCATCATCATCATCTACCTTCTGATTTAGACAATATTGTTTATTGGTGGAGAAAATATATAGTTATTCGTATTGGCATATCGAAACATTGATAATATTCATAGCAGTGACGACCTTATATTATCAAATATATTGATATTATATATTTATAGCTAACGTTGTATTTCCTATTCTGAGCTATGGGTTATGTATTGTGTATTTGAAGTACACGTGTGCAAATATATATATATATATATATATATATATGTACTAGTAATTGATTTATTATTCATCGGTGCCATTTTGTGGTGAGGGTGATGCTGTTGATGATGATGATGATGATGATGATGATGATGATGATGATGATGATGATGATGATGATAGTTGTGGTGGTTGTGATAATGATGATGATGATGATGATGATGATGATGATGATGATGATGATGATGAGGATGATGGTGGTGGTGGTGGTGGTGGTGGTGGTGGTGGTGGAGGTGGTGGTGGTGATGATGATGATGATGATTATGGTGATGACGATAACAACGACGACGACGACGACGACGATGATGATGATAATAATAATAATAATAATAACTATGAGAACAATAATAATATTTACTCACTGTGCGGAACTTGACACAGGATGTAACACAAAGCCGGTTTTCAGACATTATTCACTATTCTTTTGGAATATATTGGAAGGTTTTTGCATGCAGTCTTTCGTGACGTATGCATTTCTTTGTGCTGTCCTGGTGTTGTCAGAGTTTTGTACCACCTAGACTGGTAGAAAGTATATTAATGTTATTAAATATGATAAAATGACTCATCCCTCCCTGAGTAACTGCTTATCGCAATAGACTAAAAATAAACACCAGCAGCCATAGACCTCTAACTAACAGTGTCCTTCTGAATGATTCCTTTATCCTCAATTAATATGTTAGTACATCGTCTTCTAGATCCAGATCTAACTCTATTACAGTTATAATGTTCCTTCGTCGTAAACCAGCTTCTGACATTTTAAGGATTATTCTCTTAGCCTGCGTGTTATAAACTATTTACATGATGATCGAAAGTTGATGTCTCTTTATCGGTATGTCTAAAAGTCATATTCTTCACAAATAAAACCATACCATTGCTTACTATGTTGGTTCCCAAGGTGTTGATGTATTTGCGCTCACTGAATCATGGCTCATCACTAACACTGATCAGCGTATTATAGAAACGGTATTTCCAACAAGCAATAAATTTAATCATCTTTAATAACGTTTCTCGCCAAAGTGGCAGATGCGGTATTAGCACAATCTATATATCTCAACTGGTTATTTCGGTGACTAAGTCGGACGCAGGTAAGAAATAAACATATTATGAACATACTGACTGTACATAAATATAGGCAACATTACAGTTAAATTTTCTAATACTCCGATAAGTTTGCTTATCTCATAAAACCTCGATGAAATGTATAAAGACCTGGCTCCTACTTATTAAACAGAATACGATTAAATACATAAAGAACTTTGAAAAAGAAATAGTACACTTTTAATTATTAGAAAAACATTTATAAGACGAAGATAGATGAATTTGCAAAAGGCCAAACGAAATTCTTCAAAATAACATAAGGCTTCATGAGCAATAATTAAAAAGTGTTTGCACCACATATCTGGCCAACCTCTCGATGATACTTTATTCATGAGGAAAACAATAATCATCAGGATTATCATCAATTCTGATTATTCAAGTAACACCTGCAATATGGCCATGAATACAATTGCTATGTTAGGAGAGAGCATTCCTCAGAAGGTCCTCCGAATCCTGTGGTTGAAGTTAAGAAGATAAAAACCAAATCTCCGAAAAAAACACTTGAAATATATATCCACTATCTACATCTAAAGAAATGTATGAATCAATATCTACCACTAATACTCATCACTATGAATAGGTCGATGGCTTAGTCAGTGATGCCATTCTCATTAAAATTTATTTTATATTAAGATTTTAAAGCAACAATAAAAATTTCAGTTTTCAATTAATGTTGTCATTCTATAATATTGAACTTTTCTATATCTTAGGAATCATAATTATCACCAGCTTTTCCAATAAGAAATCAAACTACATGATCCAGGATCATATTACCCTTTCGTGTTCTTGCATTAACTTAACCCAGCGGGCACACCACACGAATACCATGTTAAATATGGGCGACAATAGGGCTGCCCCGTCGTTTCACGTGATTTCAACAGCTTTTCCACTTCGTATTTCCACAAACTCTGAACGCCATTTTATCGATCCATTCAATGATCGCCGGAGATGTATCATACCACTGACTGGAAGGTTAGGACGACATAATAAATTCAACAAAGGGATTATGAAATTCACATCGACCAGAAATCGAATCCCATGAGTAGGTAATGATATAAGTGTCGTGTTGGAATGCAGGAAAAATAGCATTGCCTCAAATTAATGCATGATTCTCTACCATAATTTAAGAACGATAGATTCAAATCTATCCTGTTCTTAGTCTCTAAATTAATAGAAATAGTTCTTAATGCAACACTATGTACAAGAAACGATTGCAGGTCGACTTGGGATTAAACACATAGAAACATATGTAAATACAAATACTTCTCATCGGGTCAAATACGAATACGAATACATTAAAATAGTAATATATTTAAATATAAGTAAAATTTATTAAAAGATATTTTCCAAATTCACTGAACGAAATTGTTTATCCCATTTTCTTTGCTTTGAAGATGATCCAATAACAAGCCGAAATTATTCCTATCTTTATTCCTAGATGATCCTATTCCGCATAAAGTGTCTAAAACTGAATTTAAAATAACCTTTCCACGACAAGCGTTCAATTCGTCTCTAAAATGGTCACTGATTCCAACTTTAAACGGAGAAGTTCCCTGATCAGAGCAATCCCTATTCTATCGCAATGTTCTGAATGATGAATTTCCCGTGCTAATGTATTGGCTTGTGTCTCCGTTGCCGCCGCCTGTAGCTCATTGGCTAAATCTCCGAAACCAAGTAAGTGAGCATTTTTTCCTATGAGGGGCTTGCTCTAAAGAGTTAAAATTATATCCTCTAAACTAAAGCCTACACTGAAAAACTAAATTCTTATTAAGTAGATCCCTCGGGGCGATAACTGATCAGATAGCAGCTTTTCAACTTGGGTCGATTTACGTTCCTGGTAGGACTATAAAATGCTGAATTTAGAAAGGACCCATTTTGAAACGAGACATTTTATTGACGAAAACCGCAACAGAACATTCATAGTGTTTATATTAAGATTTCTAGTGAATCCACTTATTCGTTTGATCCACTTGATAACTGATTTTCTCCGCAGCATTTGCTGGCTTAACGAAGTCGTTCAGATAACTTAATTTTAGAGTAAAGGCTTTTCTCTAATTGCCATTATGTTGCATTTAACCAAAGATAAATGTTGCAAACTTATAAAAAAAGGTGACTTGTTGCAGCTAAAGAGTTTCATTTTGCAGAAGAACCAAATGTATTTTTAACCTAGATGGGGCAATGTGTGTGTGTGTGTATTTTTTATAAAGATAGTTAAGGCGCTGGCATATGTGTTATGCTTTTATTATTCAAACGACAATAATAACTACAAATAGGGTAAAATATATTTTATCACAGGTATTATTTAATTATATTTATAATTTAAGTGCATTTATAATTAGAAAACATGAAGAAGAAAAAGATAAATTACTAAAACAATCCATTCAAATATGAATACTTCACTTTTGTTGACACAAACTGATGCTTTCTTAGGTACACTACAGCCAAGAATTTATCAATCAAAACCATGCCTAAAAGAGAAAGTAAAATATTGTTACACAATATAATTGAAAAATATAGGCATCAATCATAATAAATTCGGAAACATACTCCCAGCACGAATACAACAAGACTCAATCTAATAGCATCGACCGGTTATGGCATATTCAAGTCGTCAGCAGGTTGCATAGAATGGTCTAACATTACCGTTTATTTTGTTGTTCGGGGAGAATCCCCAGGCTGTCGCTTATTCGGCACAACCTCTATGTTGGAGTGCTTGAGAAACCTCCTCCCCCACCACTCACAGGGGAGCAGTAGGGAAAGATGGAGCCGAAATACCCTGAGGGTGGTCACTGCCAGAGTGTTTTACGTCCTCAGGGGTTTTTTAACGTCCCCCTTTATTTTAAATAATTCAGTGGAGACGGCAGCGCCATTTAACGTGGTCAGCCACCCACGATGTAGTGAGCCGAGAAATTAATCCCTGGAAAAGTTTCGACCTTTTATGTGGTTCGAACCTGCGCCCGTTGGCACCAAGTGCCGAGTGTTTAACCGCTAGGCCACTGGAGCTCACTGTCTAACATTACCATATTGTTCGAGGTTTATATATACAATTTTCACTTGGAAGCGACGCACTTAAACGTTTAGATCTTTTAAACAAAGGAGATGTGATATTTAATATTTTTCTTGTATCAGTGAAATTACACTCGCCGGTGTTTAGAAAACATGCAAATGACAATTGAGTCGAATTAACATGTTTATATAGGTGTGAAAGTGCCGGACTTAACCACTGCAATTGCGTTGATAACAAGAAGATAAACTTAAAATATACTTCAAGGAATTAGTCGTAGTTTCCCATGTGACAATTGATATTTAGTTATTTCATTGCTTTACAAACATACTAAAGGTGTGTTGAGAAGTTTGTGTTTTGCACAATTGACGCTTTACTCAGGTTGACACTAAATAACACGATAGGTTTTCATGCTTAGTGTAAGCAGTGGTGATACTATATTGATGGTGTTATAATTAACTCTTTGGTTGAAGTATTTTAAAATGTTTATTTATTATTCCTGATGCCATAATCATTGTTCTAAAAATCGGCGTCATTAGAATTCTCATAGTCTTAAAACCATAAATATATTCCTGATACAGGATGAGTGAGGGTACTTTATGCATCAATTAAGAAGCTACGGATCAAGGACAAGAATTATCCTATATATTGATCGCCATACTTATATCATCCGAGTCCATAAATATTTGAGTAATTCAACAATACTACATTTTCAGTATTGATCCTATTTAGACTTTTTTCGTTTATATTTTTTTTTTAAATTTATTGATTTTTCAAAACTAACACGAAATATCCAATCTAAAAGCATTATTTATTACTAGTTCAATCGTATTTGGTGTATATTTGTATCCAACAATATCGTTCACAAACCTGACACATGCAAAGTAAGCTCTTCTATAATTATTTAGTTTCGTAGTCTGACAATATTTCATTTGATTTGTGCGTTGTTGTATTTAACAGATGTCGAAGTAGCTCGAGGTATGGTTCATTCGTTTTATTGATTGTGTTTAGGATAACAATTATTTTCTTTCCTTGGCAAATCCAGGTTTTCCGTCTTGATTAAAGGTCATAGAATCCCTTCGAACAGATCCATAGTAAACGAAACCTATAATATAACATATCGAGAAAATATTTCAAAAAGTAACCCTTTATCGTGGAGTTAGAATATTGCTCTCTCTTTGATCAGGTGTGATAGTCCCGTGAACTGCATGCGGCCACAATCACCTAGATCTGTACAAATCCTCAAAGGCATTACATTCATCTGGCTCTGGAATATTACAAGATTGAAAATCGTTTATCCAAAAGTCACCTTGATGAAAACCTTTGCCAAGAATTATTTAGATGTAGCCATTATCTTTGAAGTACTCCGGTAATGTACCGAAATTTCGTCTCCAGTTTCCATGTTATTACCATGTCAAGTCGTCGACCTCTTGACAAAGATGCACCACTTGATCCACAAAGAGAATATGTGACGCTACTAGAAGCAAGTCGATCTAGATGAGGCTTATGACGTTTCAGATTAGGGAAAGAATTTGGGTAATAACTACTCCAATGAGTTTCTAGTTGTGCTCTGAGATCGTCAAACCCAATAAAGAGGATATTCTTCTTAGTTGGCAATCATTGTTTTTGTTCCACTCTAATTCCTGTGTTCTGATTTAAACGTTCGTATACATAAACAATATGTCTTAATTCATTATTCATGTAATGCAGCTGCTGTTGATTAAACACGATGCACGATATTACTATTAGCGTGTTTATATTCTTTCGTAGATTATCATGCATATTGAATACGTTACACGATTGTGTTTTCCCATTGTGCGCCATTCAGTAAAGCGAGACGTTCCATTCGAATATAAATCTACTAAACAGGCATTCGTGTATGTATCAGCAATAAAACTGATTTAGCAAATTCGGAAGCAACGATTCGTTGCCATGAGTGCTACTACAAGCTTTGTATTACAGGATGATTCTTTTTTGCTTTTGTTTTAACTTGTTGTATTCATTCCCTAATGAAGTAGCCATTCAGTGATATCTCACACTACTTCTAACCTGATCAACTCATTCTACCTCATTGTACGCATAATTATTAAAACATAGAATTACTTCTGATTCGAGTAATTACTCCAATAATCAATATTTCCTATAAGGCTAATGCTCTAAAAACGCATTATTCTTAATAAAATGTAAATCAGAAACTCAGCTCTGAAAACCGACCTCCGATCTCAAAAATACTTTGTTGTTTGTTTGTTTTTGTTTTTGTTTTATCAACTCAATTGTTTTCTCTAAAATATTTTCTACTCAAATTATTAAATGTATTTATGGTTTGTCATTACCTGGAGTCCTCTAATCGATTGTAGATTCCAGGTGTGAACCTCGCAGAAACTAAACAAAGTAATAACTCCCTGATCAAAGTTGGTATAAATTATCTGAGCTCCTTCTCTAACGAAAAGAACAAATCAATACCTAATTTTCCAATCGAATAGATCGTCGCTCTGTCATTTGAATCATTTTCCGATAATCGAAAGCCAAAAAAAACTTAAAAAAACAAATGTCAACTCTTCATTTCATTCAATCGATACTGACTCCATCTATCTAATCGAGATGTTATCCATTCAGTATTCTGTTCGAAACTGATCTGACAAATGTGTTACTGATGGATTTGTGATTAACAAGATTAAACGAAACCGAAATAACAAATCATTCTACCTTCGGAATTCAGACTTTTTTAATACGATTGCATTCACCTAGACAATAAGATGACGGATGGAGTAGACGTATGGATATTCTAGCACTAAGTTAATGTCAGAATTGATTGTTTTAGTTATGTTTGATAGTTTAATCGAGTGACTTCATCAATAATACGCTGAACTAAAATCAAATAAAGCCGATTACTTCGTTGGTTCAGGTGGTTTAAGGGTGATGGTTTCAGCCGATTTGGGCATATTTTGGTGCCTTTATCAGAAATACCAAATCCAATTAGTATTACACTTTCAGCACATGACTCTGGTTTACAGATGAACTCCACCAGGTGAACCATCCTCGACTTAAGCATGTTCATAACTGGCAAACATCTAGACTGACAGTAGATTACCAAATAAATAGCAATCATTGTATTACCTGCATAAGTATAACAATATTCATCTACTCACACGGTTTGTTGATTATTACTTAGTGAATTTAATTTCTGGTGTGAAGCACAGACCTAATGATCTTAGATATAAGCCGCAAATTTGACACATTCATGTAATCTCATTGTACAACTAAATAAAATTTCCAATTTGAAATAAATGCTATACTATACTATACTATACTATACTATACTATACTATACTATACTATACTATACTATACTATACTATACTATACTATACTATACTATACTATACTATACTATACTATACTATACACTGTAATAAGTAATATGGGAAATTCTTCAACTGTATTTAACCCGTAACAAGAGCTGTCTCAGAGATATCGAGTCGTGGATGCATCCCAACTTACTTGGCACTGAATAAACAGGAGACTGTTGTATGTAGATCAGGTTATGATGATCAGCTACCGATCAGAGTTTGTATGAGGCGATAATTGCCGAGTGAAGCCACAAACTTATTAGTGAACGGACGTATGGCATGCCAGACGGCATGCCCAATAATGTAAGAGGGCAAACAGCTTATCCACTATAGAGCACCGTACATATATGCTAATAATTTACTAGTTATCCATGCACTACTTGATCCCATACAAGATGATAATCCTCTGAACAACTGCACCGCACCTTATATTAAGGACATGCTGAAATTTCGTTTTAATTTAATATAGCGCATTTTTAGCCTGTTAGCTATCAAAAGCACTTCACGATTCCCCAAATAAAGGTCTTTTAAGCTTGTTTAAAGACTGGAGTTGATTAAGTATTTCTGATATTGGTCGGTAAATCATTCCATCGTTCAAGTCCATTGACGCCGAAGGAATTGTCGGCAAACGTCTTTCTTCTGGTGAAAGGAACCTCCAGAGTAGATGTTCCAGTTGTCGACATTAATGTGCATCCACTCGTCTTTACCTTTAGTTTATTAATTAGATGAGCTAGAACATTTCCTAGCAGACATTTGTGGACAGTTAGTAGGATCTTAAACTGAACTCGAAGTTTGACCGGTAGCCAGTGAAGGTCCTCCAGACAGGATGTGGCGCTGTCATATTTTCCTTTCCGTAATTCCAACTTGGTCGCAGCATCGTGCACCCTTTGAAGTTTCTATATGTCCTTGTCAATAATTAAGGCAAACAACTAGTAACGCTCTGCGGCAATTTCAAGTGCATGGATAGCTAGTAAATTATTGGCATAGATGTACGGTGCTCTATAGTGGATAAGCTGTTTGCCCTCTTACATTATTGGGCATGCCGTCTGGCATGCCATACGTCCGTTCACTAATAAGTTTGTGACTTCACTCGGCAATTATCGCCTCATACAAACTCTGATCGGTAGCTGATCATCATAACCTGATCTACATACAACAGTCTCCTGTTTATTCAGTGTCATGGTGTAATTTAACATGTCACCTAGATTGCCCACATACGATGTAGCAGTAGTTGAAACATTTCCCACATTACTTAATGCAGAGAAGAGAATGATCTGACTTCTGCCTTGTTTGCACTCATATTGAGTAAGTTGGGATGCATCCACGACTCGATATCTCTGAGACAGCTCTTGTTACGGTTAAATACAGTTGAAGAATTTCCCATATTACTTATTACAGTGTATAGTATAGTATAGTATAGTATAGTATAGTATAGTATAGTATAGTATAGTATAGTATAGTATAGTATAGTATAGTATAGTATAGTATAGTATAGTATAGCATTTATTTCAAATTGGAAATTTTATTTAGTTGTACAATGAGATTACATGAATGTGTCCAATTTGCGGCTTACATCTAAGATCATTAGGTCTGTGCCTCACACCAGAAATTAAATTCACTAAGTAATAATCAACAAACCGTGTGAGTAGATTCAAAATATAACAGTTAATATTGTTATACTTTTAGGTGGCATATATATATATATATATATATATATATATATATATATATATATATATATATATATATATATATATATATATATATATAAGCATAGATAATAAAGTTTGTACATATGCAGATAATACAATGATTGCTATTTATTTGGTAATCTACTGTCAGTCTAGATGTTTGCCAGTTATGAACATGCTTAAGTCGAGGATGGTTCACCTGGTGGAGTTCATCTGTAAACCAGAGTCATGTGCTGAAAGTGTAATACTAATTGGATTTGGTATTTCTGATAAAGGCACCAAAATATGCCCAAATCGGCTGAAACCATCACCCTTAAACCACCTGAACCAACGAAGTAATCGGCTTTATTTGATTTTAGTTCAGCGTATTATTGATGAAGTCACTCGATTAAACTATCAAACATAACTAAAACAATCAATTCTGACATTAACGTAGTGCTAGAATATCCATACGTCTACTCCATCCGTCATCTTATTGTCTAGGTGAATGCAATCGTAATAAAAAAGTCTGAATTCCGAAGGTAGAATAATTTGTTACTTCGGTTTCATTTAATCTTGTTAATCATAAATCCATCAGTAACACATTTGTCAGATCAGTTTCGAACAGAATACTGAATGGATAACATCTCGATTAGGTAGATGGAGTCAGTATCGATTGAATGAAATGAAGAGTTGACATTTGTTTTTTTAAAGGTTTTTTTGGCTTTCGATTATCGGAAAATGATTCAAATGACAGAGCGACGATCTATTCGATTGGAAAATTAGGTATTGATTTGTTCTTTTCGTTAGAGAAGGAGCTCAGATAATTTATACCAACTTTGATCAGGGAGTTATTACTTTGTTTAGTTTCTGCGAGGTTCACACCTGGAATCTACAATCGATTAGAGGACTCCAGGTAATGACAAACCATAAATACATTTAATAATTTGAGTAGAAAATATTTTAGAGAAAACAATTGAGTTGAAAAAACTAAAAAAAAAAACAAACAACAAAGTATTTTTGAGATCGGAGGTCGGTTTTCAGAGCTGAGTTTCTGATTTACATTTTATTAAGAATAATGCGTTTTTAGAGCATTAGCCTTATAGGAAATATTGATTATTGGAGTAATTACTCGAATCAGAAGTAATTCTATGTTTTAATAATTATGCGTACAATGAGGTAGAATGAGTTGATCAGGTTAGAAGTAGTGTGAGATATCACTGAATGGCTACTTCATTAGGGAATGAATACAACAAGTTAAAACAAAAGCAAAAAAGAATCATCCTGTAATACAAAGCTTGTAGTAGCACTCATGGCAACGAATCGTTGCTTCCGAATTTGCTAAATCAGTTTTATTGCTGATACATACACGAATGCCTGTTTAGTAGATTTATATTCGAATGGAACGTCTCGCTTTACTGAATGGCGCACAATGGGAAAACACAATCGTGTAACGTATTCAATATGCATGATAATCTACGAAAGAATATAAACACGCTAATAGTAATATCGTGCATCGTGTTTAATCAACAGCAGCTGCATTACATGAATAATGAATTAAGACATATTGTTTATGTATACGAACGTTTAAATCAGAACACAGGAATTAGAGTGGAACAAAAACAATGATTGCCAACTAAGAAGAATATCCTCTTTATTGGGTTTGACGATCTCAGAGCACAACTAGAAACTCATTGGAGTAGTTATTACCCAAATTCTTTCCCTAATCTGAAACGTCACAAGCCTCATCTAGAACGACTTGCTTCTAGTAGCGTCACATATTCTCTTTGTGGATCAAGTGGTGCATCTTTGTTAAGAGGTCGACGACTTGACATGGTAATAACATGGAAACATGGAAATTTCGGTACATTTCCGGAGTACTTCAAAGATAATGGCTACATCTAAATAATTATTGGCAAAGGTTTTCATCAAGGTGACTTTTGGATAAACGATTTTCAATCTTGTAATATTCCAGAGCCAGATGAATGTAATGCCTTTGAGGATTTGTACAGATCTAGGTTATTGTTGCCGCATGCAGTTCACGGGACTATCACACCTGATCAAAGAGAGAGCAATATTCTAACTCCACGATAAAGGCTTACTCTTTGAAATATTTTCTCGATATGTTATATTATAGGTTTCGTTTACTATGGATCTGTTCGAAGGGATTCTATGACCTTTAATCAAGACGGAAAACCTGGATTTGCCAAGGAAAGAAAATAATTGTTATCCTAAACACAATCAATAAAACGAATCTTCCAGATAGGTTCAACCAGCCTTTTAAACATAATTTTATTTTTCTCATAAGAATGCACCTTGAAATAAATGGTCAGTCTGATTATTAAATATTTCAGAGACATAATGACTCGGAACACGTTCGTGCTTCTAGTAACAAATCCACTAACCGCTAGTAATCCTAGCAATCTGTATACGCATTGAACCAATCATCAAGTCTCATACCATCGATCTTTCTTCACGGGAATATCTACTTTTGCCAGTATGTCTACACAGTATTTACTTGAAAAATGCGGATTTTGTAGTGCTGTAGAAGACATCTAGCCATTATCTGATTTCCATGTTCTTCCACTCCTCCTCCGCGCTGTGTGCATCGTATAATGGGTTCATACTTGTACAGACCAACCCACCCAACAAATCCTGGATCCACCCCTGCAATGAGCTATTGCGCCATTAATTATATTGGTTTTCACCTGGTGTAATGTTTCATCTTTGTCTGTTTGTTCTGCACAATTGTTTTCCACGTGTCATCACTTACTGGCATCGTTTTCTTGACTAAGTTTACGTGAATTGATATATCTTGTTCTGTGTCACTTTTCGTCTTAGGTGGTTTGCCACATGAGAGTGCATCTCCTAAAATAAGAGATTTGCCAGGTGCGTATTGAAAATCTAATCCATATCTCCGTCTTCTTGGCATCAGTATTTGTAGTCTAGCTGGGTATCATCTCACTCAAACTATTTTTTTAATTATTTCCAGTGGTGGTTTGTGATCCGTCTTTGCAGCTATCTTGGCTCCATGAATGTACTCATGAAATTTATTGCATGTGAATACTTACAAATAAAAGTAGTTAGTTGAAATCTTAATTCGTTACTTCCAGTTACCCGAGAAAAAATAGTCAAGTAGAGTAACGAGATAGCTTTACTTCGTTACATGACACCCCTGGTTACTAGACTTTTTTTATTGATTGATTGATATCTTTATTTTCGTGATCTACGATCATGAAATGGAATAGGACACGAAAGTGCGAACACTCATATCCAGTGTGTTCCTTTTTATTGAGTAGCTATTTTAACTCCGCCCCATCGCTCACAGGGGAGGAGTACGGAAAACTGGAGCCGAAATAACCCGAGGGTGGTCGCTGCCAGAAGATATTACGTCTTCACGGGAGATGGCAGCGCCATTTCACGTGGTCATCCATCCATGATTTGGGGGGCGGGAAATTAATCTTTGGGGAAATTTTGACCTTTTGACAGGTCGTCCATTTCACCAACATCGAAATTAACATAGCCACCATATCTATCTGTTGGCTTATTCCCTCAGGAATTTCAAGAAATTCTGCATCTATCACACCATTCGCTAGATGGCGCATCACATTGATTGTCCCTATTATCACCCAGAATAACGACGACAAAGTTCGTAAGATAGTTCTTCTTTATGACACTTATTTAATTTAACATCCGTAGTTTTTAGAAATTCTTAATTGCCTGTTTTAAATTTAATTTACTGAGATAATATTTTAATGCTTGAAATATAAAAAAAATCTAATTAACCCTATAAACCTTAACCTTATTTAGTCATATAATGATATACAGATATATCTAGTATAATATAGGACAGTCTAGTATGCTGATAAAAAGTGATTTATAATCTAGATGTAGACTCTAGTCTAGATCATTTAGACGTCTATATTTATTATTAGACAAGGTGTTGCCACAAGTAAACCCCGAAGGTTACCTTACAGTTACTGACACATTCTATGATCTTAGTCTTAAACTTGGATCTACTGGGTTACGAACTATTCGGCCTCGGTTGCATTTGCCCTGCTTAGAAAAGTCTATTCACCCTTCATTGTTATTCGCCCTTAATGAAATGCGCTATTCGCCCTTGACCTTGCCTCATATTATATATATATATATATATATATATATATTGGTCTGTCTGAAATGGGGGTTGCCTCCGTGGTCTAGCAGTAGCATGTCGGATCACAGATCACTACCACCATGTTCGAATCTTGGCATGGACATACCTGAAGGATGTTTCATCTTTGACTTCGCTTCATTACCTTTAGAGATCGCTCGGCCATTTTACCTACAATGTGCACAAAAGTGGCTGTATAACACCAGTCATCATCATTCATTTGTAATACTTCTAAGACACAAAATATGAACAATGAAAAAGTTGCAGAAATTATATTTATTGCTATTTATTAGTGTGCCATTTTTCAATAATTATATTTAATTGTTTTTCAATAATTTGCCAATATTTTAAACAATGGATCACATATTATATGGTGTACGGTTCTTTTATATGTGTCCATTTATTTAAGTACATTATCTCTTCTGGATAATGAAATGAAATGTATTTATGCCTGAGATAACTAACTTATGTTTCAGAATGCATTGAATATTGGCCTTGGTGCCATGATGACAGAAGCATGGCTACTGTCACCTTAAAACAGGAGATCAGCACAGTACTTAAGGATGTCCTGCTTAAGGTCTGCCAGAAAATCACACCATTTACCGAACAGCTTGAGCTGCATGGTCTGCTACTTCTTGAGACTGATGGACAGGAATTCTGTACAGTGACTTTCAAGGATGCCAAGGTCACAAAAGGAAGCAGTGATGACCAGGGGAATGATCCTGTGGAGACTGATTGTGGACAAAAGGCTCATCGGGAAGTACCAGCTCTCTGCCTGATGAATGGAAAGAGAAACTCTTGTGAACTTCACCCAGAAGACGATGCTGCAGTTAAACATGGCTTGATCAGTGTTGCTGTCCAAGATGCCATTGATCTTTGGCAGGGAATCAAAACCAGCAGCCAGACAGGCTCTGATGATGAAGAACTGAACAATAACACCATCAGCCAGACCAAATCAGGCTCCATAGATGAAATTATCAGAACCTATGAAAACAAAAAGCGTTCATGGACACAGATGACCTGGAAAAGAGAAAAGAATGAGAACGATAAGTACGAATGTCCGTTCTGCTACAGGGAGTTCTCACATGCCACCAATCTAACACGCCACCAGAGAACGCATCATGGAAGGCCAAAGATACGCAAACCACGGCTGAACCAAACGGCGGATAAAAAATCCAAAGACTCCAATATGGCCAACCCCCCAATACCAGAGGCTGCTGCTCTGGAAGGCCAACAAACTGTGAATAAAAATGCTGAGAACATGACCGACAAGGAGAATAATTGTCAGTCGTATGATCAGGCTGATAATACGAATGTACAGAGCAGCTGTCTAGATGTGAACATATCATCAGACAATCCACAGATCAATTATTCTGACACTTCAAAGAATACTCAGAGTTTCTTGGCTCAGAATTCGGATTTTGCTGGCCAAAGTTCAGTCGGCATAGAGCTGAGCAACTCCTACATGCAGACGGAGTTTCTAACAGACGATGTTTACTTCGGCATAGCTGATGCAGATTCAGCACCAGAGACCACTCCAAGGATTGTCCCATTACACCCGGACAACGTAAACACATCCGACTCTCAGGAATTCATACGCATCAACAATAATAATAACAACGCTAATCCGATGGTATTAACCGAATCTTACATGTCTCTGCCTGTAAGCCTTGATAACCCAAGAGATGTGACCACTCAGACATTGACTGATGCTAATACGAAGACCACAGCTGCCACCTCAGACAGTTCAACAGACGCAGTTGGCACCGTCTTCAAAACAAAAGCCGGCAAGGAATACGTCAGCATAACGAACACTGACAGCCGACAACTAGTGCACAGTTGTCCTCTGTGTCAGAGGAAGTTCGACTTCTACCAGAATCTTGGACGCCATGTCAGCGTCTCTCATGGCATCTCGATATTTGAGTTAGAAATGCAGCAGAACCAATCGTCAGATATGCAGTTGGGAAGTTCACACACTGATGATGACAAGAAGAGGTTCAAGTGTGAGCTTTGTGGTCACATGTTTTCCTTCAGGTCGAACCTTTCTCGTCATAAGAGCAAGCACCATGGAGCGAATGCTGACCAGGAGCGGGTCAACAAGCAGAATGCCAAAAAGACAACCAATGAAGTTAATGCTGAGAACCAAGGTAATGAAGACATCTCAAAAAAGCTACTCGTGATTTTAATTCATTCTCATACATCTGACTTGTTTTTCAAGATGGTAATTATTTTAGTTTTGCACATTCATTTATATCAGTGAGGTGTTTGGTAAAGGAGCAAACATTTCAATCTTAAGGAATTTTATTTGTAAGATTTGCCAAGAAATGTTGATTTCCGGGAATTACCGCCAGAAATTTAAGGTAGCCATTTCACTTCACTGGGTTTAACCCATTGTGTCATGTTTTGTTTTCTTCAACCGCTCTTTCAGATTTGCCCAAACCAGACCAGGCCAAGTATAAATGCGATATATGTGGTGGGATGTTCACGTTCACGTCCAGTCTGTCTCGCCACATGCGCAAGAAGCACAGTCTTGTGCGAGCTGATCTCTACAAGACATCCAGACAGATGCCATCTAAAGAAGGGAAACAAACCAATATCAGTTTGACCAAAGGCTCAGCTGAAAATAACCCCCTGAGTAATTCAACAAAAACCAATCAAGCAGAGTTTGCCATACCACTGACTAGTTACCTACCATATGGTGTGTCAAATATAATTCAGTCAAATATGACTGGCATCACTCTCAGAGGTTAGTGTGTGTGTGTGTGTGTGTGTCTTATTGTTAACATTTGCAGTTAAATTTAAATGAAAAATATTTTTCAAACACAATTTGTTATGCTTTCATAAGCTATCACTCTAGTCCCAATCTAAATAGGATTATAATTACTATATCAGTTACCAAAATAACTCGAATACGGGTAGTATTTTGTGATCCAACATTCATTTGTAGGCTGCTGACGGGGACTTCAATGACACCCCATAAATGTGATATCTCATGCCGTTATAACTGGTAAATGTCATGGCTTTTTTCTTCTAACATGGCACCGTAGTAACACATTGGTTAAACAACCTTCCTAAAAAGGTCTACTCCCAGTTCGAATCAAATTAAAGTAATTGTTTGTGGAATACATTTCCTTGGGGAGATGCTCCTCACTTGCTGAGTATCCTTACAATGCAAGAAGTGACAGTGGCTTTTTTATATGAAATACTATTATTGCTAAATCTTAAGATAACAATATGTTTATTAATATTCATAAGTAGAGTTTCATTCTAAGACTTTATCCGCAGACTGTTTCAGCTTTTACTTCTTGTTACCTTTAGAGGTCACTTGGTTCATTTATCAAACCATCTGGACAACAGTGGCACAAAACAAGGTTGACATCATGCTTCTGGATACAAGTTATTTACTTATCATATAATTATAATACTAATAATAATATGTGACATTTATATACCCTATCCAGCTAGGTAGCTACTCTAATATACTTTACATTATTATTATCCCCGACTCAGACCTGTTTCAATCTAGCACACACCTCAAATTCCAAGGGAGCATACAGCTCGTGCTGCCACTATAAGCACAAAGCGCAACTCAGACACATAGCCATCATGTCCTGTCAAATTCTCATTTCTGGCTGAGTGAACCAGTCGTTGCATGACAGCACTGCAGCTCCAGATCCTCGATACCTGCCTCCGTGGTCTAGCTGTAAAATGTTGGACCACAGATCACTACCAATCGTGTTTGAGTCTCTGTCGGGGCATATCTGAAGGTTGTTTCATCTCTGACATCGATTGATTACCTTTGGAGGTCGCTCGCCCATTTAGCCTACCATGTGCACAAAGGTGGCCGTAAAACACCAATCATCATCATCAAAACTCCGACTTTACACTTCTTCCTAAATGCTAACATTTATTTTACCTCAACCAGAATAGATTTCTGTATATAAAGTGGAAATATTTTTTGGATATATGGTAATAAATGATGTTATTGACTTTTTAATTTCTTTGTTTGTTGGTTTTATTCCAAGATATAATGACCAATGTCGTATTGATATTTCATTTGGTGTTGTTTAGATTCTAGGTCACCTCAAGGCCACACTTTGCTTTCCATGAATGAGAACAAGCAAAACTTATCTGGTCCAAGCCTAAATAGTACAGAACCGAGCCCAAATAATGACAGACGTGGATCATGTCCAGACAGATTGCCATCAGCTGACAACATTAATAACCTTCAGAAGGCCAACATTGAGGATACCCAGAAAGAAAAAGGTAAGTGGAACATTTATGAAAGAGTTGCACAGTAAATTTTGGTTCTAGCCAAATTCAAGGGGAACTGAAAGTCATTTGATTATGATGGTATTTCGAGATATCCAAGTTTTCAAATCAAGATGCTGTGTGTCAAATACAAGCAACTGAAGTTTGGACAATAATTGGTTGCATGAATCACCTTTATTCTGGAATTAGCATATTTTGAGGTCTGACTGCTGTAAATCACATAAACAGTGCCTTCTCGACATCACTGTGCTTAGCTTTCCTCAGAGCATGCTTGTTTTTCAACCACATTGAGCATCATATTCTTTCACAATTTGAGCTTTAGATTTCACTTTTTTATCAACTTCCTCAAGAGCCTGCAATAATATATCAATTGGTTCTGGTTTATATTGTTTTGCCATTGTAGTATATGATTCTTTAAAAGGAAATCACCTGTATTTAAATTGGTTTGTCAGACAATCCAAACTTTACTCTTTGCAGTTATCACATTTCTATTACCAATCACAATTCCATTTAGCAGGATTGTCATTTTCAAAATAATTGTTGCACTAATTATTGCAATTATCACAACAATTGCAAAACAGTCACTGGACTCACTCAAAATACAACAAAGAAATTTCAAACTTCTAATTTCATTATAAGCAACATATTTTGGTAACCTTGGTACGCATACCTAGTTTTGCACCTGCTGACCCTAACCATGAACTTTAATTGTGACTCAGAACCACCAGGCCCAGCTCATGAGTTTGTAAGATCAGATTTTCTTGTAGAGCACATACCTTTGTGGGAGGTTTGCAAATTTGAAGTCTGGTGCCAAAATAAGGATATTGTTTGGGCAATAGGTGAAGAGGTCTTTAGCTGTCAATTTACAGTTAATAATAAGCTTTAGTCAAGGCGAAAATATGGTCCAGGATCAGGTTTTTGTTTACATATATTTATTGAAAGGATTTATTTTGAAAATGATTCTGAAAGATACCTGTGGTGGTTTTCTGGGAAATGACTGACATTACTCCGGTGAGTTTGTGTTAGTCATCTGTAACAGACACCTGTCTGTGACGTGTGTGTGTGTATATATATATATATATTTTTTTTTTTATTAAGATAAAGGTATTGAATTAAAAATCTTATGATACATCTATAGTTTCTACCAAATGTATGATACATCATCAATTGTTATTTTGTCACTATTCTATGTCTTTCTCAGTGATAAGAAAATCACTTTTTAATTCAGATTCAGTCAGCACTGATTGTATTAAAACATCTGAGCCAAATTCCGGATCTAGCATTCCTGAGAACAGCCCAGCCAGCGATAAGAAGACGGAGTCTGATAGATTGAAGTCGTCTCGTAAGTTGCCATCCGAACGATACAGACACAAGTGCAGTATCTGCAACCAGATGTTCACATTCCGCACAAATCTGACGCGGCACACGCGAAAGATCCACAGAACGTGTCCAGATTTTCCACCAGAATCAGCGCCTTCTGCTTCCTAGCCTTTCTGGATAAGAAAGGTGTTCCTGCATACATTCAGATTGAGTTGTTATTTTTTAAGCATTCATAAGTGATTAGTTCTGTAGTGTGTGTGCGTGCGATTGATGTCTAAAATGTTGTTCGGTAGATATATGGATATGTTCATTTAACGTCTCCAACCTTATAAACAAAGGGAAAGTTAAGTCAAACCTTATTTTACAATTGGTGTAAAACATGGAATGCTCACTACATCAAAAGGTAAGGAACCTAAAAAATTAATCAATAATTTGAAGTACACATTAGTAAAGAAGTGAGTAAAGTTCTGATTAGCCCCAGATATTAATTCAATTTCACAAGCCGTTTGTTTAATTTGATGTCGAATTACAAATCTAATAAGTTTACATTATATTTCTATTAATGGAACAGGATTCTTTCTAATAGTAACAATTGTATATTTTTTTAATATACTGTTTATGCTGGCCATGATTCAGATGCACTGGCCATGTTTACATACCAGATGCTTTGCCGTTATCTGACAGGTTCAGAGTGACATACAGAGTTTTTAGCTTAAACTGTCGTGCTCACATTCATGTAGAATTGTTTGTCAGGATGTTCAATGCAGCTGGAATCTGTGAACATTAATCGGTTAGCAGCTTGCTGATAGAAACAGGCTGTTATTGTGTTGTTGTTTGTTTGTTTTTTGTTACAAGTTTTGTACAATGTTATAAATTTTTTTTTTTCTGAATTTACATCTGTGGATATTTAATTCTATTAATGTCCTCAAATTTATTGTTATTACCAGTTCTTGTTTAATCAGGTTTCAGGCAAACCAATTTGTTGTTGAGGGGTTTCACAGACGTAGAATGCACTGCAGAAAAATTGCTTGGGATGTCTCATATTGAACAAAGTGACAGACCTGTGATTTATATTTTAATATTGTTTTTATTATGTAAAGTGCCATTTGCCGGTAAATTCACTGCTGGTTGGCTCAACCATTCGAGTCACCTTCACATAATTTGTTTAAATATTGCATAGTGACGTTTGACTAAATAGTAGCCATATTTCTGTGACACTTATTTATTAATTCTTTAAAGCAAGACACAGGACGTCTCATGTGATTATATGACAGGTATGTAAACAAACGATCATATCACATGGTATATGTGGATGATTACTATGTATGGTCATTTATATTTTGAGGAATTAGTGCTAAAATATAGTGGAAGGGGGGGGGGTTCATCTTATTCACCAGAGGCTCCTAAAATGAGAAATGTTCGATAAAATTTATCGGTGAACAAAGCAAACTATCATAGTTAATAAAGGAATGAATGAACACCAACGGTTGTCGGCGCACTGACATATTCTGTATAACATAATGACTGGCATGTTGTGTTTCATATGTATCCACAGTCACTGTGAATAATTCGCTACTGAACTAACCACAAGTTCATACGGTGCATACTAACGTGCAGCGTCCGATAGTCCTATCTTTTGGTGGGTTTAAACTTTTGGTGCAAAAACAAATCAAGCGTTGCAAGGCAAAAGCAGACAATTGGTCGATCGTGGATTAAACTATGCTATGGGAAGAGCCAGTCCTACTTGACACTGCTTATAAATCTCCAGATGATGATACAGCTTCTGAGTTATGTGCTGGTTCAGAGTAATAGTCCGATGAACAAATGCCAAAATAAAATAATTGTTTGCCTGAAGTTGATGATGATGATGAATCAATTTGGTTAAATGTTAATGTTGCATATAGCATAATAGTATCACCATTTTATTTTATACTTCACTCTATCCAGCATATGTCACATGTACAAATGCCACAAGTACGTTTTGTTGCAGGTACAAATATATCATAGGACTTTTATTTGTTTAAATATGATGGGTAATTTATGAACATTTCTTATCGCATAATGTTGTTTATATTTTGGATATGAATGGGAGAAGAGAGGAAATGAACATTTTTCATTGGCAATTGTTTTTGATGATAAATGGTTTTGCCGCTTGTCTTACACGCAAGCTCAACTTATACAAGAATATATACCATATTTATTTACGCTTTCGTTAGTGATCTGGTAATAAATCACCTCTATTCGTACTTAAGACAGTAATCGATATTCCTTTTGATGATCATCGAGCTGAAAGATCCCTTTAACTTCAAAAGGATATTGAAGATGATGAATCATAGTGAAATTGTACGTCGTTTCTGTCACTGATGACCAATCTATTAAGCATTTATATCTCAATACCAGTAGTTTAATGAAGGTTCAAGTGTAAGAGTTTTATATGTGATTTTTGATGAGTGATAGTCTGGATTGTTTACCGAATTATTGTGCTTGGGATTACGTGGTAATGGTTTTATGGAATATCGCATAGATTAATATATTTTTAAGCCTTTCATTTGGCCTTTCTACAGCATAATTTTCCTTTCTGTTCATGGTTAGATCCATTTTTTTTTAAAGTACCAGATCACGTGTCTGTAACTACTAAGGACTTATAATATGTATAAATTATCTTCGGATTACATCTCTGAGAATGTATTTCCTATTTTCAAGTATTCGTTAAGTTTTTGTTTTGTTACAATTTAAGGAAAACAGCTTATCCACGATGGACAGGATATCTCTGTCATCATTGTGATGCTGGTAAAGTGTGATATGTTTATTTATTTAGCTGATGAATGTCGATGGTTAATTATCTTTAGTTTAAGTATGTATAAAATATATTATGGGATAACATAAACGATGTTTAACAGAAATATAGATATTAACATACCGGTAACTAATTTCTAGCAGAGTGTAGGTTTAATTTTTCTGTACTCGTATTGAAGTGTTCTGTTGATCGTTCGTGTACTTTTTGTTTTTAATATTTCGGTTCTTAAATCCTGTTTAATAGTAATTTTGTTAACTTCTGGAAATTTAGTTTATGGTAAAACTAGAGAAGTGTGGATTAGTACACCATTAACTCTCAGTTGTAATATACATAATAAATGAGAAATATTCTTCATAGCTTTCTAGTTAGCCCTCATTGTCATATCAACTGATAACGTGTGTAGACGTAGTATCAACAGATATTTACACACAGAGTGCTGTGTTTTCTTTCATTTTATTTACAGGCATATGGACGATTGAGAAAGGTTGAATAACACATTGGCACAAAGGGTATAATTATCTGGATAAATAGATTAATACCTTTATTTTTAATGGGGTGCCTACCTGAGACAGAGTTACTGTCTGAGCTCGCATCACAACCAACATCCTATAAAAGGGCATTTAAATTAAACTCTAGGCAGAGCGTTTATTATTTGCAGAAGTAAAATGAGGATATTTTGTTTGTTTGCTGTGGCAGTAGTGGTAGATCTTTGTTGATCCACTGAAAGTTACGAGGGTGGTCCAAATGTTGAAAGATAGCTCCACCCAGAGACTGGTCACCCAGAAATCTGTTGTCAGAGGTGTATTGTGGCCCGGGGGAGGGGGGGGGGGCATTACGTAGCGAGCTGTGTCCTCCTGAACTGGTTTGTTTGTCACAGCCAGACAGCGGCATTATGACCTCCGATCTGCCACTAACAAAGAAAGTTAGAAACGAACTCGGGGAAGAATGTATGACACAGGGCCAGAAATATATTTCTACAGCTCACTAGCCCCTGGGCTACTAAAATTTGAATCCATTAGCCCAACAATTTTCTTACTAGCCCAACAAAAATTACTTGCGATTAAAATTGCGCTGGAATCGACGGCGACGATCGTGTAAACATGTGTAATAAAGACAATAACGATCTGTTTGTGGTTTTATTGAATAAACAACAGTTCATCTTTGCTGAATCACAGAAGTACAGTTTCCTGTTTTATAACAGCTGCGTCTGTTGATGTATCAATTATTACTGAGAGGAATCGTGCAGACTCGAAATCTAACTTATTTTTCTTGCGTAGGAAGCTAGCAATAACGTTCACGACACCCCTTAGCATTATTGTAATTTTCTCCCAGTGCTAGACCATTGAGCTGTTGAATCTCGCAGGACCACACTCAAAGTCAGCAAATGGGCGCTTGTATGAGATATAATAAGCTGTCCGAACAAATGATTCCAACTCTTCTTTTCATGGAGCTGAATAACTGTTTGGTCCAAGCGAGTATCTAGAAGACATATACTATCATGACGGCGTGTTGTCGTATAGCCTGGTTGAACTTAAGCAGAGAACATCATTGTCGAATGAGCATGAGCATGTGGCTACGCCGGGGAAAGCGGTTTGCAGCATGTGATGCAGTTAAAGTTGATGGATTTGGTGACGGTGTTGTCTGGTATCTGTTTGGGTTCGAATGGATCTGCACATTCTTCGACCACCAGTAGCATAACCAGATTGGGGTATTGTGATGCAGTACTGGAATCCATTGAATGGCCGTTTACTGCTGCAATGGGTGATTACTCGCGCGCTCATGTCTCTATGAACTTCCTTAAGGAGGACGACATCGACATAATACAGTAACCAGCTCATTCACCGGACCTGGATCCGATAGAACGTTGCTGGGACATAGTTGCGATTCGTGGTCAAGTCTGTAGCCATCCCTCAAGGACAGCCTTTATTGGGTAGTGTGGAACATCCCTCAAAGCGACATTGATCAGCTTATCAGAAGCGCGCTAAATCGTTGTGATGAATGGTGTGGGGCATACGTTTTCTGACGTGTGGTTTGTGATTGGTTAAATGAAGCAAAATCTGTTGTTTCCTCTTTTACCCAAAATTATTCCAAATGATAGTAAATAGGATTATTAATACTGTGAAGTCACATAAAACCTATAATATTCCAATGTCTAGTTTAGAAATGAAAAATTGGCTGAATAATAAAAAATAATAATTTGCTTCCTGAATTGTTTCAAGTAGTGTAAGCCAAATGCTATCACATTGGCGTCAACATAATTTATAGCATCCATTAGAGAATTTAAAGAAACATAAATGACTTTGAACACCATAGCGACATATTCATAAATACTGATAAAAATGGTTGATCACACACATTTCGGCTATTGTACAATATCATGCCAGCATGTATTATAGTCTAATAAACTTGCGGAGTTCAGTTTCTACTATAGATAGCATCTTATAACTCAGTGAGATAGAGAAATTATAAACACAAGTAGCATTTCAGGATGGTCTTTTTTGAAAATATGCCTGGCATTTACAAAATGGTAGAGACAGCGATCTTCTGAAAACATATACCCAGTATTTCTAAAACCTCTTGTTCTTTGTAAATGTTGCCTGAAATTTCACTAGGGAAAGAATCTATAAACCAAACAGTGCAATAGATACATGATGGAGTATTTTGTATTACTCTGAAAGGACAAGGATGTTCTTTTTATAAATGTTGTTGGCAACTCCTCAGTACTCATTGGATAACTTTTAGTGAAATATTAAATACAGAGTTTCAGAATATTATGATAATAATAGCATGAATTAAACTAGTACAGTGGGGAATATCTCGAGTATGATGCCAAACAAATTGACCACCACAGTCGATCACATGATGATACATAAGCAGCACAAGAAATATCTCTGGAATATGGAGGCTGAAATTGACAAAGGAAGTTCCAAACGATTTTGGTATTGGAGGAGGATGAGAATTGTAATTATGTGAACAAAATACGGGAGAGGGTGAAGGAAGGTCCCTCGAAGGCAGGTAGTGAGGTGCTCGTTGGATAAAAGGCCAGTTACGGCATCATGGAGACATGGTGGTGAAATGAAGAAGTTGGGAAGAGAGTGAGTGAGACAATACTAAAGAATAAGGTATGGATAATGGTACTACTGTCGAGGAAGATCCATTGACAGAATATAACGTGGCAAAGAAGGTTACAAACCAAGCAGTTACTCAAGCGTAGCAAAGGGAGAGAAATAAATGTAGAGAGAAGCTTAATACGGAGGAAGGGCAAAGATCTGTGTTCAAAATAGCAAAACAGTTGGCAAAGGAAAGGCAGGATGTAGTTGGAGTGAACTGTTTCGGGGTGACAGTGGAAACAGTTGTAAAGCCATACATGGTTAGGAAGAGATGGAAGACATTTATGGAACGCCAACTGAACGTATAGGATGTAATTGTAGAAGGTTTGAAGGCTGAAGTGAGTGTATCGCAGACATGGAGATGGAAAGAGCATTTGCACAGTGGGAATTGGGAAGGCAGGCGGACCGACACAGTTGATGGGTGAAATCATTCGTGCACCTGGGGCAAACAAGGTGATGAAAAATATATGACATGGTGATGGATGAGGGAGGTGTACGGAGAGACTGGGAGCTAAGTACTCGTATCTCAATATACAAGGGGAAAGGTGGTGTACTGGAGTGTGGGTCGTATCGGGTAATAAAGATATTAGAATATAGAATGATGGTATTGGAGAGGGTTTGAAGAAAACATTAAGAGAAAAAAATGAGTATTGATGAACTACAAATGTAAATTAATTCCGGGAAAGGGACAACTGTACGGCAGCTGCAAGAGAAGTTTCTGGTGAAATAGAACTAATTGTTTTAGGCATTTGTTGACCATGAGAAGGCATTCGATGGAATGTCAAGGGAAGGGGTCTGGTGCGTAATGAAAGAAATGGGGTTTGAATAATGGATGGTGCAATAGGTAATGACATTGTCTGGACAGTAGTGAAAACAAAATATGGGAAGAGTAAGAGTTGAAGAAGAATGCGGTGGGTGCACCAAGGATCGGTGCTGAGTCCATTACGCTTCGTTTCTATTGTGGAAATGCTTACGCATGGATGGTCATGGGAGCTGGGAAAAGTGCACGGAGAAGGTCTTGAGATGGAAAGAGTGCATGAATCCAAAACGGTTGGAAAAGAAAGGTAAAGAAAGATTTCAGGGAAGAGCAGTGGTGATTTTGGGAGGACACGGGGTGGCCGTGTACTGACTGTGGGAAGGGTGTAAGAATTAATTCAGTGCAGTGTATTGGGTGAGTTATTAAGTACTACTCAGGTGTGAAAGGTTCACTAAGTGCAGTTAGGAATGCATTTGTGTGCGAGGTACGTGAGACAAAAGAAGGGAAACGGTCATGAAACGAATTGTTCTTGCATTGTGTGTGACTAATAACCATATTTATGTGCACAGTGATAAAAATAAGACAGCTTAAAAATTATTTTAGTGAATTGTATACATATACATCTGCTCAGTAATTTCGCTCCTCCATTGTGTTTAATATCAGAGACTTACTTTTTGTTATACAAAATATAACTCCCAATTTTCTATTAGTGTACCACCTGGATATCAAAATTATGAATATAACTGATTTGTAAAAGCAATTTATGCCATTCACCCGTTAGAAAGATTCTTATTTCAATCTACTATCAATTTCATAGACATACCAAGTGCGTGAATGGTGATCATTTCTCACAATTACAACCATTAATCTATCATTGTACATTTCAGGTATCCCATCAACTAGCAGCAAATCCTTCACATACCCACATTTTATTATCAAACATGAGGATGGGCTTTCAGTTTTTAACACCCACAAAAATATTGTCATTTGAATCAATTGAAAAACATTTGAGGGACTTCCTGCGGTATGCTGTTTTAAAACTGAAATTAACTTTCTCCATCCTTATCACACTGTTACATCCTGTTCATCATGTGTTTGGATCTTATCTTGATTATCAATCCAATATTAGAAGATAGGGAGAGAAAATATATTTTGACTTCTTTTCTTGATAGAACTTATGTTTATTTGTTTTGTCATAATTCTGGAGATTCTTCCGTCAGCAAACTATGTAATAAGCCATTTATAAGATTGTCACGTCATTCAATAAACGATCAAGCCCATGTAAATGTAAAACCTACTGATATTTCATAATGGTCCTGCACAATTGGAGTAAATTTACATTGACCTTCAACATAACCCAGATCATTCACGCTCGACCAGACACTACACTGATGGTTATGCATCCGGAGCAGCAGTCATACTACGCCAGCATTCGTCTGCCACACCCGTGTCACATCTTTAACATTGCTTGGTACGATATAAGTTAAATGTATCAGATAACATTTTTATATTGAAACAGATGATACCTGATTCCTAATAATATAAATTAACATTTGATATTAGCCCTAAGTATGAGGAATGAAGATAGCATGTACAAAATATATGTGAGAATATAGGTAATAATTATGGTGCGTGTGTGTGTTAATATAGCTATTTTTCAGAAATATTTTCTTAACAGGGAATAAGCCCCAAAATTAATAAATACAACTTATAGCCATGAAACGTAACTGTTCACGTCCAGTGAAGAAAACCTTATTGAGTATATGATACATCAGCTGTAGAAACTCCTTATCGTTATTTCTCTAATAGACATTGCCAACTAATTTTCGCGGGCTTTTAAACTTCGGTTCACCGCCGGGTACAGCCCAGAGCAGCGGAGGCGGAGTTTCATGGTTTTTAGTGTAGGCCAGTTTCTTGTTCTGAATAGCTCGGTTTGAACACCGATCTACTGCGTAATACAATTGGAATTCAGACAGGAAAATACTTCTAGTGACAGATTAGTTTCTTGTTGTTCAGTATGTTCCATTATTAAATGTTGTTATTGTCAACAAATGGGAGTAACTATTTCTTTAGCGAAGTCTGCTAGTATCAGTTATCGGTTGAAAATTGAAATGACGACAGATGGAGTTTGTTTACATTTTTTAAAATCAACTCATGGTTCGCGTTAATTCACGAGAAATAATACCCAAATGCAATATACCAACGCCGGATTATTTCTCTATCAATCAATACTTTTGTGTAACACAATATATCTCCGATTTGATGAGTATTTTCGATCTAAATAGCACATCCGTTTGTTTTTTAGAATTATACCATCTACACCGGCGCATTATCACTGATGTGCGCGTGCTCCATGAGTCTACTGCTAGACGATGGCGAACGTTCTACGCGGAAAATGACCACAAATAAAACAAATCGTTGAAGATATCGCTGAATTGTCTTGGTAAAATGATAATATTACAACTGCCATGTCCATTTTCGATATTATTATAAATGGCCAAATATATGTATTGAAGAAACACTATGGGAAAGCCACTGCCTATATTTAAACTTTCGCTACGAATAAAGCAATCTGCTTGTACACGGGAAATGTGTTCTGCGAACTACCACATAGATTTTCCAATTTAATCTATTTTATTTACTAAATCAGTCTTCTTTGAATAGAAATATACTAAATATCACCTTATCTTTCATTTTCCTTTACTGACTGTTGGAATCGTGGGGTATTATCACCGGCAATGATCGTTAAAATATACAAACAAATCTCGCGGCACGGTGAAAAAGAGCGGTGATCCAGATTCTGCGATTAACGGCTCGTGTTTACGAACCGATTGTAGTAGTTCTAAATCCTGCCGCCATATTGCACTAGCTTAATTGGCAAGGCCTATTATGTCCAAGTTAGCATGTTTCATTTCAATCCCAATCTCTGCTAACTAAGAAATTGGTTGGTTTTGGTTTTGTTGTTCGGGGAGAATCCCCAGGCTGTCGCTTAATCAGCACAACCTCTATGCTGGAGTGGTTGAGAAAACTCCTCCCCCACCACTCACAGGGGAGTAGAACGGAAAGATGGAGCCGAAATACCCTGAGGCTGGTCACTGCCAGAGTGTTTTACGTCCTCAGGGGTTTTTAACGTCCCCTTTATTTTAAATAATTCAGTGGAGACGGCAGCGCCATATAACGTGGTCATCCACCCACGATGTTGTGAGCCGAGAAATTAATCCCTGGAAAAGTTTCGACCTCTTACGGAGTTCGAACTTGTGACCGTTGGCACCAAGTGCCGGGTGCTTAACCGCTAGGCCACCGGAGCTCACTGTGCATGTACAGTTATACTAGAGAGCTTAAATATAGAGGTGTTACTCTTGCCGCGCCATGTTGAATTTTGAACCAGTGGCGCCTCCAGCGACCGGAGGTATTTCTCAGATAAACAAAAGCTCTCTGGTTGTCCACATGTGATCGTGTACATGTGTGCGATGGTTGAAATGAATTGCCAATACTAGTACTATATGTTACATGATCACATACTCTTTTATTAATAAACACTTTAATTGTGCACACATGATATTGAAGGAAACGAAGCTCTGAAACTGTAAATAATGATGATTGATGTTTTACGGACACTTTTGTGCACAAGGTAGGCTAAATGGGCCGAGCGACCTCCAAAGGCAATTAGGCGAAGTCAAAACGAAACAACCTTCAGATATGCCCACGCCGAGATTTGAACACGGGTGGTAGGGATCTGTAGTCCAACACGCTACCGCTAGACCACGAAGGCGCCCCCTGAAACTGTAAATAAATAATTAAGTGATTTCACAGCCCAGTCACTTAATTAATTCATAGCCTACAATTTGCGATCACTTGACAGCTGATTAGAAAATAATTGAACGTGGTTTAGGTTATTTCACAGCTTTGTGTGTGGAAGGCGTAGTTTTTTAAATGAAAATAGTTAGGTATATATGAGGTAAATGCATGCAAACATACTTTCATCATGTCAGTTTATCATAGTCCATAAATTTTTATTTATTTGGATATATACATATAATGATATATACAGCTATTATAACGCAATCATAACACAATACACCATATATTCATCATGTCCGTTTATCGTATATTAACTAAAATAGTATAAGTTCATTTAAAGTCTACACCTCAATAATATAGACCATGCAATATAGACCTGCCAAGCTGAGAACAAAGAATATACATGGAATATTAACAATGTTTATGTTTGCGTTAACATGTTATATATAGAGAAATTAGTACTTTCATACAATAAGCGGCATCAAATCTCTTGTGCCACTGGTTCATCTATAGTTACAATCCGTCATTTGTTATCAAATGGACAGTTTTCTTTTGTAGGTTGAGTGGTTTTCGTCTGTCCAAGTGACTAACAAACAACAGAAATGTGATGGAATCGATCCCAATAGAAGAAAGATCAACATATATGAATAACCTCGACTTAGATAAGTTTCCAGTAAAGTGCGCCCTATGTGTAACCTGGGATATTGAATCAGACATAGGATTCCAAATCGTCATGCATGACATGAAGTCTACCAGGAGAAGAGTGTTGTCAGTAGTTATCTCACTTTATTACCCAATAGGTTTAGTTTCACCACTTGTGTCATCAGCAAAATAGCTATAAGATCTGTGTTGTAGAGGAGCTGATTGGGATACAGCGTTATCTGAAAGTGACCTAGATAAGTTTAATAAGTGGTTCAGGCAACTACCAGAATTAGAAAATATTAGAATTTCAAGATGTCTGAAGCCACACAACTTTGGGCATGTTGAAGATGTGCAGGTGCATCACTTTTGCGATGCCAGTGAACTCGGCTATGGTGTTGCTTCATACATCATATATAAAAGTACAAGTGGCAAGGTACATTGTGCATTGCTATTCAGTAGGTCTAGAGTTGCTCAACTAAAAGCTATCACAATGCCAAGAATGGAGCTCACACAACAACCGATTACCGGAATGCTAGACTTGAATACCAAACATGTATTTTGGACTGATAGTATGTCAGTTATATGATACATTGCTAATGAGACAAGGTTCCATACGTCTGTTGCCAATAGGATATCTAAGATCAAACAAAATTAGAATAAGTATTGTAATGTATTATATTGGTGTGCTACCCAAATAAATTAACTTTTGAAAAAAGTTTTAATGTTAGAAAACGCAGCTATTTTCTAAGCAAATGACTCCCAGATATCCCCTTTCTTTCTTTGTGTACATGTGTAAAGTAGCAACTGGTGACTATACAGCAATACCACATTTGTTGTATCAAACAATACATTATAGTTATTAACTAATTACGGTTCATGTCTCTGTAAGTGATGATAACCATCTTTATAAGTTAATGTACACTCAATATAATGTACATACAATTTCATGACATTTTTCTTGAATAACGAGTATTATATTTAATGTCGGTTTAATTGTTTCAGGGGTTGGTGCATAGTTATACCATTTGTTAAATTTATTTCAAAATAAATATATTACTTTTCCTTAGTCTAAATATCTTTCAACGACCCACAAGTTGGCATTGTAAAGTATTTGATGTTATCAAACAGTTCGGTGTCTACCATATTACAAAAAAATTCAAAATGTTTCAGGTTTCCGGATGTGATGAGATCTCCTGGACTGCACCAAAAATGGTTGATAAATTTGCGACGTGAACGTTTCAAGCCTACAAAATATAGTAAAATTTACTCAGTCCATTTTGAGGATAATTGGTTTTGATCAAAGTGGTCAAAACGTGCGCCTTCGTGAGAGTGCACGTTCTGAAGATTTGTTTATCTCTTATCATATAGCATTGCCTATATATCTGTTACAAGTCGCCGCTTCACTGAATCGTGATCAAATATGGCCAAAACCAATAGGTACTCCACGTTATGGTATTAGAAGTTAAATTAATAGTATGATGTGTCAAATGATCAGTTTGGAAGATTTGCCCGATTAAATGTATTAATCTAGGTTGCCTATCAGTCAATGATACGCACTACGCACTAAAAGCGAATACTCGATCAGTCTCCTATGAATGAAGTCGGTATGCGTGATATCACTTGCCTAACAACCGAGCTTTGACAGCTCATCAAATTTGTTTACGACTATTACCATCCTTTTATCAAAATTCTTAGTCCACTCCGGAAGTTGTGTTACGATTCTATTTTCAAATAACCAACAGTAACATTTATTGCTATATGATGATGATTGATGATGATGATTGATGTTTTACGGCAGCTTTTGTTCACGTGATAGGCTAAATGGGCCGAGCGACCTCCAAAAGTAATGAAGCGAAGTCAAAAGAAGAGAGACCCTTCAGATATGACCACCCCGAGATTCGAACTCAGGTGGTAGTGATCTGTGGTCCAACAACAATTATTGCTAGAAATCAATGCTAATACTCGTAGAATTAATAGTTTCACAGAATGGTCTAAATATGAACTCTCTCTCTCTCTCTCTCTATATATATATATATATATATATATATAAACTAATGACGCCTAACTGTTGGCAAACTCCTGGAAAAACCCGTTTGGGAAAGCTATCTCGACACCATATGACATATCACTGTTAATACCGACACCAGATGGTATATCACTGTTACTGCCGACGCCATATGGTATATTACTGTTAATGCCGACATCATACGGCATATCATTGTTAATGCCGACACCATATCGTATATCACGGTTAAAGTATGATGTGGAGATAATGAGAACATATTATGCTTACATTTTAGAGTAAAACTTCCCACATCCCATAGTTGTACACTGAATTCGTACGAATCGCAGATATGCCCAGCTAAAAGTGGAATAGATTTTCAGGGCAGGAAAAAAGTAAACATAATATTTTGTGTCCAGTTTGAAAGAAGGCGGTACCGACCGAATCAACTATAAACCACTTTTTAGTCCAAAGGAATGATGATTTGTAGATTAGTTTAACTAATTTTTACAAACTTGTGGATGATGATTGATTGGTTGACTTTTAAGGGCGTACAAATTTGTGGATGTTTTTGCACGGAATCTGATTATTTTGTCGGGAAAACGTTCTTATCGTAGTTTATATGTGTCTGTGTATTATAGTTAATCTGTTTAATCAGGTAATATGTATAGCAGCTGAAATTTTCAGGTAATCTGTATTAAATCTCAGTTAACAATATATATATATATATATATATATATAACAAATAGTCTTAGGACTATCGTAGTAAGGAGATGTTGCCGAAGACTAACCGCTAGTGAAATATCCCACAAACTCAGAATTCACTACTATTCGAACACCGACATGGATGTTTGCAGTGCAGCACCCTAATCAATGCTCCCGGGGTGCCCTGAACAAGAGACAGAAGTAAATAGTGCACACGCCATACTGAAAGACATCAACTGCTAATGTTCTGGATATATTTATTCTGAAATCCCTATGCTGATTTCTATTTACATGATATTATACATATAATGTTATCTATAGGCATATAGCATTAGAAAAGAAAACAAACACTAATTTTACACGTACATGGTATGAAACTTTCAACGTTTACAAGTGTATATGACGTTTTTTTTTCACTGAAAAGCCAACTTCATTTTGTAGTCCTGCCGAGAAACACACAGAGAACATATTATACACGACCAATCAGGTGGCCAATAACATCATATTATCTTGAACACTGGCATTGTGTCGTATACATCCTGAATATGTTATGATCATCAGCATTGTCATCATCGTCGTCATCATCAACAACAACAAACTCACCCCGGAACAATTGTCTTCATAAAACACGGCACATTTCGGTGCAGAGAGAACACCGCAACACTGCGTAGCACCAAAAAGCAACTGTACACAATGAGCACACGTGTGTAGATGTAACTTGGCATTCTGTCTGGACAGGGCCAAACGCATATGAAACCACCAACAGTACAATGGAACAGATCGCCAATCATACCAGAATCTTGACTGGTGAGTTTTAATCCCGGTAGTTGAAGTCGTCGATTAATGCAAACATTGTGCAAGCGAGAAACCACAATCCAGCATCGGCATATATAGCCAACCGCGGAAACATACCCAATGTACAAACATCATCAATTGAAAAATAGAAAACATTCAACATTCCGCAATCATGATCTATTTGCACGAAGTAGCTTAATTGACACACCAGACAGCAACGAGTTGTATTTTACACGGAAAACACCAACAAGACATTTGATAGCAGGTCAGGAATTGCCAGAAGCTTCGCTGAAAGCAGAACGTAATCTAGACCCACAAGTTATACTACTGGCCGCCATGAACATATGAAAGTAAACATTCCGGATGAGGTTTTTTTCGCATCCAAGGGCCAGGTGAACTCGGCATAAAAAAAACAAGGAACCATGGTTAGGAAGGACTGTTAAGCGGATGGGAAAAGAACAATACCAAGTAACCACACAAGACTAAAGAAACCACACACACGTGAACACATACCCAGCAGTTCAAAATAAATCTATCTAAAATTAAGAGAATCTCTAATCACCGGGATGGCAACCTTACACGGGTTCAGCATAGGAATTATTACTCATTATAAAGGAAGGAAAACGTCTCGTCGAAGTGGTTGTGGTACAAAATTGGAAATAGAGGACCAGTGTTAACTCTCATCACAGATCAACAACGACGCATTGTTTTTATTCCTCTACATTAGGTTGTCTACTATTATTCCCCAGCACAATCCATACAAACTAGAATCAACCAGAGAGGTCAGTATGGTTTCAGTTGTCTCAAGTTGAGGTACTGCTGAAATCTAGTACCCAACTGCACCATACCAATTCGCCGTCACCTACATTGGGCTAACTGTTATGGTTAAGGAGCAAACACTGCTACGAACCGAGATGTTCTGGACAGACATCCAAGCATACAGACGTCCCTACATGACCCATCTTATTCTGAAAGGCATGGGTAGTAATTTTATATATATATATATATATATATATATATTGGCATGATCTTGTGTACATTCACATTAAAGGTGCACAACTACAACGAATAAAACCCAAAACATGTCCAGTGAATGACCGATGTATTTTTTGCCATGTCCACATTCACCATATTGGACAAATGTTTATTGATGATACCACATTGTTAACTGTTCACTTGTTATGTAAATACTGCTGAATGCGATATATACATTAATAACAGAAATATAAACTGTACACCACGGAAGTCAATTTAGCACAAATAAACAAAATCAAAATATAATAACTAGAAATGACTTCGTCGTATTAATGAATAAACGCTTGCAGAGGTGACTGCTTGAAATAAACCAACTTAAACCTAATTGTTATCAAGTCAGAAAGCTGAACACAAAACATCGATTTCAGGTCATTTGAGGCAAGGTAGAGCAGTGGGAATTCTTTTCTCTGGCTTTCTACCACACTGCCACTATTTGGAGAGTACAAAACTAATGGCATCATATCTACAAATATATCGCTATAAAAGGCATCCGAACGTCTGAGGTGCATTTTGCAGGTGAATGTTTGCTGAAAACGTTGGTGTTCAAAACAACTTACTGAATGAATACTTGCATTCGAACAAAAACAGGTCATTGTGTGACATCATGGGGCCTATATACAATGAAACAACTGCCACTCAAAAAGTTATTTGGTGTCGTTCTTTACCCAGTTAGGAGTTGTAAAACATACCTTGTTAAATTTGTTCGTTTTGTGCGTCTTACAATTAAAACAATAATGTAATACATTTCGCTGGAACATGAGACTACTGGCTGTTAACAGCCTACATTTTTGGTTAACGGGTCAAACCAGTTATTATACACTTGCAAGTGCTGCAAATGTTCTCTCTGCAACTGCAACTGTAGGTCACATAGATAACCGAATGCCACAAGAAAACATATCTCTATCACACTGTTCACAAGGCATTCATCTGAACTTAAACAAATTAATACAGACATAACTGAGACATCTACACAGGATGGGATGTCATTTGAATCTCTTTCAGGTAAATTGAAAATTTTTTCAATGCAATAACAAGATGCCGCTATGAAGAAATACGTTTATATTGATCAAATTTCAAAAGACCCTATAAGAAATACAATGAATGGCATGGCACTCTTTCTGTATTACGTAATTATGTGAATAAATCCATACTGAAACATATAGCTATGAACACACACGGGCACCTGCATGTGTACATATACGTACATGAATGTGCACACACACACACACGTGCACACACACACAGGTATGTACATATCCACATTTCCATATTTGCATGTATATTCCAGCCACATATTTCTACCCTGATCTATCCACATATATACATAGACACAGAAAAACATCTTTTCAACATTCTTATGTGTCAACAAATTACTGACAATTGCACAATAACTTAATGATGCATAACTGGTGAGGATGCGGTACAAAATACACATAAGTATAGAATACAATAACAATTCTACGCAGTATTTAAACAAAAGTTCTGACAAATGTACATCCATATGATAGCTGAAGTTTTTGAACTGTTTGGAAACTAACTCAGTAACCTGTCCATCAGCATATAATCTATACTGGAGAAATTCAGCACTGTACAAGTAAAGAAGATCGTTTTACACTAAATGTCCGTTGCTCAGTGTTGCACAAATGGAGTTGGAGAAATCAGGACAAGATGCAGCTCCCCTTCTCTTGAAGATTGTTTCCTTCTGACTTTTCAATCTCAAGAATCACACTTGTGAAGAGCTCATTAATTTTCTACCAAGAAACAAAACAGTTGCAGAATAAGTGACAATAAAAATATGTTGGAAACATGCATCACAGCCTTTTCTTTTAAACTGCTCAGCAGCTGCTGGTGTTCTTGATAAAAATTAACTGATACAAAATATTGTACAAAATAATGGACTGAGTTCAGTAGAATATAAAATATTTTCTCAAGCCACTTGACCACAAGCAAGTAAAATTGACAATTTTGTTAATTTATTTCATAAACAAGCTTTGTTTCCTCAACAGAAACTCGGCTGAGAAATGTTGGCATCTGTGCTGATATGATTCACTTATTCAATAATAAATAATGGCACACAAAAGTGGTCCATAATGCAAGGTTAACGTCAACTCCCCAATACAACCGTCTGAATTTAATGCAGACGTGGGATCAATTCCATTTTGTCAATTCCAATTCCGCTCAATTCCATTTGGTTAATTCCGTTTCCCCATCAAATTTATCAATTCCAATTCCAAACCAAGCAACTCCAAATCAATTCCATATATTATTATATGCTTTACAAACAGTTTGATGTCCCATCTCCGAGTAACTACACCAACCACTGATTGCAGTAGGTACTCCCGAGTACCTACTTGGAATACCTACCCCGAGTAGTTTATATTCCTAGTAAGATTGTTCCGGAAGAAATATTTCTGAATTAAAAAATTAACTGGTAAATTAATTTGTAGATTTAATTTTTTGGTAGCAAATTTCAATTCCAAATTTATCAAATAAGCAATTCCGGTGCCACCATCAATTCAAATTCCGGAAATGGACTGACCCAATGTCTGACTTAAAGTGTAGTCTTCAAGCAGCTCAATTTTATAAACAATCCTTCATATTCAGTTTCCTGGGACCAAGGACAGTCATCCGGCAAACCACAATCACGGGCATGTCTGAATCGTGGTTCTACAACAGATGACCTATTTTATCAACTGCTTAAAAAATGGCATTATTTAGAGAACCATGCATTGAACCATGACAACTGAATAGCCACAAGAAATGACAGCTTTGAAATCGGCTGTTTGATTAATTTCATCCAAATGTTTACAATTCACTACTGTCAGCAGGCCAGAAATGATAGTCCTCTACACTCGGACAAGGTTTAAGACAATCAGTGTCATCCAAAATAGCCAAAAAGGTCACATTCAAATGTGAACCCACAAAATACAGATAATCTAAGCCATATTATTACTGTTTCATTCATTTTCAGATGTCAACTGGTAGTATGTACTCAATTTAAAATGTCAAAAACATATTAGCTTGATTTGTGCTGATGCACTGATAAATTAAGTATAAATATCCACCAACAAATATTTTATAAACACAAGGATAAACCATCAAGAAACATGAAGTACAGTGTGATCATTTTTATTAAAGTTTTTTTTTTGTAGGTGATGATCAGTTGGTGAACAAGTAGATTTATTGATCCTAATCTCAATTACACACAATCTTGGCTCAATCAGTCAAACTATTGCGTGACTCCAACTATATAAGTTTGATTCTTTGTGATAATTCACAGCTATTGTTTTGTTTATTCCAATTAAGAATCATATTTTGTGTATAAAAGACCCCTGTTTTAATAATATTATACCATATCTTAAACGTTATTCTTCATCCACAACTCTACTTCAAAAACCCCAAAAAGAAAATTGTTCAATAAAATATTTTCCTCAAAACTTCATATGATATTCTCAGTACAAAAGCAGACACACAAATGAATACATTTTCAGGGATGTTTATTTGTGCATAAGCACCTATGAACTTTCATTTATTTTTCCACATATCTGCTACCTTCATCTGAAAAACGTGCACTATTTCTGGCAAATGAATATCACCAATCGAACATTGTTGTTCCTTTGTGCACAATTATGCAGAAAGATTTTACCTTCCACACAAACATGGGAACAAATTTGTGTTTAAGTCAATGACTAATGAAACAATATGGGAAACATTTGTGAAATAAACAGTTGTATGTCATCTTCAATGATGGTACAAAACAAGGTGATTACATAGACCCCTGATTCCCCCACCCCCTCCTCACTTCCCCAACCATGATCATAGTGATGATCGCAGCTGTTTGGTCTCCATTGAGTCTATCTAAAAGAAGGTCAACAACTTGTAGAGCCCAACTTTCATGTTATAGCGGAGCCATACTGTACCATCAAATGAGAAATCACAAAATCGAGCTGCCGAATTTTTTCCCCAAAAATTTGGGGAAAAAGGGTTAACAAAGTTAAAAAATATGGGGAACCCGGAAAAAAAAGTTTTAGCATTTTAAAAAATGGGTGAAAAAAGATTTGTTTATTAAAAACTGGAACCCCTTTTTTGGGTTTCATTTGGTTTTCCAAAATATCAGAACACATTAGACCAAAGCTGACCAAATGAATATACTTCCGGATATTTAGCAAACAATATCAATACCTGGTTTTCCTTTGCCGACGTCTCACAAAAGGCTGCCCTCCACTGTTCGGCTAGTCTCTTGCCTTCGTCAGCAGACACTTCCCTGTAACAGA
Source organism: Paralvinella palmiformis (assembly GCA_025642065.1). Classification (NCBI taxonomy): domain Eukaryota; kingdom Metazoa; phylum Annelida; class Polychaeta; order Terebellida; family Alvinellidae; genus Paralvinella; species Paralvinella palmiformis. The sequence goes on along the minus strand of JAODUP010000284.1, from coordinate 402,305 downwards.
GCAAAAAAAAAGAATAAAGCAAGTAAAAATTTTTTCCACATTTCACAGCACACCAATAACTTCACTAACACAGGTATTCCAGTTTAGCTGGTTCTGTCTTTAAATGAACAATTATTTAATGAACAACTATATATATATATATATATATATATATATATACACTACACTTCATCAGAATGTTACAAGAATCCATCACAATCAGTGATATGTATTGTATCGACTATCTATTGTTATACTGTTTATTATCGATTTTGGCATCTCACCCCATGGCCAATTATTCAAATATATTGAAATATTCAAAATTTCAATGAATTTATTTGGATGCATCACCAGCTCATATGGAACGGCATTCAGCATTTTGGGATAATTTCCAAATAGAATAAAGTACTACCTTATTTTTATAAAGATGCATAAGAAACAATTAAATTTATTTCACTTACACTTTCAAGCCTCCACTGCACAATACTCAAATTTGGATAGATAAAAAAATCTGAACCTATTACCTTTGATGTTTCAAGGTGAATTATCTCAAATTATGTTTCTGTCTATATTATCTACTCAGCTATGATGTTGCTATATACAATACAGGTAGTCGTTGACTTACCATCTACCCAACTTACGACTGACTGTTCAACTTTACGACTTAAAGATGATCATAACATCGTAACACAGTATAACATATGTAAGGTAACTATAACATTGGCCGACTTACGACGAAATAAACTTAGGACCGGTTAGTGGTAGCCAATTAAGGTCGCAATTTGTTGACTACCTGTACACATCCAATATAAAATATTCCATTTTACTATGGTGCTGAATACAATGCAATCAAGTGACCGAAGAATGCTTGTGCATGAACCACTACTTTTGTAGATTAAACCAAATACTCGAAGAACAAAGTCTTTTTCTACGCTGATGGAAATTGTTGAACAGAATAACATTATTCAGCAATGAATAGCACCAATATTAAATTGGTACATAGCTAATAACTTCAGTGATTAACAAACAATGCGCATAATTTTGTACAAATGCTATATTGTGTCTGCACTGTGTCAACATATTTACAACAAAGAGACAAACCTTTCCATCCTTAGGTCTGTTTTATTACCAACCAACACCAAGGGAACCCTGAAAATGAGATTATGATGTTATGTTGTGATATATATGGGATAATTGTTTACAGCATGATTAGTCACATTAAGGTATTCTAAACCCAGGCTCCATATACCTGAATATTTATCTAAATAAGGATTTTTTGTAACGTAATACATATTTCTGAAATGAGTCTGAATTGCTTTCATAATGTAGCTTCCGGGTGGACATATTTTCACTTCAAGCATAAATATCTCACACTATCATAAAAAGAACAAATTGCATAAAAAAAACCTGCACTTCAATACATTGTAGCGGACTCTTTATTATTTTTGTCATAATGAACATGTATTATTTTATTATGTAAACAATTGACATCACAATTCAGCTACTTCATAATAATTATAACAATAATAATTACAAAACTTCTATAGCACCAATATCCTCAAAAAGAATCGAGCTCAGTGGCACACCTAATACAGGTGTTGGGCAAACTCATAGTCCGGGTATAATGCAAATGTCATTAACAATGATCAGATGGAAAGGAAACTTAGGAAGGATAAGTGAGTCTGAAAAGGTGAGTTTTTAAATGATGACGGGAAGAAGCTATGCTATCTGTTTACTTAACATGTTCAGATAGTGAATTCCAAAGGGTAGGGACAGCAACTGAAAAAGCACCAGTCCCAGTATGGGTTTTAACTCTGGGACCGGAAAACAAATGAAAACCAGATGAACAGAATTCTCTGGACTTGGGTGCTAAAGAAAGCATGGAAAATAGATATGAAGGTTCTCCAGAAGAAAGAGTTTGATAGGCAATAGTGCGGAGTTTGAAAATAATGCAAGATTGAACAGGGAGGAATAGGAACTTCTCAGTAGACTTTAACAAGCATTTACTGAACAATAGTACAAATGGTGATATGTTTGATGGTCCTCTGGTTTGTGACATTTTGGGTTGGTAAATTTTGAATAGGGCACTGTCTGTATGCTTCGTGCTATCATTGCAGTCACCATCATCATGAAAATTACTACTGCTGCTACTACTACAAATACTATTACTGTTATTAATTATTAAGTGAACAAACAAACTCTGTTTAAGAACCCTGATGATCGTGGCTGTAACGAAACCAAATTATTCAAGAAAGCATTTTTTTAAACCATCTTCACAAATACCCCCAAAACACTTACTGCTTTTTTCCAGTCATATCCAACAACTTCTCATAAATCACCTTAACCACTTCAAGACTGGACAAAGACAGAACATAAATAAGAATTAACAAAAAGTCTGCATACGCATACTGCAGAAGCATGACTACTAAAACAATCTAAATGAAGCATTTAAAGCCTGGATTCTAGCCTTTAAAGGTATGCAATGTTAGAATATGTAAATATACAAATTGAATAGCTACAGAATATTTCGTACAAACTTTTTAAAACTCGTTTTAGCCAAAGACTTTTATAATTGGCCAACAACAGAAATTTATCTGATAAATATTTCTGCAATACAGACACAGTATATATTTTTATCCTTGTGAATAAATAATTAAATGGCATTAAACTCATAGAGGCCTAACAATATTGGCTATTACCGTTTAATATTGAACTAAGCCATTTGCAACATATTTGAATGAGCTCACCTTTTATATGATGTGACAGAATAGACTAGAACATAGCCATCTATGTTCATGATATAAGACTGTGGTACGAGGGAGTATTCATCCTATGCGCAATGATAAAACAAACATAGAATCAGCTCGTGACAGATCATATCAGGTATGTGTGTTTTAGGATATATATATATATATATATATATATATATATATAGTGCCACTGGCTCAGAACATCAACATCTAAACATCCTTAGAGACCTACATCTCCATAATGCTATACATAAATAAAACCATACACACATCAGTCTAAAATGTTCTACACCTCCACATATCTATACATATATACGTAGACCTATACTTAGGTCTGGGCTGATCATCAGCCTGTGAGGACCAGCTAATCCACTTTTTGTAAAGGACAAATATCCCTGAACTGGTCAGGTAGGAACGTTTTAAGAATTTGGTCCATTTTATATGGAATGACCCATATATATATATATATATATATATATATAATAATAATGTATATTGAATAAAGAGCCCTTACTAGGGGCAGCCATTCAAAGGTGCTGTACAAATAATATGCAATATAATAATACTCCAAATAATTTGTCTATAAAAACCCTATAAGAGATTTAAATGATAATTATTATTTATCTGTGAAAGCAACCTTGAACAGGTGTGTTTTTATATATATATATATATTTATATATATATATATATATATATACATACCACATCAATTACTGTATGAGCTGTTCGCCTCTGACACAGACCTTTCTTTTAACTAAATAATCACTTTGGTACAGTGCTAAATAACACCTTCAGCTAGTTTTATCACTCTATTAAATATTGATTATTATTATTTTTATTATCACTGAATTTTCATTCGTCCATGAATACCTAGATAGTTTATTAAATCCATGTGTACAGAAGGTAGCCCTATATGTTTATTAAAAATGTAGAATTTGTTTGTTCTGTACATGCTCCGTTGTGTACTTAAATTAAAAATGAAGATTTGCTAGTACAGTAAAATTCTTAAAGGGGGCTGAAGGAAGGGGAATTGATCTGATAATGTTAGGGGGAAAGAGATAGAAATAAAAACCAAGAAAAAAAACGTCTGTCAGTCATGTAAAAGTGTATCCTTTTCCTAGGTGACAGTGAGTGGGTAGATTATTTAACTTTGCTACTGACCAAAACACCGAAAACATGTGGCCGATGAGCAGACTTTCCAGGGAAACATCTCAAAACACAGGTAATAACAGGATTTAAACCATAACTTGGAAGTATTCACTAATCTGGTATGGCACTCTACGGTATAAAAAGGCACCAGTCATGTCAACTAGCAAGTCGATTTAGCACCTGAGCTATAGTTAGTCCTACATATTGTCAGAAAGAGCACGAATCAGTACTTCTGTCCGCACCATAATCCATTCCTTGATCGGTTGAGGGGACTTGTATGTCACAAAGAATCCAAAGAGCTATGCCAGCTGGAGCTTTGGCTTCTGTTAGACACACCGAAGCTGGACTGGTCAATGGGAGAGAGGCTAGACTGATATGGACTAAGGGCAAGATAACCCTAACAGAAAGTTCAAGGTCTGAAGTCAGCGGTATTGGGCTGCACCGCACACTCTAATACCAGACCACGGTACCATGCATCAACAACTGTTAGATGAATGAAAAAAAAGAAAAGGTGATAAGCATTAATTAACATAGTGGAATGGTAGTATTCCCAGTAGACAAGGTTTATCCAATTCTTGAAAAGACAGATGACAATACTTAAGGTGTATCCAATGTTTCCAGCACAAACTGTATAGATATTCTGAAACCAGGTCAGATCATATATATATATATATATATATATATATGTGTGTGTATGCATGCCTCTCTTCAGCCTGCATGGCCAACACATGCACAAGCTGATGTATCATCCCCAATGTGATTGATATAACATTGTAATACCTATAACGATGAGCATAGTACACACTTCAATGCTCATACAACTGAATGGTCTGATACAACATTTCATCCTTCAACCACTGAACCCACAGTGACATATTTCTCCCACATCTAAGCAAAACTGTTATAAACTTATAGTTATACTGCACACGTCAAGCTTTTCATAGTATCACTCACCTGCCCTGCTGTATCAATGAGATCGAGTTGATAATCCTGGCCACGGATCTTCACTGTCTTAGAAAATGCTGAAAGAGAAAGGATATGGCATTTACTGTTTAGTAAATACTGTTTTATATATATATATATATATATATATATAAATCTTGATAGTAGGTACCAGAATAATAGAGAGTAAATTTAGTGGTCATCTGACTAAAAATGTTGTTTCTACACCATTAAATGCACACGCCAGAATACTGAGCTTGTCATGCGTGTGTGTATAGAAAAACAGGTCCCTTTCTAGCCTGACCATACATCTGAGTGTAAATAGGTCACAAGCTGTGTGCTCAGAGCTCCATTAATGTTCACCTAACAAGGCACTTCCCAGTGCTGGATTTATGTTCTAAGAATTAACATTGTCATTTAGTAGTTATGACTGTGATTTGGTACTGTTATCCAGCTAGCCCATAAAGTAGCCGCTTGTGATTTTCATGAGAAATATTCGCATGAAAAATATGGCCACCCCAATGTATACTGCTATATGATATATAGAGAAACCATATGGCAAGGTCGGTATTGTAATGATGTTTTCATTGATGAACCTTCCTCACCTACAATATTATTATGTATATCTGTTAATACTAAACTATGTCAATAAAAATCTACTACTACCAGAAATGGGGTCAATTCCGGCATTGAAATTGATGGTCAATTCCAATTCCAGAATTCATGGTCAATTCCAATTCTGGAACTGACCATCAGTTTTTTTTTTAAATGGAACTGCAATTGAATTTTGTTTAATTGGAATTGAAGTTTCCTACAAAAAAATTGAATCCACAAATTAATTTTCCATTTAATTTTTTAATTCAAAAATATTTCTTCCATGACCATCCTACTTGGAATATAAACTACTTGTAGTAGGTATTCCAAGTAGATACTCGGAGTACCTACTCATGGTAAAAAGTAGTAGGTATAGAGTCTGTAAAAAATGGAACTGGAATTGAAAAATGTGGAATTGATAAATTTGATGTGGAATTGGAATTGACCGAACTGAATTGACTACTACTACAATACACTTGACTAACAAATGGTAACTTTGGGATCACAAGTCCACAGCCCCTAGTTCAAAGCCATAATTTGGTATTTAAACCAATATACATGCTACTAATTACAGCCATATTTTGAATGTTTTGTAACTTTTATATCATCAGGCACAAAGTAAGGATATCGCAATATAATTGATCGTTCAACAACGTGGACACAAGAGTTCGACCGTTGACAACAACCAGGATCTACAAATGATTTGTATATGAAGTGCTGCTATTTTAGCACATCACGGGTACAATTGCTTGCAACATTCAAAGGTAAAGAGGCATATTGAAAGATAAACCACCATTAAAACATAGCCACTCTGGGATTTTTTTATCCTAGAGCTAGATTGACGTGGTCAACTGCATCACCCATTATCCATGAAGATGATCCCTAACCTTATGAACATTAATTACTGAGCTTTTTCACAGTAATTTCCACAATATTTACAGCTAACTGGTAGGTCATCTGTTTCCTTGACACTGTCTGTGCACTGCCATTGGTCAAATGCCAGCAAAGCTCAATGCAATCCATATATAAACACAAGCCTGTTATGCTGTTTCTACCAAAAACACCTAATTTGGGCATAACACGCATATTATAAGTGTGAAAATCCCACCAACACAGGTGTGAACTGGATTTGAACCTACAACAGGGAAGTTTGCAACAGAGTACTCTAATAACTGCACCTCCCAAACAACCTGTACTGCATGTGGAAATCTTGTCAAAAATCATTAACACACTAAAAAAACAGAAGCTCTTAATGTTACTGTCTGCAGTTGTTCTGAAAAATTGCAAACAAAAATATTTACCCCCTTGTCAACTTACTATTTTCTATCGTTGGATCGTACGAGTCGACAAACTGATTTTCAACGAACTGGATGGTGATTGATGACTTTCCTGAAAGATTAGAGATCATTTATTTGTCACAGAACAAAATAAATTTATCATATATGTTGTCTCACAGAATGGCCTCAGCGCAAATCTGCAACAACCAACTATTAATAAAATATTAATATATTTTTATTTCTATTATTATTATTATCACAGGAAGGCTGTCTTAACAAAACCAGCATTGGAGCACGACAGATAACCCTAAACTATATGCACGCGTCTATGCCATGTTCTGGTGTCTGTGATGGACACTTGCAGTCGAAAAAATCTGAAAATTATCCACATGATACATGGATATATCGCTGATACTAGTAAAAATCACATTATGACCATGAGCACAATTTTCTTTCTAACAGCTATAATTATTAAAAACGGTGTTTTGTCCTTTGCTAAAATGTGTTATTTACTACAATACATAATGAATACATAATAATGATTTTAAAAAAACGAGGAATATAATCAATTTTATCAAAATACATACAACAACGACAAGATTCGAACATGGGTGGTACTGATCTGTGGCCCAACGTGCTACCGCTAGACCACGGAGGCACCCCTTCAAAAATGGAGAGCAAGCCAAATAAATAAATGCTTGCACCGATTTCTAATGGGGTGTAGAAGATTCCTTTGGGCAATTTAAAACAGGTTTATGACAAGAAATGACAAAATACAGTTAAATTCATATCCCCTCCTTAATAATCATAAAGGTCATTCAGTTTTACTAGGTTTTGAAATACTTATTATTTAATAATGATTGTTCGGTAATTTTAATCTCCTTGAATGTAATGACCAAATGGCAGCTTATCATCAATTAGTTTTCAACACTAGATAGTCAAAAGCTAGAGAAAATATTAATTTACTGTAAGCTCAGCATTGACTGCTGGATGCTGTACAAAGTGTCTATCTTCAGTGCTAATAATTTACGAGTATGATTAACAGTGGTTTTGTTAAAAAATGAAGTAGGAAGACGGGGGCTGACAAGAAAGACCAGGGTCGGATCTTCATAGGCATACAATGGCAGAAAGCAGTGTCTCATTGGCATTGAAAACAAAAGTTAAATGACCTGGGTCCCTGCTTCTAACAAAACCAGGGTTAAATTGGTTTAGCCCAGCCTGGCAGGTTAAACCTTGGTTTTACAAGTTTAACCCAGGTTAAACTGGGTTTTTCTCAGAATACAGTACATTGACTCACAATATTCATACATTTTATGCACATGAACAGCAGTTGTTTGGTATGCATTTTAAAGATATTGTTAAGACACTAAGCCATAAAGCCAAAGTACAGAAACTTCTGTGTACCGTTTAGCTATGCTTTGAATCCGAAAAAGCCGGCACTGTTGAAAAACGGTATGCAGAAGTTAGTTTTTGGCATGATTATAACAGATCCGGAACATTGACGTTTAAGGTTAAAATGGCGGGATTATCACGGTAATATCGCTCAGTGGACCCCCTATAAATCCCACAATGCAAAGCGCACCTGGTTTGTTTTGGACGTCATCATGCAATGGGTCTATTGAGAGGATGTTCTCCAACTTTGGTGCTATCCAGACCAAGCTGTGTAACAGGTTGGGTCTGGAGAAGGCAGCCAAGCTTGTCTCTTGCTATCGTAAACTTTGTGGTGGTGCTGAATTAGACTGGTGAATATCTGAACACTTTTGTTATTGTTTTGTGTAGTATATTGTTATTTGTGTGCTCAATATAGACAATAAATGTTTAATTTGCATTTAGTTGGTTTGCTTGAATCAATTAGTGGTGCATTATGCCTAAAAATGAGTTTAACCCTTGTTTAGCCCAAAATGGGGGTTTAGTCCAACCCGGGTTAAAGCTGGGTTTTAGCCCAGCGGGCTGGTTAAACCTGCTAACCCTGAACGAAACCACTGATTCAATGAATGCATCTAGCCTTCTAGGCATAATTACAGCTCTATACTTGAACACCATTTAGATGGCCCATTACAGCAGTCAGTATTTACTGTATTATAGTGCATAACTGAATAATTCAGTCCACACTTGCAATGGACATTTGCAGTGGTTTTAACTTTTAATTCCCCAGTAATGACCAAGTTTATACTCAAGCAGCTGTTTTCCAGGATTGGCAGTATTTTCATTAATAAACATCAAATGGAATCTTATTGCTGAAAGCAGGGTTCGAAATAAACGCTAGCCCATTAGCCCCCGGGCTAATAAAATGTCTGTTATTAATATTAGCCTGCAGACAGTAGTTGAACATACCTTCAAAGTTCAATACATAAGATCTACAAAATATTCACATCATAGTTGGCAGTCATCTAGACAGCAGCACAGTCTTTAAGCTAGCCCTCTGCTACAGAATGCTCAGGAACAGTACTAAATTATATTATCCGTTTTGAATAATTATTCTAATTTGACCAAAAAAATTGTTTTTTCTATATGAAATATTTGTGAGAAATGTCAGTGACATAAAGACACGATTATGTAATTAATGAAGACTGGTCAAATGATTATACATATTTTTACAATATTTATATTTTGTAGGTTTTAATGGGTGTTTTATTAGCAATTAAATTATTACACTGTAATAGAAAAAAAGGTTTTTTACAGTAAAAATAGTTAACACTGGGACAGTGAAATATAAGATTCACTAGCCCAACATATTTTTAACTAGCTCGACAAATATTTTGTTAGTCCAAGAAGAAAATTTAATAGCCCAGTGGCTCATTACAAGAAATAAAATACCTAACCCACCATCAAAACTTGCAACATCCCCAAGTGCAATTTACTGTGAACTGCGAACTTGGGAGCTCAGAAATAGTAATGCTGCAGCAATTTCCCAATTTTTACAGCAAGGGAATGCAGAAATCAGTGAAGCAGGCTGCCTCGCTCATTATATAGCAAGGGAAACCCTGTTAATTAATGTTACATTGTTGATATACTATTTAAGTAAAAGATGAGGACATTAAGTTACCACAACTAGAATAACACTAATCACAATTTGGTACTAGTTCATTTTTCTGATGATAATTATTGGTCTTCTGAATATAATAAAGTGAATTTAGTAATTGTCAAATAATAGCTTGTGTCTATGCATGCAATTTATTGTGTTATTCATTATTTCTTTAATTAATTTCATGTCACTGAACTCTATTAAACTTTATTGTATTTATTGGGAAGCTGATATTTGAATTTATTCTGGTGTCAAAAAACTGATTGCATTGCAGCATTCGGACACATTCAACTTTCAAGAAATCAGATTGTGTTTGACAGAATATTAAAAATGGCAGCATCTGAATAGACCAGATCTTAGTCAGTATGCTTTGGCCAAAAACACACAAAATGGGAGTAATAACAAACTAGGAGATGGTTTAAATGGAAGTCTTGCTTCTTACTACTGCTGTCACTGTGTAAGAGCTAGAAACGATGAACGATCGGGGAGTAATTGAAATTATTTTATACCATAATTAATGGATTGTTACACGAAACAATTTTGCTTTTGATGGCAAGAGGAGAGTCGTGTATGTTGAATGTGATTATTTTATGCGTATATGTCATTGATATGTGTGTGACTCAAACGAATTTGTACTGAGGTGTACGAATTCTGGCAGAGTCCGAAAATACCAACTGTCTAATCAATGTCTACTCTAATCTACTACGTCTACGCCTACGGTCATTTCCGTTGTGATAGATCTGCTGAACAGGGCTACATTGAAACAGACACGAATCCTCCATATGCAAATTTTGTCAAATTTGGAAAACTCTCCACTTTAAATGAAACTACGTGGCCATGGTGACATTGCGAAAGCAGGTAAACATTTTGTGTTACGATTCGGTGTTTAACCCCATGAGGCTAATTCCACAGTTCACACATTTACATTACTTCGCCCAGATGAAAAACTCACCAACACTTCGGAACCCCATGATGGCAATCTTTCTAACTCGCGCAGGCATTTTTATTTATGATCACCTCCACATCAGTGAAATCGTGAGCGAGATACACGCCGGAATGTTAAATAGTCCCAAATATACTATTTGTTTTCGTCTTATGAAGGCCGTTCGTTACAGGAAGTGAGTTATGAGCATGCGCAAACGTTGTAACAAGAAATTGTCTTTTAAAATGTTGGACATTGGGGGATTTGTGTGTGTGTGTGTGTGTGTGTCATTGACCTTATATTTAGGTCAATGGTGTGTGTGTTATCGAACTATTTCACTTCAGCCGTAATCGTTATATCATTTACTTCTTTTCATTAAATTAAACATGTACACAAAAATATATTTAACAGATAATCAAGTTGTTTATAGGTTCGAGGCTGTGTCGTAAGATTCGTTTCCTTTGGCAGTCAATCTCCCCCCCCCCCAGATGTCAGCAAAGCCGTTGCTAAACAACTCATTGCTGGATGATGATGATGTGATGATGATTGATGTTTTACAATCACTTTTGTGCAGATGGTAAGCTAAATGGGCCGGGCGACCCCCAAAGGTAATGAAGCGAAGTCAAAGATGAAACAACCTTCAGATATACCCACGCCGAGATTCGAACACGGGTGGTAGTGATCTATGGTCCAACACGCTACCGCTAGACCACAGAGCCGCTCCAACTCATTGCTGGAATAAATTTAGATATAAGATACCGCACGAATGTCAAGAGAGATGAAAACTAATACTCTCCATTATTGATAACAAATAAAACACAAAACTCCTCCTGAAGCATCGCGTGTTTTAAAATAGCACATATCTCAACCCTCTATAAGAATGCTTGTAAGATGATGATGATGATGATTGATCTTTTACGGCCACTTTTTTGCACAAGGTAGGCTAGATGGGCCGAGCGACCTCCAAAGATAATGAAGCAAAGTCAAAGATGTAACAACCTTCGGATATGCCCACGCCGAGATTCGAACACGGGTGGTAGTGGTCAGTGGTCCAATACGATACCGCTAGACCACGGAAGCGCCCTAAGAATCTTGTAAGGGGAGGGGGGTTGGTATGCCTATAAATGGTATTAGTCTTGTGCAAGATGTTGACAAACATGCAGTTACCATTTTAATGTATGAATTAATTATTTGCATTAACAACAATTAAGTATCTCAAATTAATACACTTGATCCAAACTTGTTTGCATATTTTGGCAATTCAAGGTTTATATTTTCTGGTTATAATTAAGAGAATTTATATTTCATTAAAAGGATATATATATATATATATATATATATATATATATATATATATATATAGAGAGAGAGAGAGTGTGTGTGTGTGTGTGTGTGTGTGTGTGTGTGTATGTGTGTGTGTGTCAAGCCCCAACTCTGACCACGTCTGTAACTTGACCACTTCTGTAAAGGGACCATTTTTTTTCACAGGCTTAAATTATTGCTATGCTTTAAGATTGTATTTTTATTCTATAACTTGACCACTTTCCAACTCCGTATTTCGACCTTTGATCCACGTCTGTCCGGGGCCAACATAGGTTTGGTTTGGTTTTGTTGTTCGGGGAGAATCCCCAGGCTGTCGCTTAATCAGCACAGCCTCTATGTTGGAGTGGTTAAGGAAACTCCTCCCCCACCACTCACAGGGGAGCAGTACGGAAAGATGGAGCCGAAATACCCTGAGGGTGGTCACTGCCAGAGTGTTTTACGTCCTCGGGGGGTTTTAACGTCCCCTTTATTTTAAATAATTCAGTGGAGACGGCAGCGCCATTTAACGTGGTCAGCCACCCACGATGTAGTGAGCCGAGAAATTAATCCCTGGAAAAGTTTCGACCTCTTACTTAGTAGTGATAGAACCTGTGACCGTTGATTGGGTGCTTGTCATCCGACTTTTCACCAATCAGGGTTATTTGGTGCTGTAGTTAAAACGACGGTGTCACAAAGAATCCACGCACGATTGCTGGCTGTCCAACTAGCTTGGGCTTAATTAACCATATTAAGACAACATGAGTTAATAAGACTGCATGCCTGTTTATATGACTTATCATAGCTGCATAATCGAACACTGTTTCAACACATTTTCCTTTCAGCTTTCAGAACCAATAAATCAGGTAAACTTTATGGACTTTGATTTTATTTCAACTTTTTTGTACAGTTTCCTGTTTTACAATGTACACGTATTGAGAAAATATTTAATACATATATATTAAACTTGTACGCATTTTTTTTAAATTGTAGCTGTATTATACATGTATGTACAAATATGTATGTACATGTATATAATAGCATCAAATTTCTATAAAGGGACCACCTCCCTAAACTGACCACTTTTGAGCAGTCTCTAGGGTGGTCCAATTACAGAGATTTACTATATATATATATATATATATAGAGAGAGAGAGAGAGAGGGGGGGATATATATACATACGATTAATTAGATAATGTCCACGGTTTCTGCAGCTGCAGTATAATTTCCTTGTATTTTTTGTGTGAAATATTCCCCTATTATTTTGTGACACATTCCTCCGTCCTGTAGAACCCCCGGGGCCTCGTCACAAACTACGACAAAGTCATCACAGGTAGATGGCCTGTGACATCTCGGCAGCATATAATTAACGTACTGATATATAGTAATTATATTATATTAGTTTGTATATGTTTGCGGAATAAATAGATGGTATCTTTTCGTATAAGTACAGGATATCACTTAGTAGTGATAGAAAGATCAACGCAACAAGAATAATATGCTCACACACCGATGAAATCGACCGTAATCTAAACACGTTTACGTGTATACACCGTACTCCAGAACACGTCTCTCCAGAAACTGGCACTGTTTTTAGTAGCACTTTTGCTGATGTTTTAAAAACACATCTTGAAATGGGGTGTGAACTCACACATTGTTCCAACGAACTGAGCAAAGCTCAAGATAACTGCAGTGGATACCATGCATGTATATATGTTCACCCTGCAGTACTCTGGACCACCGATCACTCTACCACCCGAGTTCGAATATCGGCGTGGGCAAATCTGAATTAGGGTGTTTCATCTTTGACTTCGTTTCATTCATTACCTTCGGAGGTCGCTCGGCCCGCTATTTAGCCTACCGTGTGCACAAAATTGGCCGTAAAACATCAGTCATCGTAATCACCATCCTGCAGTACCGATATTAATGACATTTCCCATATCATATATCCTAATCGTGCTCGAGCAATGTGAAATGAGATGGATTGGGTAAATATTGACGAAGATATATTCTATATCCAGTAAGAATAATACTAGCTTTATAGCGAGAACTATATGTATGCACAGGGAAGGTACCTTAGCTTCCCTGTGCATACATATAGTTCTTTATTGGTAATTACCCGAAATGTGGAAACCGTATCAAGAGGAATCAAAGGCCTGGATAAGAATTCCTGGTAAACTTACGTAAGTTCTGTATATTTTTAGGCTAACCGCATTCGCCGTTTACAAAACGGTAGATCATTATTGTCAAACATATGCATGGTCACAGTAATATTGTCAGTAATGCAACGAGCACATTAACGGAACTTCCACGGTGTTAATTTGTTTCCCATTATTGTTAATTGTGTTTTTTAAACATTACATATTTGTCTGGCCTTATTCCAAATAGACACCATATGCTGACACGATTTACTCCTGAATAAACTCTAACTATATTCAAAATAATCTTGTAAACTGTTGCGAAGATCTATACGTACATATACCACTTAATTGTATAACTAAATATATCGTTCTCAAGGCGCTCGTACGCATAGCCTCCTTATTAAAGCGTGTGTGCGTGTCTGTGTGCGTGTGTGTATGCGTGTTTATAATGCCAATGCGTTGCTTCCCACTAAAGAAAATGTTGTCATCAAACAAGCGCAGTACACACTACAGCTCACCTAACAACGATAGAGAATGTATGCCTATACCAATGTGAAACGAATAGAACATACGTATGAAGTAACCGTTAATCGAGCTTCATTTAAAGAAGTGATCCTAAGCTCCACTCTGCTACACGTAAAGACACTTAATAGATTAGTTTTTCGAAGATCTTACCACTCGTTCAAAAATGGCGCCTCCGTCCACGGCCTAACTGTACGCATGGTAGCGCGATTGGCCACAGATCCGCATAGCACGTACCTGGGTTCAAACCCCGCCGGGCTATGTCAGAAGGGTGTTTCATCTTTCACGTCGCTCCATTACCTTCGGAGGTCCCTCAGCCCATTTAGCCTACCTTGTGCGCAAACGTGGCCGTAAAACAGCAACATTTACCACGCGTGCAAGAAGGTGTCCGGATCCGTACGCGGAATGTGTCGACAATCCTTTGCGCAATGCATGGTGACTATGTGGAACAAATACTTCGGGGATTTTGGTGAAAACATTCTTCCTTAATGAGAAGAATGGAAACACTGTACGCATTGTCGGGAGTGCATGTCTACTGCAGAGCTCATGGGTGATATTTAATTAGAGTCTAATCTAGGATGTAATTTTGTTTTGCCACTTAATCGTCCCGGATTCTTTATTGGCAAAGATTACTAACGTAAAATATCACTGAGAATACACATGCAGCGATTTAAAGGTGAATCCTGGATCCAGCCGACATACAATTAAATGCGGGATTGAAATTTTTAGATTGCGAATTCTTGAATGACAGTATCAGCATTATTATGACTTATCACTTAATTAATGGTACCGCACACGCTCGCTCACACGCACGGGCACCTCCGTGGTCTAGCGGGAGCGTGTTGGACCAAAGATCACTACCACCCGTGTTCGAATCTCGGCGTGGGCATATATCTGACGGTTGTTTCATCTTTGACTTCGCTTCATTACGTTTGGAGGTCACTCGGCCCATTAAGCTTGCCATGTACACAAAAGTACATGGCAGTAAAACACCAATCTTCATCTCGCACACACGCACAAGGAGCACGCACGCATGTACATGCACAAACCCACACACAAACAGAGAGAGAGAGAGAGAGAGAGTACTAAAGGGTATTTTGGTATTATAATATAATATAAATAGCATTATATATTTAATAAAGTGTCCTTATATATATAGCAGTCATTCGATCAAAGTTGTTGTGCAGTGATATCCGAAACAAGATGTACGTACGTATGTTGATTGGAATACAGATGCGAGCCAGATTCGAACCCGCAACCTGGAGGTGTGCGCCATCGGAACGCCCTTAAATAAGATCTATGATACAACCTAATGAGAGTACTGATTTAATTACCATTCTAAATTTTAATGGTAAATTTATTGGTATGAATGGCATTTACATAAAATTGAGTTAAATATTTTCAGCGGTATATAATAATATTCTATTAGGAGTTAATCTATATAAGGACAGTATGAACTATTTTGTAATTAATTAATTAATTGTTTATAGAGAACTTAATTATTGCCCATTCTGGAACGATTATACGCAGATCACATATATGTGCACTCCTTCCAATGAATTATATTTACACCAATAGAACAACCTTAACACCCCTTAGCCTGGGGTGTCAGGGATCTAGGCTATAGTATAGATCTATTTTGATATGTTGTTGGCCAACAGAACAAATATACTAGGATTGTTCCAATAGAGTTATGTGGAAATTTTGTTTCGATGCAAATGAAAGTACAACGCATAAAATAATCCAAATAGCCCTGATTGTTGAAATAAATTATAC
Organism: Paralvinella palmiformis; assembly: GCA_025642065.1. Taxonomy (NCBI): domain Eukaryota; kingdom Metazoa; phylum Annelida; class Polychaeta; order Terebellida; family Alvinellidae; genus Paralvinella; species Paralvinella palmiformis. The sequence continues at coordinate 385,928 of JAODUP010000284.1, read as the reverse complement.
ACTTTTGAGGCGTAGTTTTCAATAATGTCGTGATTATCCAGTCCCCTTAAAATATAGTTCATAGTTAATGAACTGCTCTCTCGGCAATTGTCATCATGTGACCTAGTAAATTAAGACGGGGGCTGGTTCTGTGTTGGATAGTGATTTTAAGGTGATTTGTTTGTTTTAGCAACGATTATTATAGAACATTATATACGATATAATATATGCCCTGCCTGAAACTGTAATTAATGTTTGCATTTTTCAAACACTGTTCATTTATCAGTGTTTATGCTAGAGTCTACCTGTATAACTTTCAAATAGAAAAAGAATGTGTAATAATTAATTGGCATTTATTTACATTTTGTATTTACTAACTTAGGCTAGGTAGGATTAAAGATTTATATCTATGGATTTACTGACTTTGCGATCGAAACGCATGTCAAGATTTTGTGTAATAGAGCATTAACATGAATGGTCTGCATGCATTTCAGGCGGCAGTGCCAGTTCAGTTGCCTTTCGACCTGTGTTATAATCTTGACATACACCAGGGTGCGCCACTATAGCCTATAAATATACCTAATACTAAGTGTAACGTCACACTGGGGATTGCAACTATATTTAACTATAAGGACGTGTTCGTTTAAAGCAAACACTGTATAGACTAATCATAAACACTTAGATTTAGTTTTATATATCTATCTAATCTATCCAGTTTGCTCTTCAAGCAGCATTTGTTCCATTATCTATATCTCTGATGATCAAAATCAAACAGGCTGTTATGATTAGGTTTACTATTCTCGCTTCTTGAAACTATGGTTTAATAAAAACTGCTATACCTACCGTATATGCTTGTGTATAGGCCGCCCTTTTGATGCCACCAAAAGCGAGTGCGTCTTATGCACAGATCAGACTAAAAGGGCTGGTACTATTGGCATAATTTAGGGGGAAATACAATAATATTGTTTTTCAACATGAATAATAAATATATGAACAAAAAACAAATTAAATAGATGTGTTTTCGCTGTTGTCTTTCGAAGCCAAACTTAATCGTGATAACCGCCAAGTTTGTTAATCCGATGCTCTAATTAGTGACGTGACCACAAAGGTGTAGGTCCAAATCGGCTGCGATACGAAAATGGTCGCACTATGACCAAAATGGCCGCCTCCATAAACTATTAGAGGCAGTGTTATTTTTGGTCTATCTAAGACATGTCATTACTATAGAAATGTGTGAGGGTATGTAATTGAACAGAACTGGTAAATGAGGCCACGCAAAGAATGACCATAGAAGCCACATTAAAGGAAAACGATTACAGCAAATAATCTTAATTACTTCCAAAGCTGGCACATTAGAACTACTAATAAACTACTCCAAACAACATTACGGAAATGAACACACAGCAGCAGGTAACCAGAAGCGGCCATTGTTATCTATCATCATCACACAGTGGGTGAATCGACCCCAGCATTATTACCAAATCATTCAAGAACTGCTCTATCAGAAATGATTTAGATGGCACGGCATATGATGTATTGTGGGATGAACAGCATGACAAATCTGACACTGTCTCCGACGAAGAAGGCGACGACGACAGGTACGATGACGCATGAACAGATACGACAGATGTTCAATGAAGATGGCGATGATGATGAATTTTGTGGTTTTGAATAAATATGCAGGTTCGACTCTAGATGGGTTTATTGGTCTTAAAACCTGGTGCATCTTATACACGAGTATATATGGTAGTCCTAATTCAGAGGATGGTCTCGTGGTTTGCAGATAACTGATTTAACTTATCTGGTGACTGTTGCTTAATGAAATTGATGGTTTCGTATAACTGAGTTAACACATCTGATGATGAGCGAGTGTAATCAGATAATATCATATTATATTAGATTATATAGGGCTCTAGATACAGATTGTTTATATTATTATTTGTTGAAACAATTTCCCATACCTTTTCCCATATCTATTCCAGAAAAATTTGGGCACAATAATCATATTATAAATAAAATTGCATTTTGCAAAATTATATGACAGTTAATAAATATTAACATGATGATGATTGGGTGTTTTACGGCCACTTTTGTGCACGTAACAAACTAGGCCAAGTATTAACGTGATGAAAGCTGCTTACTCATCTTCATGTTTCTAGTGCTCTATCTGTAACTTGTCACATTTAGACGCTGTAGGATGATTTTGAAGGAACGTAGTTTATTTTCTCTGCCTAGGAGCAGGGCGCCTCCACGGCTGAATTGGTAGCGTGGTTGGCCACAGATCTCTAGCACCTGGGTTCAAACTTTGTGGTCTAACAGTAGTATGTTGGATCACAGATTACAACCACCATGTTTGAATCTTGGCGTGGGCATATCTGAAGGGTGTTTCATCTTTCACTTCACTCCATTACCTTTGGAGGTCACTTAACCCATTTATGATTATATATATATATATATATATATATATATATATATATATATATATATATAAATATAATGCATGTTATATAGTGCCAGAATACAACACATGCTGCCATCATAGGTGCAAAGCATTACTCAAACACATAGCCATCACATCCTGTCAGGATCTCATTTTTATGGATGAGTGAACCAGATGACAGCATTGCAGCTCCCGGAGCCGCAGACCTGTGACCCTTCGGCTATGAGTCCTACGCTCTAACTAACTGTGTTATCGTGACCTATTTAGCCTACCTTATGCACAAAAGTTGCCGTAAAACAGCAACATTCACATTCACAACAATTTCTGGTTAGAAGCAGGTTTCAGACTCGGAGTCATCACAGTTTAAATTTGATGAGCTTTATTTTATATTATTAGCTATGTTATAATAAACTTGTCTGTCTTGACGTTGACTTTTAACTTAAAAAAATAAGGCTGATGGAAGACTGGCAATGTGTGAAGTATTGAATGCTAAGGCAGAGTATATAGCATCATAATTTGTATTAAGAATAGACATTGTAAACAAATAACGGCGCCACCTGATAGAGGTTTATGTAATTATGGCTTGCCATCAAGACGTATATTGTTGACTGAAATGCATGTACACCATAATAATTCACTGAATTAAGCTTAGTGACTTACACTGACAGCGAATGTGACCCAGTGAATACTGACATCAGTTCTAAATATAAAATGATTGGGTAGCCAAGTATCATAAACGTGTGCCTCGGCACTGTAGGTCAAAGCACCTAATGCTCCAGTCACCATCTGATGGCTGTCAGTTCTACATTTTCTAGTTACTGAGCTTGCAGAGCTCTATATTTTTTATGAACGCAGATGACACTCCAGACCATTTTGAATATGTACAAACACAAATAAGGACTTTAGAATATACAAAAGCGGTGGCAATCTACAGATTTCTCTGTAACATATTTTCTGCTTTGTGTATGAATATTCAGGCTCATTAGGCGCAAAAAGTATAATCTAGCCTCATTGGAAGGACAGCTTGGCCTAATTCATCAGAACTCGGTCTGATCAAGAACCCATCAATTTCAACTATCAAACAAATAATTTTGTAAATTAATTAATTCAGGTAATACCGATTAATCATAAGCTTCTCAGAACTTTGTGCTGAATTATGTCAGATTTTTATTAATGTTTTTATATCAAAGTAATGCATTACCTTATATGTTTTACTTTCCATGTATTTACTATAATAATTTGACTACTAGTGAGCTCCTGGCAATAAGTAAATAGGTACATAATAGATAATGCTCATCTAACTAATTTGTAATGTGCCATTTTTACATTATCTCTGTCATAGTTCTACATGAAATAATATATTACCTTATGAGATGCCAAAATTTTATTAGTTTATTGAAATATATGGAAATAATTATGTATTTTTAAAGATGTAAATCTGTTACATCCATAGAATTATTTATTGTCAAGCGCCTTAGAGTAACCTTCTTACAGGTTATATAGGGCGCTATATAAATTTTGTATATTATATTATTATCATATAGATATAAACATGTTTGCATACATGCTTTGTTTTTTAAGTATTAAATATGGAATGTATATTTTCTAAGTGAAATTGTTGAATTGAAATCAAAATCATGAATGCAAAACAGATGGTCCTGTTGTTATTTAGGGAAAGCTTCCTTGCATATTATTTTCATATGGTAGAACACCTGTATTGTAATTAATTACATTTTTATTTCATTTGTTTGACTCACATTGATGACTTTTATTAATATAGTCGTACGTTATGTACATTTATCATTTCATAAGATGACCAAATCTAAACAAATGCCTGCACTTTTTGTTATGATTTCATAATGTATTTGTGCTACATTATGAAATATGTGTATATTGTACATTTTATTAATCAAATCATAAAAATATATATATATATATATATATATATATATATATACACACACAGTCAGAATTCGTTTATCCGTCAAATCCATCATCTGACACTTTATTGCCTGTGATGGATTTAGTTCCATTATAAATGACTCTTTAATCAGACAAAATCATGCTCCGCGTTCCGACTCCGACACTTCATTTCGCCAACAGAATGTGACATTTCAATGTAAAATGACCTCGATAATCCGACAACACGAAAATGTTGCCAAATATTTCCGCTAGTTCGATCATGCAAGACACACCAACATGTTGTCAGTAATGGTTCGTTAACCTGCCCAGCCGTGATAATTGCTATATCGTAACCAATTACAGTCATCCTCGACCATACACACCAACACACGATGCTTCCATTGCCTGTGGCTATCTAATAGCCAATCATAATCCTTGATGGCTAATTAAAAACACAAATGTGTGATCTTTCCAATGAGCAGATCATGAGTTAATCTGATGGACTAAGTGGCACAAGTATTTCTTTATAGTGTCTGTAATTAACAAACATCAAAATGACCAATGGCTTCAATGCCATTCCATATATTGTGCACAGTTATTGAATATTGGTTTAAATACGATGGTATATCTTTATGATTTAAAAAAATACAGAGGTATATCTTTTTGATTTAAAAAAACAACACAGAAGTCAACACCAGCTGGCTGTGCCCAATAGGTGATAGTCAGGGGTATCTACCCCAAACTTCAACAAGTTACAAGTTATGATTTAAAAATGTGTGACATAGAGTACTGGTATGTCACAGATTCGATATTCCGACATTCTCATTTACCTGACATATTATCATGTGACAAATCTGGTCGGATTAATGGATTCTCACTGTATATATATATATATATATATATATATATATATACTATAACAGTTTTAATAATTAGCATGTATTGCTAATTAGTGAGTATTTTCATGGAGCAATTTATTGAGCAACAAATCTATTTTCTTCTATAATCTTAAAGTGATCATGAACATCATGGTGTGAGTGAAACTGTAAATCATGATGAGAGCTTCAGGAACAGACTTGAGCCAGATTCAGAGGCGACAAATTGGGTATGTATCAAGTAAAATGTATATACATGTTTATTAATTGTTTTATTTGAGATACTCTGTGTTTGTCTCTTACTCTGAGTATGGGGCACTCTGATAGTACAGAAGATAGTGAGTGTACTGTGATGTTTAAAGACTTGAGGTTAGGTTTGGACTCCAATCATACTTACCATATATACTCGCAGATAAGTCGAGGTAAATTTTCGACCATGTAATTCTTTCCTCAGGCATATGCTCACCATATTATCCATTTTGTTGTTGTTGGATTCATAGAGTACATACCGCCTATATGGAATCTCGGCTTAAAACCAAGATTCCATATACGCATAATGTGACATTGTGGTAGTGTATGTGACATTGCGGTATCCATGTATTTAGGACACCCTGCTCACCTTCTGACCTATTTTTCTTGGGAAAGCCTGTCTAGACACTCAAATCAGATGGTTGAATCCATAATTTTATGACCCGGGGTCATAAAAATATGGATCCAACAGTCTGATTCATATTTGCACCAATCGCTACATGGAGCGATCCTTTTTGTTGCATTCAGAAATCACATACGCAGTCACACATGTGGAATCACGCTCATACATTTACATGTTTTCCATTTTTTGTCGCATTCAGATTCGCACACCGCATATATGGAATCTCGGCTTAAGACAATACACCACCTATTTAAACGGTGTCGCTGATTAAAAACTGTATTCATTGCAGTTTACTGGCCAAGCGTTCTTTGTAATTTGAAATTTTATTTATATATTGAGAGTAGGCTTCACTGAATAAGCATTTCCTATCAAACACTTCCCTATTTGTTGATTTTTATTGCAAATACATGTTTATGTGTAGGCATGTGAAATATAGCAGATTTAAAAATAAATGATAATTTTTGATTAGGTGAAAATTTGTTGGGCAAGTGAAAACATTTGTTGGGCAAGTGCATTTACAGGGGCAACTGAATTGAGAAAAAAATAATTTCTGGCCACGATAGCCTGTTCCACTACAGGTTGTCCCTTGACTGTGTCTCAGGTGTAAACAGTGCTGAAGCAAAACAATCCTCTGAATATAAAGTTAACCAAAGACCAAATACAAAGATATCTAATATTTTGGGGAAAAAATGGTCAGGAAAATTTGGCAAACTTTATGTAAATTCTGATTTTCATGAAATTTAAAAACCAAAACAAGTTGTATTTATGATCTAAAACATTTCTTGGTGGTTATTTCTTTTCTCATACACAAAATATTTTTGATACTCTTTATATTTTAATAATTAACGAGTGCATTATTTTGTTGTACAGCATATTCACCAGGCTTTCAGCAAGACATTTTTACCGTGCATATTTAATCCATATTCTACCCAGTACTATTTTTGTGACTTATGTTTTTTATCATGATCAATTATGATATTAGAGCATATATGGTTTCAGTTATCACTGACATTATGTTTGAGGTTTGTTTATAACATCATATACCATCATAAACTGTCATAAACTCTATATTTTATTATTTAAATTTTTTTTAACTTTCACTTTTGATCTATTTTGGTTAGAACTAGTTGTGGATTATCATTATATCAGAATTAGTGTATTTATATATTACAAACATGAATGAAAAATAATATTTTATATGTGTCTCTCTTACATTTTTTCCAATTCAATAATAACAGAAATAACTTGGAGGTATATTTTATTCAGTAACCATAACAGACTCTCGCATCTTTCACACATGTATAATTGAATCAGTTCATTTGATACGTCAATCATCAATAATCCAAATCACAAAGTCCTTAGAGGATCCTGTGACAAAATACCAGCTTGGCTGTTTTCTCATGAAACTAATCACATATAACTATTATTTAATATGAAAGCTATAAGATGGATTAATGGAATCAGAGCAGCAGACAGACATGGGGTCGATTCCAATTGCACTCAATTCCAATTGTATCGATTCCAAATCCATTTTTCATCTACTCTTTTTACTTACTACTTTTTACCATGAGTAGGTACTCCGAGTCCCTACTTGGAATACCAAGTCTGAGTAGTTTATATTCCAAGTAGGATTGTCGTGGAAGGAATGTTTTTGAATTAAAAAATTAAATGGTAAATTAATTTGTGGATTTAATATTTTTGTAGCAAACCTCAATTCTAATTCCAAATTTATTAATTCCATTAAAAAGGGGAATTCCAGAATTGAATTGTCTGGTAGCAGGTATCTTTAGCTCTTGCCACATGGAGGATCATTAAGTGAAGTCACTGTCAGTGCATGGTCAGCCACAGATAAACCACAGCACCAACCCAAGAGGGCAGTGTCTTTCATCCAATTAATGAATAGTTCTGTTAAATTAATACTGCCCTCTAAGCTCTAGAAACAAATGGCAGACTAATCAAGCCAATTGATTTTGGCTACTAACAAAACCAGTGTATAATTACCATAGTCTAATAATTAGACCCTAACTTATTGTATAATAATATATGCTTTTGACAGTTTATGAGCCTTGTTTATAATCTGTAAACAGTTGAGATTGAGATAATATCATTTATTCTATAATTTTAAAATATTTCCAGCAATGGTTCTAGAAATCAGCGAATATCAGAGGCCTTTTATGAGAACAGCATCGAGCAGGACAACCAGCAGGAGGGTGAGAGCAATCGATGTCGATTTCCCGATCTGGCGACGTCAATGCATCGATCGTACAACATCAAGAAATATGAGATACACCAATCCCGACGTCTGCCACACTGGGTTTGGTATCTTCTTGCCAGGTTTCTTGGGATCAAGCTGCATCCCTTGGACAGACCGATATTTGGAACACTGATGATCGTGCTGACGGTGTTATTTGCCATAACGTACATTGTCTCGTTCATTTGGTACATAGCATACGACATCGTAAACGAGTACACCAAGCAAACGGTGCTCACCGGCGTCTTCTCCATCGTAATGGTCATCTACTGGGCATCACTAGGCGTCTATGCGAACAAGCTCGCGGCGAGGCTATTTTCAAGTCAGAAGTTCATCGACAGCGTTAGACTGCATTCAAGAACCGTTTTCAAAGTATCTGCTGCAGGTCTTATGATCATTATTGCGATAGCCAGCACCATCCTCAATAATTACACTTCTGCAACCTTGTACAATGGCGAACGATGTCAGAACTTGACTGTGTCTCGTGAAGTGTGTTATGTGATGTTTGGGGCACGGCTTGGCTATTCCATATTCTCTCTAATCTGGAATCTGCTCGTTGGCATCGTTCTGCTGTCTGTGTGTAGAACACATACTATAGGTAAGTCGATAAATGCCAACATCAAGATGTACTCTTTCAGGGAAGGTGACAGGCTTTACTGTACCAGATTGAACACTGCCTTTATGCAGGTATTTTTCTTAGTTTTAAGACATATAAATGTTTGCACCTGAGGCTGTATATTGTTTGGCTGTGTATTATTACCAGACATGGGGTCAATTCCAATTCCACTCAACTCCATATGGTCAATTCCAGTTCCATATAAAAAGGTTCGATCTCAATTCCAATTCCAAATTTATAAATTCCATTTTTACCTACCCTTTTTTACCTACTACTTTTTGCCATGAGTAGGTACTCCAAATACCTACTCCGAGTACCTACTTGGAATACATACTCTGACTAGTTTATATTCCAAGTAGGATTATCATAGAAGAAATATTCCAATTCCAAATTTATCAATTCCAATTCCATTTTTTTTTTAATAAGCAATTCCAATTCTGGAATTGAATTGACCCCATGTCTTTATATCACCCAATGAAGCTATCATCGATAAAGTATAAAACCATACAGTTTTGCTATTTCAGGTATCAGGAGGTTCATCAGGCAACTGGAGGAAGACGGCCATACCTATGAGCTGTATGTACGTAATATGTACAACAACGTGCCAGTATCACAGCACTCAGATACCACTCAGTTAGGAGACGATGGTTTGTATATGGGTTCACACTTTTAAGGGTTGGGGGATAGACTGGTCATTAATAATGATGATTGTTAATACCAGTGTTGAGTTTTTACTGTAAAAACCTATTTTTTACATTACTTCGTAAAAACTGTTAATAACTGTAAAATACTGTAAATTACTGTAAAAATATCAAAAATTTAAAAAAATATATCACTCATTATAAGTTAATTGTACTAGTATATGACATTAAACAGATTTATGCAATAGTGTCTTTACTTAAGAGTTTCAAACACATTTTATTGTACACCTTAGTGTGAATACTTCCAAAAGTGGAAAATATTTGCTCAATTGATGCTGATGAAGCTCAACATGATAGCAGCTTGATAGCTAATTCTAGAAAGTCAGTTGGCACTCCATAAGGTCTGAGGGGCTTCCAAATAATTAATTGGTGAGAGCTTTGTAGCAATGTTGGTGAAAAATGTGGATGGAAAAGGTGATGCTTGTGCCTGATTGTTTATCAGCGAGGCAATGAAACTTGGGTCTTTCATGGTTATCCATTTGTTGGCATTGTCAAAATTAAGTAACAGTGTTAATTATGTCTGCGTAAAAAAACGTGCCAACCCTTGTTAGTACATGTTAAAATGGCAAGTTTCAGCATATAGCGATTATAGGCTTTACTATATCATATACGCATCATCTGAAAATAGATTTGATTCATTAATAATAATGTTTTTAATAGATCTAGTTAATTTGGTGAATAGGAAGTAATGGAGAAATTAGTGTTACTAAAAAAATAAGCGCTTTTCCTGTTACCAAGACGTTGGGTTTTTTTCTTCCAGCAGTGGTATATTTGGTCAAAATATTCTAAAACAGTTTGTGCATGTATGCCTTCTTTGAAAACATTATATATCCCCTATGTATGTATATGTGTGTGTGTGTGTGTTTGTGTGCATGTGTGTGTGCATGTATGCGCATGCCACAAACTTCTCTGATTGTTGTAATATATACTTAACTTGCAACAATTCATTCGTTTCTGCATTATCCAATCATTATTTTGCTTCCGAAACAGAACTTTGTTGTTATATAAATGACACTTCATCTTCATCATCATCCAGTAAACGAGAGCTAGCTTTACTTCAGTTGTATTAAAAATTGTGCAAGCAAACATATTTATTGACTGGTGGCAAAATGTGCTTTAAAATATAATCAGGTTTGAATGGTCAAAAACTGAAATTTTGAGAAAAGCTAAATTGACAAAACATTTCCTGCTGCTAAATATTCAAAAAGATGTATTTTCCAAATTTCCATATGACCTCATTCTGCTGATCCCACTTGATGTAAATAACATAATAACATTTTGATTATGAGATGGGATGCAAAAAATTAATTTCTAAATTAGCTTGTAACAGTTTCATGTTATTGTTGTTATCTTTAAGAGTGGTGATTCACGAAGTTGATTTTATTTAATATTGTCAGCATATTACTGGGACTTGATTAGTGGCATGATAAATCTGAGCTGGAGACTGTTATTATATTATTATTTAATGTCAGTTAAATGGTGAGGTAGAAGCTTAGCACACAATATATATATATATATATATATATATATATATATATATATATATATAGAGAGAGAGAGAGAGAGAGAGAGAGAGAGAGCGAGAAAAGAAATACAGATTACATGGAAATGTATTGGGCGGTGTAAATATCAGAACCAGTAGTGCATGGATTTATAAAAATTCATGGAGTAAACTTTGGCTAAAGTTGGTGATTGCAAAATGTTGCTAAATAATATAGGCATTAAAGACAATATTGATGTGTACTGTTTTGTTTGGTTTTCATAAAATGTATAAAATATATATGTTTAGCCAAATAAATGTTTCAAATGAGATGACAATTGAGAGAAAATAGGATTATCGACGCTTGCTAGAAAAAAAATAGGATGGTCTGTCTTTACACACAGATACTGCCTTGTCTCATGCTTTAACGCTTGCAGCTATTTCCAGTTTATAAGCCATTTTTAATTAACACAAACTTAATCTTGAAATATTTATTTGAAAGTTCTCTGTTAATACCCCCCCCCCCTCCCCCATGATCTGTACCTCTAGTTTTTAGTCATCTGAGGGATATTATTATTTATATATCATCATTGCCCTCCTACCTATTACAGACTTCGAATGGGATGATGACCTTTCACCTGTAACAGGATGAATATTGCGCGATACCATCACCTAGACATACACCTTCACACACGCCAACGCACGGACCACGCTTCCCTGGTGGCTTCTGTACAATGGAAAACTTCCCACCGACCAGAGAGCCTATCAGCAAAGAGATGGATCCTGCTGCCATGGCAACCAACTATGACGATGATGATGATGCCCCTACCGAGAACAGAAATGTAACCATGGCAACAGAATCAGGTGGAAAGTTTTTAAACTGTTTTTTTTTAAAACAATTTCTTTCAAATTTGATTGTTTACATCTTATAGATATGTCTAATTACAAAAGTAGTAACAGGATGCCCTGATAGCGCAACAATTAGACTTCTGCACTGCCAACCTGCAAGTTGTGGGCTCAAATCTGGCTCGTACCTGTCTTTGTGGGATCTTTCCTTAGGGATTCACCTCTCCGCCAAATGTCACAGATTTGACCTGGGGCACCTCCGTGGTCTAACCAATAGCACATTGGATCACAGAGCACTGCTATCTGAGTTCAAATCCCATATCTGAAGGGTGTTTCATCACTGGCTATAAAACATCGATCATCATCACAGGTTTAACCAGTGCTGAGGCTTTATAAATAACTCGATGACAATAGCAGTTATTATAACATCACATCCTCGGAAAGATATCAGAAATTATTTAACAGACATAGTGTCTTATTTATATTCTTTCAGAGGGAACCACTTCATTCATTAACGTTAATGATCTTGTGTGCTTTAGGCTGATAATTACTACCAGCGCTGCTTGCTCTCAGATCTAAGTGCAATTTATATTGCTAGAGATAGGCAATAAATATATTATTCTATGAATGTGTAATGGGAATAAAATCTGTTGTTTCATCTATGATTGAGGGTACTCATGAAAGTACTCAGGAATGCCACTACTTTAATGGTGTGCCTATAGTTCTACAGGAGTCATGAATATAGGTTGTGTGGATTGATACACCTGTATTGATGAAGCCCTTGTTTGAGGACATACACCCTTCCCCCAATGACATACACATACAAGCTTTTGCTGATATAGCTTTGTATATATGATTGCCCAACTTGTGACTTGTATACATGTTAGCAAATATATATATATATATATATATATATATATATATATATATATCACATGTAATTATTACCTTTATTTAAAATAGTTTGTTCAGTTACGTTTTATATATTTCTGGATCACAGGAGTTCTTGTTGACATTGGACAGTCTGATCAACTGAGACAAGACAAGAACATTCCAGGACAATCAAACACTCCCATCCCACCCGTTGCCGTGGATACGTCAGACTCATCTGTGAGCCAGGTCGGGAAGAAAACCAGCCCACCGCATCCGAACCGGCCAATCATCATCATCAAAGAGGGCTCCGTGGCGACGATGGACGAAGGCGAGGTAGAGTTGCCGAACGTCGCGGCAATGCCTCCCATCGACCGCTTGAAGCTGGAGCGTACACGTGCCAGTGAAGACCGCGAGATTGGTGCCGAGACGCCAAGTACTAGCAACGATAAAATCCAATTGATCAATCCTGACCCGCCATCCTATGCTTCACGGTCAACGCAACACTCTCTCATAGTAGAACTGAGCAGTCCGAGGAGGGTAAGCATTCGGCCAGATGGTCACTCGCTGTACGTATGGTCACTAATGCTGCATCATGGATGCATGCTCATAGGCTCATTAGTGAAATTGGCAAATTAGTCCTATTTCCATTGACGAATTGCTGAATGCCTTGTTGCAAGCCACCACTGGACAAAACATAAACAGTGACGAATAGATGTCTAATTACTGCCAAAATATAGCCAGTTATTGAAACAAAATCATCAATTTGGAAACTGTAAATAGACGCATTGTGTACATTTGAACCAATTTGTGCCCTCTCTGATTTCATGATTGGTAAAAAGAAACTCTTTATCAATGTGGTCACACACACAATTACTGCTGATTTAGTGCACAAACGCTGAAGCTTGTTGTAGTCAGCCCTGTGGAGTGAGATCTGCAAATGGAATTTCCCCCAGATGGTGCTGTCATCGTCATTAAGGTATTTTTGAATATTGTACCAAGTGGAAGACTCTATCCATGAACAACATAATTCACGACATTTTTCTGACTAAATATTACTACGCTTTCAGTTTCTGGCTCCCTATTTTTCCTCTCATTTAATTGTGCAGATGGTACAAAGCTACAATAGCCCCTACGAATAAAGGGCACTTTCATGGTCTAACTGGTAGCATGTTGGATCACAGATCACTACCACTTGAGTTCGAATCTCAGCATGGGCATATCTGAAGGGTGTTTCATCTTTGTCTTCACTTTATTACCTTTGGAGGTCGCTTGGCCCATTTAAGAATAATAATAATAATATGTGACATTTATATAGCACCCTATTTAGCTAGATAGCTGCTCTAAGGCACTTAGCAATATTATTATCCCTAACTCAGACCTGTTTCCATCCAGCACACATCTCAACTTTGAAGGGAGCATACAATGCATGCTGCCATTATAGGCACAAAACATTACTCAAACACATAGCCATCACGTCCTGTCAGGTACTTATTTTTCATGGATGAGTGAACCAGTCACCACATGATGACATTGCAGCTCATGGAGCCTCGAACCCAAAATCATTCGGCTATGAGTCCTACTCTCTAACTAACTACGCTATCAAGGCTTGCATACCATATGCACAAAAGTGGCTGTAAATCATCAATCAGTTTGTGTGTCACTGAAGTTATTTCTCCATGTTTTGTGGGTTTGAATCCACCTCATAGCTGTGTTTGTCGGAAATATCCGCATGTCCCAGGTGTGACCAGTGTCAAGGCTATAAATACCTCAAATCAAATCACAGCAGTTGTTTGTAATTATAGCATCTTTAATCAGATATTGAAGAAAACAGCAAATACACTGATTAGAAAGGATATCACAATGCTATCAGTCTTTAGGTTACTTTATGCTGCATTTTTAATTATTTTTTATAATAATGCATGTAAAAATAGCAGTGTGCTTTTAATTTAATATCTTTATGAAAATGATTATAAAAATATAGGATTTATTAAGCGATAGTTTTTCTATCTGACTAGGAAATAATAATTATCATGTGTGCTCGTGCTTATTTCTTTTGCCAACAAACTTAAAATTATTTATCGAGGTTCGGTAATTTTCAACAGTAATTTCTAATTGTAGATATCGATTAAAGGCAATTAATCTATCTTATATATATATTTGGTGCCGATCTCCTCGTTGATTTCAGCTGTTGCCGAGCACCTCAAGTCTTAGTCTGGATCAGAGAAGTTCCATGGATCAGCCTTCTGTTGGCCCCAATGTGCTGAGTCCAGACAACATACTGCTGTGTTACTGGAGGATTGGGGTAAGTCATTATTTGAATACAACTTTTCTGGGTAATTAAGGCCATGTTGTCATTCCTGGCCTTCTTGTATTATAATCCAATCGTCAATTCAATATTTTTTATGCCTAATTCTACTAAATAAAGTAAAACCTCAGCCAAAATGCCAGGCTATCTGCTTTGCCAAAACTGCAGTGGTTTTATTAAGAAATAAAGTATGGGGGGTCCCAACAAAAAAAAAAGGGTCAGATATTGGTAGGCATCAAGGGCCTACAATGACACAAAGCAGCATTGGAAATAAAAATAGGCGGTCTCTACTTGAGAGTAGACAGATCCTGGCTTCTAATAAAATCATTGAACTGGCCATGTAATATAAAAATAGAGTTAGTCACAGACATTTACGACAAACGGTTTTCACTTCCAGCTTACGTAGGAAACACGTTTCATCTATTATTTTGTACTGGATGAGGATTTTTCTAAATCGATGAATCTATTTATGAAACAGCTGCATACATTTTTCCTTTTTAAAGCTGACTTCGTGCAAGTTGTTAGATATAGACAATGCCTTTTCTTAATTCTATGATAGAGATGAAATATGGGAGAAGATGATAATATTGGTCTTGATGTAAAACATCCGCCAATTCTAGTTTATTTAACTATAAATGGACAAAAGTCGGCAAAAAATAGCTAGAGGATTAGTGCTGGTGTGTTTTATTTGGTTGCTATTGGAAACGTTAAAATTGCGTGTGAGTTGTGTATGTTCTAAAAGCTTAAATCTGATTGTAATTATTCTTATCCTTAGAATACTCTTGTCTTATATAAAAAAATTCAATTGTAGGTTCTCATTTAAAAGAATGCAACTTGGGTAATTAATCAAACTTGTACACTTAGAATTCTATGCTCCTATTAACTTATCCTTACCAAAGCCTGGACCATTATTCAACGGTGTTTGAAAAGAATAACAAAATAAATGACCTATTTGTTTCGTAAATATTTCAAAAATATTTTGTACCTTTTTCATGTAATACTATAATGCGTTTTTTTGCAGCTAAGCTTATGCTTATTATTAGCAATACGTGTTGCTATTAAATATTATGACCTAAGCGTTATTTTGTTTTATCCAGTGTCGCCTGCGTACGACATCAATTGCATTACAACGCTGGCTTATTGCCTGGGTGTGCTTTATTTTGGCTTGGAGTCTGTCATTCATCGTTAATTGGATACATCATGAGGCTACAATGATAGAAATAGCAGCTTTTATTTTGCCAATAATGTTACTTCCCCTCGTGTGTTCAGCCTACGGTGAAGTTAATATGGAAGGAAAGCGCATGGTCCAGGTCAGTTGTGTGTGTGTGTGTGTCATACAATCACACACCATAATTTTATTTGTATATATATATATATATATATATATATATATATATATCAACCACAATTGAAATTTATATATTCTGCTCACCATGAAACCGTCGATTATCTCCTGTTTAGAAAAAGGCATATTTTGTGATTAAAGGTATTATATGTGACTTATGGATGTTAATTAAATGCATGCAGATTCACACACTCACTCACAGACACACATACACACAGACAGAGAGAGTCAGAGAGAGAGAGAGATACTCACTCACACACATCCTCACTCACACATTCATGCACACTACATGTTTATACATATTGATTCATAATATGTTAATGTTTATACACAGAGTGTTTGTCCAACAGAAGAACGTGTTCAGATGTTAGTGTTTTTAGAAAATCAACCCTTACAACTGACAGTAAGTAGCAATAACGGCTTTTGTTAAATAAAAGTTTACTCGCGAAATCAATCAACAATTTGTATTTTATATTTTCAATTCATTACTGCTGCTCATTACTGTATTGTTTTCTAGTTGATTTTATTTTATTTTATTTTGCAATTCAATTTAAGTCACAGTATATTATTATTCAAATTATGTGTTCTATAACCATTTGAATTATTTAATACTAATGTAAACAAGAAGTAGTTGATTTAATGCTATCTTCCATTAATTTTATATTACAGGCTTTTGGTTTTCCTGTTAGTTATTCTACAATTGTAAAGACTGTTGGGGCATTGCTGGTGGCATTTGGTACTAAAATCGTACTTGAAGAACTGAACATTTTTAAATAGAGATACAAGAAAAACAGCTAAAGAGAGAGAAAGAGAGAGAGATACACACAGAAAGAGAGAGAGAGAGAGAGATACACTCAGAAAGAGACAGAGAGAGAGAGAGAGAGAGAGCATGCTTCATATATATAGATACACTATCAACTTTTACCTGTATATATTTTGGTGGTATACCATTTTTGCAACCAGTGAGTCGAGAATGGTTTACACATTATTTGATACCAAAAAAGGATCAAGTGTTTTGTTACTGGGTATTTTTAAATGAATATATATATATATATATATATATATATATATATATAATACATGAGCTGTTTGTGATGTTGTTGGTTTTGGTATTTACAGATTTATTTTATGATGATGTGTAGAAGAGAATTCACAGATTGTAAAACAATGGGTCATCTAGTTTGTACAGAATTATAAGGCAACGATGGAACGATATAGTTTTTTATTCAACAGTCTTACACAAGTTTTATTTTAATATGGCACTTGTTAAATCATGAACACCTCATCCACCCTTGAAATGTGCCGTGCATCAGTGTGTTTGTGCACCAATGTGTTTGTGCATATGTATGTGTAATTCAATTTCTCATTATCTGATGATCAGAATACTCATTTCTTTCCATAGTTTGAGTTTAATAATTAGGTAGATTTTTTTTCTGTATATATAAACAATATTTATATTTTCTATTACTGGTGTGTATACACACACATATATATATATATATATATATATTACAGTTAATCTGTATAATCAGATAATATGTATATTACCTGAAATTTTCAGGTAATGTGTATTAAATCTCATTTATTAATTCACTGAACATTTTAGGTAATATATTTATTACCTGATTATACAGATTAACTGTAATATATATATATATATATATGTGAAAAGGAAAGTAATTAATTAGCATTGCTCTATTAAATGGGATAATATTCGTCACTGGTTTGGTTCATTGATTTGATTGTTTTAGTAGTT
Source organism: Paralvinella palmiformis (assembly GCA_025642065.1). Lineage (NCBI taxonomy): Eukaryota > Metazoa > Annelida > Polychaeta > Terebellida > Alvinellidae > Paralvinella > Paralvinella palmiformis. The sequence goes on along the minus strand of JAODUP010000284.1, from coordinate 367,907 downwards.
TGATTAATATTTAAAGTTGAATATTTGTGATTTACTCTTATGCTCAGAAAGTATTATTGGTTACATGTAATACACGAGCTATATTTTTATGAATTCTGACTTTCATACAATTTGCCATGAACTCATCAATACGGGTACCGTATATACTCGCGTATAAGTCAATTTTTTGGGGGTGAGGAATTCCCAGAAGCACCTCAACTTATAAGCACGTCATATTTCCTACCAGCTGAAGGAAAGATGTTTTGGGCCATCCTTGACACACAACATTATGCGATTCAACCCAATAAGAGCCAGAGTCGGAATAAAATCGTCACATCGCTCGCTGCCTACTAATCCATTATTATTCAATAAATAACAATATTCGTCAAACCGTTATTTGGATCTCACAAACGCGCCGGTCTTTATGTATTAATACTTGATAGTCGTGTGCTGTTAAATACCGGTACCTTCAGCTGATTAACGATAATATTGAAATCACTGCTCACATTGTAAACCTTGCTCCCCACTTAATAACACTTCCCAGTTGAAGTTACAATCAGGCGTGTTTGATGTGACAAGTTTGTTTATTAGTTAGAACATCAAAGCAAAAGCTCTCTGTGTGTGTGTGTGTTGCTGCCGGTGAAGAAATTTATATTGATATATTTATGACGCACTTGCTGACACCATGAGTTTGAAACAACAGGATCAGCTTTTTTATGAATATTTTAAGCCAATACTTGACCACGACTTATACGTTGAGCATGTGCCCGAGGAAAGAATTACAGGGTCAAAAATTGACCTCGACTTATCTGCCGGGTCTCGACTCATACGCGAGTATATATGGTATCTGTCAGTCAATGTTTATGTATATAGGTTTATAGATATTCCAAAACTTCAAGTCAGTATGCATATTCTTTAACTTCTATGAACGCACAGAGGACTTCTGCCAAGTATTATTCCAATTGGAAGCGACTAACTTGCTGTTACTGTAAGAGAATATCGGTTGATGGGAAAAGATCTATGTTGGTAGTTTATTAGTGAATGTGAAGCATGAAAGCATAGATACTTGAAAATCTAGTTTTATGTATTATCCTATAGCTGACAAATGTTTCATATATATATATATATATATATATATATATATATATACTTTATATGCCATCTTGAATCAGCTAAAAGTTATACTTCCTAGAACAGTAATTTACAAATTATTGGGAAATAGCGCATGATCTGATTTTAAATGTTTTATTCTTTACTCCACAAAATGAAGCGTTTTCTTATTAGTGTGCCTGGGTGTGCTTAACCTGATGTGTGCAATATCAAACAGTGCATTTAAGTCATTTTAAGGGACCTTTTCTGCTTCTTAGGTTCCAAGTTAGAAATATCAACAATTTGCGTCTCATTGATAGACTTTATCTGGAGAATGTTTTCTTTCCATTGCCGCTGTTTAATCTGCTACACAGGTGATTATCATAGCCTTAACTACCTGTTGGTTCATTCAGTGCTAATCACGGGGAGGCATCCTTTTCACAGCCAGATAATACTTTAACACAAAATGCTCTCCTGGGAAAACATGAGATTAGTTTGTACACGGAGCCAGAGGTTCCGAACACTGTGTCCAAATCTGGTACGTCATAAAGACAAACATTTTCAAAATTGATTTGGGGCATATCATGCTAAGATGCTTACATGGGGTGTGCTTTTAAACTATGATGCCCGAAAGAATATAAAATATATTATTGAGAAAAACTCAAACTAGGATGATCATAAAGAATTTGTGTAATTCGGGAACTCATAAAAATCCTTCTACATTTTTACTAAACCCGAAATTATAAGATTCAGGCGTAGGTCTTAATCCATAATAGCAACAAAAAATCACTGAAATATTGTAATGGAATTCTACCATACTGATGTGATCCTTAAACAATGGAGAGGCCAATTCTTTTGAGTTCATTAATTGAGTGTTGAAGCTTGTGATATTGCATTTGTTGATGTAGACTTTTTATCTGAGATATGCGAGTTTTATACTATGAGTATTATAATTGAGCTCGATATTTATTGTCTAATGATTGTTTAGTACTGCAGTATGATGTTTTCATTCGGTGTGATTTCAAAGCATGAAGTACAATTATATTGCTTAATATGCCTGTGAGCACGATATCAAGATTTGTTTTCTTAATTGTGTGCGTTCTTAAATTACGTGTTCATGTTAAGCGCCTTAGACCAGCTATCTAACTGGATAAGGTGCTATACAAATGTTATGTATTGTGTATTATTACATTTTATTTAAAGATCATGGGATTATAGTACTGTGATGTGAAATAGTATCACTTTTATAAGGCTTTAACACTGTGATGTACACCTGTTGCCGTTTTATTTTGATGTTGCGATATTATGTAAAATTATATGAATTTTTTAAGCCAGTCGTATTACTCACTATCTACCATTGAGTCACTTTTACAGGATTGTATGTAGTACGTGTGTCTAGGATTGTGTTAGTTTTATTATGGTTGCAGTGTTGCAATGTAAAATCTTATCAGTTTTAAAGGGTTTTGTGTGTTAAGCATTGGTAAGGTTGTGAAGTTTTCGACTGTCGGTTTACCAGAGAAGTAAATAAATGGATTATCTGACCTACAATAAGCACGATTGTAAATAACTGAATAACATAAGTAAACAGCACTGATTCGTAATAATGTTTCATACGAAATCAGTTCTATAATTTATTTATAATTGAGTAAATTTTTTGTGAGCTTAACTATTAAACTAATACGGTTTATATATATTAATGTGTGGGTGTGTGTACTTAATATTTTAATGATATATATATATATATATATATATATAGTGAAAATGGTTTTGAAAGTAATTTGAGATAATACTTTAATTTTATAGTATTATTCCTTTATATAACAACAATAACAATAAATGACTACTTCAGACTTTGGCTATTTTACGGACTGAGAAAAGGGGGCAATTTTTATGTGCGATTTTTTTTTGCTTCAGTGGGCATGTTCCAGTTGAGTTGTGCAGGGATGTTCGAGAAGTTGTGCTTTCTGGTGGCTCTTTTCACGTACATACGGCAACGAAGAGTGTTTCATCTTTCACTTCACCTCATTACCGTTGGAGGTCGCTCGGCCCATTTAGCCTACCATGTGCATAAAAATGGCCGTACATCACCAATTATCATCCGATTATTGAGTGATGGTTCGAACTGACGTCGCTGGTTCCATCAAAGTAAGTTGATGACAAATCTGTACATCAACTACTTCCTCAGCCAAACATAATTCTTTTGTTTTGTGTTTAAAGTGTCCCGTAAATATCGTCGAAATGGCGACGAGAAACATAATCTGGACAAATGATTGTAAATGCCGGAGGGTAAATACATCACAGCACCAAATCTCCATCAGCGGATATCCCCAGTTACGGCCGACATGGACCACTGGATGACGACTGTTGAGATGTTTGGGGACGTTGCTTGAATTTTTTATCCACTGCTCTCTTTTGATAAATTTGGAAATGCCTTGTCAAAAGCTAATTTATACATTTCACAAAAAAAAAACTTAAGCCATATTTGGTCATTCATCAGCGAAACGTATGTAAAATTAAAAATACAACAATATTTCGAAATTTAATCTAATTTTCACCGTTAAATTGTCTTATTTCCTAATTCGTCAGCTATATCAGTGAGAATAATGCCTGATTTAAAATTGCACGATAACCTATCTCCCCATATTTGTCAATTTAGCAGAATGGGACGTGATTCGAGTTGGATTAGTTATCGAGGCAGAATTAAACCTTGTAAAAATAAGCTCTTAATCAGACTGAAAGTCTTATCATGAGATTAAACCTTCAGATGATCAAAATTAAAGGTACCTATAACAGCTTGGGAGATTTATTTTCTGGGGAAATTACATCGTTAAGATCGACTACATTATATATATATATATATATATATATATATATAATAGGAGTAAGAACGACCTGGAATGGCATTAAAATCATGTGAAACAACGTGAATATCGTGTGGTGCGATGGCTGCGTTGTTATTATTTTTAGTACAGTTGTTATTGTGTGTGTGATGTATTTTTTTCACGGATTATGCCTGAATAAAAACCATAAAAGGTTACTTGTAATATTAAAGTATATATGGTATTTAGTATTTTCAATTTGACCTTCGTATTACGTCATTGGGGGACCTCCCAATTCTTAGCTTGTCTGGAGTTCACCAGATAATGTTGTAACATTACGTAAGATTGTACGATATCGAAAAAGTAGATTTAATTACATTGCTAACATGCAGTTTGTGAAGTTTGTTGTAAGTAATTTTTTCCTGGCTGAATTAATTCTAATTTTGTTTATGATCCTATTGTTAGTATATAGTAAGGTCTCCAATTATCGTCAAGGCAAATTTGATCCAAGACAGTCAATTCGTCTATGTGAGGCCCTGGCTCGTCGGACTGACATCGGCGGCATCCCGACGACGTCGATACAGAGGTGTGTTGGAGACGACTGTTACGCCTAATATCGCCCCCTTTACACGTGCGACGCCCATTTTAGACACCCCCGATGTTTATATAGACGGCGCTTCAATCGAGGACATAAAAGCACAGAAAAAACACACGCGCGGCTTTGTATAAACTGTGGAATACACAGGAATGTCAGAAATAGCTGAAACAACACATATACAGTATCAGTCAAACTTTAATCAAACATGTTATTGCATAATATAGAAAAGGTACGATCAAAGTCAAAAGGTACTCAGTTTTCTCGGGAACAGGTCTGGAAAAGCTGGAAACTTAGTTATGGTGTATACCACGCACCCCCCAAAACAAACAAGAAAACAGTGAAACAAACGGCGCATTCTACACGGAAGAAAAAAATTATGTGTCACAATCAAAAACTCCCGTACCACGCAGTGCAAAAACACTGCCAACAACCTGCTTATCATAAAAAAAATTCACACGGAGCACTGTCGCAGATGAGTTTATTCCAAAAGCATTTCTGAACTAAATACAATGTCATATATTGATTCGCGATTTTACGCGATGCGTTTTATGATTGCGTAGCGATCCATGTAACTTGTATTGCGCTTCGTGACACGATACCGAACAAAATGTTCTTTAAAAAAAATATAATTATCAATTAATTTAGTTTTTATTAAAATCGACATTTAAACATTTGATCTAATCAATTGATTTAAATAAATCAACTCTGATAATATCGATTACGAAGTCATATTTATTACATCAGAAATTTGAATTATTGATAGTTTTGTACAATTATTAACAACGTTTTGTTTAGTACCTCTCTAGACTACCATTTTCCTCGTTTCCTCATTCTTGGAACCAATCCGTTGTCGCATTTCTCGCCATGGACACCCAGCCAGTATTCGGCATAATGCGTTCTTGCCGAGTGTAGAGGCAACTTGTTCTCGTGCAGCGCCTCGCACAACCTGTAACATAGATTAACCCTATACATCCGTCCGTCATGCATTTGTAATCCATCAATTGAAACTAGCAGAATGTTGAAATCGAAAGAATGTCGGAACTGTAACGATTAAATTGAATATATTGTATAAATGACTAGTGAGCTATTATTACACATTCGAGGATGGAAAAAAACCAAATTGAAATATGTCCCCAGACGAACCTTCCAGAGAGTTTTATTATCACAGCCGGCGCCTTTTGATGCACTACTAACACGCAAGCACGCACGCATGCACAAACACACACACACACATACACACAAGAGAAAGAGAGAGAGACGCACGCGCACACGTACAAACACTCAAATATATATATATATATATATATATATATTATAAATATAACAACATAGGTCCTGGGATATGTTAATTATATAGAATTTATTGTGATTTAGTTGAAGCAATTTGGATAACAAGGGACATCAGCATGCTCATATCTAATCCAGGTACAGTAAAATATAATATATCGGTTAGTTCTAAAATTGAATTTCATGAAAGCGTAGCAATGAGGAATGGGATCAGGGAGAGTGAATAAAGATATTTATTGTCAGGATCCAGTGTAATATATTGTGCGCCATCGGCGAATGATTGATAATTGGCGCCATGTCAGCTATAAAATGATAGGGCTTATATATGTTTTGAAAACCAAACAGACAATAAATATGCCAGTGTTTCCCAAATCAGTTAGACGCTCCTCCATAGGGGAAGGGGATACATTCGGTTTTTATGGGGAAATGGGAAATGGTCTTGAAAGGAAAGATATTTCATTTGTTTTATGATTAAGTTGCTATCTGTGATAGTAGGGAGTTAGACTGTGTTGTGGACCGGGGTGGGGGTAGGGGGAATCAAATTCTAGTATTATCACGGGAGGTGGCATGCTGAAAATGTTGGGGAACATTGAACAAAATTCTGCGTCAAGCCAAATAACAGATATGGGAGATTGTACAAAAAAACAAAAATTAATATTGGAGGGTTGTTCTAAAATATAACTGAAACCATTCAAGCATTTTCTCTAAAGAAAACGAATATTTTTTTTCCAGTAGGATGAAAAAACACCTCATGGCCAACTGCATCAAACGCGGCAGGCAGGTTCAGAAGAATCAGTACCACAGTGACTAACTCGATCCTTTGACAAGATAATATAATGTTTCACCCGAAAAGAGGCTCTCTCCTTATTATAATCACTTATCTACCCATATTATCGTGTTCGATTAAGATTATCATTGAATAAATACTTATTTAGAGCAGACAATAAGTGTTCTACCATTTCTTGTTTCAGACAGAATGATACATTGGAAACAATCTTGTATTTCTTTATAATAAACACCTTACAGTTGGTTTTGTTGTTCGGGGAGAATCTCCAGGCTGTCGCTTAATCAGCACAGCCTCTATGTTGGAGTGGTTGAGAAACCTCCTCCCCACCACTCACAGGGGAGCAGTATGGAAAGATGGAGCCGAAATACCATGAGGGTGGTCACTGCCAGAGTGTTTTACGTCCTCAGGGGTTTTTAACGTCCCCTTTATTTTAAATAATTCAGTGGAGACGGCAGCGCCATTTAACGTGGTCAGCCACCCACGATGTAATGAGCCGAGAAATTAATCCCTGGAAAAGTTTCGACCTCTTACGGGGTTCGAACCTGCGACCGTTGGCACCAAGTGCGGGGTGCTTAACCGCGAGGCCACCGGAGCTCACACCTTACAGTAACCTTCTTACCGGTTATATAGGGCGCTATATAAATTTGGTATTTTATTATTAGTAACATTAAAATCTCGGGATCTTTGGAAATTGCATATATAGATAAATGGTGATTAGCTGTCTTTATATTGTCTTTGGATCCTGTAAAACCACCCACAGATAATGACTGAGTAGCTAATCTTTATGGCAGCGCTTATTTGGAAACCATAACATTGATACACTAACCATGTAAGTACAGTCAGAATCCGTTAATCCGGACATCGTTTATCCGACAAATCCACCATCCGACACACTGTTGCCTGTGACGGATTTATATCCATTATAAAATGACTCTTTAATCCAACAAAGTCGTGTTCCGCGTTCCGACACTTCATCTCGACAACAGAATGTGACATCCAATGTATACTGACCTCGATAATCCGACAACACGAAAATGCTGCAAAATATTTCCGCTGGTTCAGTCATGCAAGACACACCAACATGTTGTCAGTAATGGTTCATTAACCTGACCACCCGCGATAATTGCTACATCGTAACCAATTATAATCGCCCTCGACTATACACATCCACACACGATGCTTCCATTGCCTGTGGCTTTCTAATAGCCAATCATAATCATTCATGACTAATTACAAACACAAATGAGCAGATCATTAATTAATTTGATGAACTAAGTGACAGCAGTATTTCTTTATAGCGTCGGTAATTAACAAACATCAAAATGATCAATGGCTTCCATACCATTCCGTATCTTGCTCACGGTTATTGAATATTGCTTTAAATACTGAGGTATATCTTTAAAAATGTGTGGCACAGACTACCAGTATGTCACCTTGTCGGATTAACGGATGCTGACTGTATATAACCAGCTGTACAGAAATTCGAAGACTTCCTCAGCAACTGACTGATTTCAATGCGCATTTTGTCGAAATCCAATTTAAAACAATCAAGTACTGAGCAATAATATTACACGTGTAACTTATTATTAAGAGGCAAATCGAAATAATTACGTACTTTCTTACTGTTTAATTTATATTATTGTAAACCATTTTACATTTTCAAAGTTTTCCCAATACTAAACTTTTTCATGGGCGTATTAACCTTTTCCCGGGTCATTAGGCTTTCGGTGACTAAATAAACTTTACACAGCTAAAACACACAGCTAAAACACACACACACACACACACACACACACATTATATATATATTACGTAGGCCAATTGCATATACTTAGGGACGCTAAATTAGGCGTGAATGAACGTTCACTTTGTGATGAACGGAAACGTATGAGGATTAGCTGTTAGGTTCGAGTAAATCATAGTATTTACTCAGGTTTGAGACGATATTTCGTTCTAGTCCAGTAATAATCCATTGCGCAGCATTGCTACTTTGTTTTTATTTTAGTTAAATCGCTTCAGTGAGTCCATACTGAGTTAGTGTACATTCTCTTTGTTATGAACAAACTGTAATGTTTGTTAACACGCTGAGGGTATATATACGGTTTAGATTTTCACTTAGGTTAGAGAAGAACTTCGACGCCAGACCAGTCAGACGTTTATTGATACATGGTTCATATAGGTAGGATTTATTCAGTTATTCGAACCCAGAATAAAGCTGAGGTCAGCATCTGAGGTGTCGAAATGTTTATATACAGGTTTCTTTTGGACCACAGAAAATTACTGTTGAATGTAAACTGTGGTGTCAAAATAGTTTATGATATGTATGTAGCAAGTCACCATTGAACCACACGCACGTGTTGTTTGTTGAGAGCCGTGGTATCAAATGGTATGTGTTTTACTTGCTTAAGCTTTTTGAATGTAACCAATATGTAGCCGCTTTCCTGTGGGCGTGACATATTTGTTGCGTACGAAAAGCGAATTAGCTGGTTCCCACAGGCTGATGAGTAGACCAGACACATGCTTAGGTATACCCACACATCTATCAATATGTGGAGGTATGGAACATTTTATTTTTAGATTAATGTATGCATAGTTGTATTTAGATTTATGGAGGTAGGTTTCGAAGGATGTTTAGATATGTTGATGCTCTGTGCCTGTTGCCTCTTACTATGTACCCCAAAACACACACACACACACACACACACACATATATATATATGTGTGTGTGTGTGTGTGTGTGGATATATACAGATATACCTGCATCTGTATGATGAGTGCCTTTAACCATTAGATGATGATGATTGATGTTTTGCGGCCACTTTTGTGCACGTTGTACGCTAAATGAAGCGAAGTAAAAAATGAAACACCCTTCAGATATGCCCATACCGAGACTCGAACTCAGGTGGTAGTGATCTGTGATCCCGTGGGACTAGTCGGCCTAATGGATGATAATATGACCCTGTGGTTTGTGTATACATATGCTGACCTACGGTATCTATAATCATGATAATTAGAATAAAGGGAGGTTTTCAAAAGCTTAGCCCTTCTCAATCGGTGTTCGTGATTTATGCTTTTTCTTCGCTGGTCATGAACTACTAACCTCACTTTATGAGTGTAGGTATTGCCTCGCTCTAAGCAGACATGGGATCAATTTAATTCCAACTGCAGAATTGGAATTGGTGGACAATTCCAATTACGGAATTGGAATTGTTTTTTTTAATGGAATTGGAATTAATGGAATTGGAATTGAAGTTTGCTACCAAAAAATTAAATCCACAAATTAATTTACCATTTTATTTTTTAAATCTGAAATATTTCTTTCATGACAATCCTACTAGGAATATAAACTATTTGGAGCTATTAGGTATTCCAAGTACGTACTCGGAGTAAGCATTTCGAGTACCTACTCATGGTAAAAAATAGTAGGTAAAAAAGTAGTAGGTAAAAATGGAATTGGAATTGATAAATTTGTAATTGTAATTTAATTTAAATTGATCAATTTGATGCGGAATTGACCAAATGGAATTGACCCCATGTCCGGCTCTAAGCACCACCATGCTATTTTTATTGACTTCTATCAATCTAAAATAATCCTACCTGCACAAGAACAACATGATTCCGCCGACGATTTGATAATGTGTCTTCCATTGGAAATAGCTTCTGTAGCGTTGTTCATCGGCAGCCAGAAGGATAAGATAGTTGGCCAACTCGTTCGGGCTCTTGAAGTCCCTGGCGTTGATCACGGAATGTGGGGGCGTATCTCTGCTATAGTTACCACCGCCGAGTACAACGGGTATTATCTCGTACTGTAGCGGGACGAAGGTCTTCTCGGTGATGTAATCCTCGCATATGCTGTTCTCGAAGGACAAATAAAACATGAATTCGGCTTCCCACTGCATCACACACGGTCGATGCTTGGCCTTGCTACATTTATGCCTACCGCAGGCGCCGTATATCTCGACATCGATGTACTTAGACAGTTCGTGGGCGTAATACTCTCGACGAGACTCGGTGATGCAGTGACTGACGGGCCAAACGACCATCTTAGTTTTATTTCTGTGAGCAATGCGAGGCTGATAAACGGCGTTACTCGTTACCGGCAAGACCAGGTTATAGGGAAAGTAGAAATCGGCGTCTCGCCGGAAGTTGATCGTGATATTAATTCCACCGTCGTACTGGTGCAGGTATTGAGATCCGTGGAGCCAATTGGGCGCTTCCAGAGTGTAATGGGCATAGAACTGGTTGGCGTAGCGACGCTTGGGCCAATCGGGCTTCTCCGAGCGATAAAATAGCAACATATCGGCTTGCCTAAACTTGGAATGATCGCTGGTAAGGATGCAGTCGCGGCTACACTTCGTCAGGCTCGCTAGAAAACGGGTGGTTTCGTTTTCGGGAAAGCTGAGCCAATTCCTGGTGTTCGCTGCTCGTGTCCAGAACATAATCATCTTCGTGTTGTTCACTGTCGGTTCGGCATCGCCGTTTTGAAACTCGGATGATACATAGTGGCGACACCTCGACACGTCTGGTAGCCATCTTAATTCGGTAAAATATAGAAGACTTAATGTAATGGAAACGAGCGAACAGATAAGGAACCCGACAGTCGCCATTGCCGAGTAGGTTGAACATCTTGCTGTCATTTTTCTTCTAAGTTTGATCAGTGTTATTCGAGAGAGAAAAAAACGCTTTCCTTTTTAGACCGTCCTGGTAATATATTTATTGAATTGGTCAATAGATTTCCGCAGCAAGAGAGACTTCTATGAGTCCTTTGTCTATTACGGCTGCCATTCTTTTCGGCTATTCCGTTTGTTAATGGCCAGCGTTTTATACGATCATCGACTCATCATACACAATGTCTTATCTGTAACAGAGAAAATAATTAGTCAAATGGATAAATAAATAAACTTACGATAAATAAACCATTATCTGATGAATATGATGATGATGATGATGATGAGCAGAAGGTGAAGAATGACAAGCAGGATTAGGTAACAACAAGAAGAAAGTGTAAGGTCCAGTTTCCCAAACTCAAAATGTATATTATTATCTCTCAGAGAAATGACCTCGGAGAATATTTGTGGAGAGATGTGTCTGCTTCTTTATCCCGAGATAGTCATCAAATGATCCATACGCTAAAAGAGATAATTATCATATTCCATATCCCCGGATTACTCTGATTTAAGAATCTGATGAGCAGTTCTACTTCTCATTTTGCCGAATGGCTGGATTGGCCTATTTGTTAGCTGAAAATAAAGAGGCTAATCTTCATTGTTGCCTTCGTTAATGTTAAGTTAACGTTGCTAATGTGCTCTCGATACTACTTAACATCCCATTACAAATTTCGACGAGTCACTGCTGCGGCAAACTTGGTAAGGGTTTCTTAATGGTGGGAAGTATGGCCGACTATCGGGGTTTGGGCATCGGATGATGACGATGATGATTGATGTTTTACGGCCACTTTTGTGCACGTTGTAGGCTAAATGGGCCGAGCGACCTCCGAATGTAATGAAGCGAAGTCCGAGGTAAAACATCCTTCAGATATGCCCACGCCGAGATTCGAACTCGGGTGGTAGAGTGATCTGTGGTCCAACGTGCTACCAACTAGACCAGGGAGGCGCTCGGATTTTGCCATCGGAATACTTTTCGAATACTTTAGCTATCAGACATGTTACACCAGTGAAGCAGGCGTATATTACACATTAAATATTAGAGATTTAATTAAAAGTTTCCTTTTATTTGGTTAGATCTGATTATTTTCTACTTATTTACCATTTAATCGATCACTCGATGGCCTATATTATCGCCCACTCTTTTGTTTACACCAAGACTTTTCGTTCAGTTTGTAAATGGTTGCTACTTGTTGTTGTTGTTTTCTAACCAGAATACACCTCACCCGCTCGAAACATCATTAATTATAGTGGAGATGAGCTATGGGGCAATACGCTTGTCGACGTGTCTAAGTAGGGAAAAACAGCGAAAGCAGATAGGGTCTAATATAAGTAAAATGATCATTGTGCTAATAACACCATCTAATGGTACAGATGTACATGTAGAAATGTGGTATTGGTCTTTTAAATGTTCAGTCGATATGTAATAAACTCTCTCTCTCCTCCCCCCTATCTCTCTGATGTTGTGAAGGATATGGATTTTGACATGGAAACTTGATTGAGAAATGATTCTTACGAGAACTTATTTCGGGTCAGATGCTCTCTCTCTCTCTCTCTCTCTCTCTCTCTCTCTCTCTCTCTCTCTCTCTCTCTCTCTCTCTCTCTCTCTCTCTCTAGTGTTGTGGATAAAGCACCACATAAAAATAAGACTGTCCTACTAAATATTATTAACTCAGACAAAGATATGGTCCGTTGTTTTTATAACTTCTTCTGTCGAAAGATATTAATTGTATAAAACGAATTTCCATCCAGCAACTTATCAAATGGTGCCTCATTTTAGTTGAGGAGTCCTGCCTATCCGTGATGGATATATTTGTGCCTCTCACAGAGACCGATGTTAGACAGTTGTTGAAGAGACAATTAAAGCTTTTCTGTGGAGTCGACTCTGTGCAATGTTCTGATAAGCCAGTTAAAATGCAGTTAATAAATCACCATATTTGGGTATTTTCACAAGATCCATAAAAGCTGCCTTTTAAAACCATTAATAAACCCCTCCCCCCAGTTTGGATTATATTGTTCTAAGAAATTACAGAGGGCAGTTGCCTTCATATTTATTACACGATAACCTCAATAAATCACGACAGTCTAGGCATAAACTGGTTTCAACAATGAAGCTGCCTTAGTCTGGATTTTTTTTAAAGGTATCCGAGGGAATAAAGATCCCAGAGTGTCTATTCAAAGTATTCATGGTATTTTGTCTGATGTTCTGTCATTGGTTGCTGGTGTACCACAGGTATCAGTTCTTGATGCTTTGGTTTTCACATTGTACACATGTCCTACTGGCATCACCACGATACGATGCTAAATATCACTTATCTGGCGATGGCACAGAGCTGTATACATTGACCTGAAAGAAAACTAGACCGAACACGGCCGTCGATTTAATGGCAAACAGGTCCCAACTTCCGGCCGGGGAAAAACGGAACGCAGACTGCAAAATCAGGTTTATAAACATGGTGAATTATTGTTGTGTCGATGGTTGCGGTAAGCCGTGGGCATGAAAGTAATACAAAAAGAATATATTATCATTGGTAAGTATAAGGAACACATTTAAAATAGCTGTTAAAGCGTTGTTTTTATGGCGGGAAATTAAGCTTAACTATTATTATATTTAGCCTGTACGACAACCCCCGGCCTGTCTCTGGCGTTTGATCCAAACTAAACTAGATATACGGACTTGCATAAAACGATATTTAGATATTTCATGGCATATAATAGGACAGGATTAATACAGATTTTTTGCACACACAAAATAAAAATGCACACATCACAATAAATGTCCGTATTCATAGGTTTAAAACTCGAAGCGCAGCCGCTTCAACGTTGCTTTTTGCCCCGAACGGAAGTCAGCGCTGTTTGGCCATGGCAGCCCAATCAAACACCACTGAGTGCTCGGTCTAGTTTTTCTTTCAGGTCAATGGGTGTATATATCATTGGATCCTGACAATGGCTTTAATTTCTCTCCTTAGTTCCCAAACTTAGAACATTGCCATTTCAGATATTTGGCTATAGCTGACTCAGTCTTCTCAAATTAAAAGATGATAAAACGAATATTATCTATTTGCTTTCACCACGTTATGTTTGCTTTCCAAAACACTAGCATTGCGGATTGATGAATCGTTCATTACCCTTAATGAATCAGCAAACAAATTAAGGTTATTTCTCAGCACGATTGACGATTGTGCACTTCGTGGAAGAGGTTGCCGTTGGAGATAGTAGTGTGTCGTCTCTGCAAATGCATGTAGTCAGTCTATTTACATGCACCTTATTCGGATATCACTGTATAGCATTTTATTAAATACACATGATTATTATTATTATTATTATTATGCCGAAAGGATGTTTTTGACCGAGACCAGTCATATTCAACACTGTTCTTAAAGCTACTGTTCTAAATGCCTTTGCGAAAGCCTGGAAAATGACACCCCCTGGAGACAAATAATGAAATAAAATAAGTAATTCGGAGAAAAGAGAAATAACAACTCAGACGAAACCATATACAGTAGGTCATCGTTTTGACTGGATTAGCACTCCTATTAGAGCCCTGCGCGGACTGACAATTCTGCCCCGCAACACCATTTGGTTGTCTCCTGATGAGGTGGTAAATGTGTTGTTGCCTCTTTTTTTGGATGATGGCCAATCGTCTTTTTATATATTTAGTTTTAATAATAATAATAATAATAATAATAATAATAATGTATATTTAATAAAGCGCCCATTCAAAGGCGCTGTACAAATAATATGTAATATAATAATACCGCAAATAAAGCTAGTTTTCTCTTCTGCGGGAAGGGAATGATGAACCGGGAGTAGTTTTTGTGTAATATTTTGGCGAATATCCGGTAGTCCGGGACATTCGAGTAGGTAGTGGATTGGATCAAAACGGTTTTGATGAAAATAATCCGTTTCCATGTTTACTTGTATTTCGGGGAGTATCCCTCAGGCTGTTTCTTAATCAGTACAACCTTTATGTTCGAGTGGTTGAGAATAACCCGTCCCCCGCCACTCACAGGGGAGCAGCACGGAAAGATGGAGCGGAAATACCCTGAGGGTGGTCACTGCCAGAGTGTTTTCCGTTCTCAGGGGGTCTTTAACGTCCCCCTTTATTTTAATCAATTCAGTAGAGACGGCAGCGGCATTTAACGTGGGTAGCCACCCACGATGTTGTGAGCCGAGAAATGAATCTCTGGAAAAGTTTCCACCTCTTGCGGCGATCGAACCCGTGACTGTTGGCACCAAGTGTCGGCTGCTTAATCGCTAGGCCACCGGAGCTCACGATCCGCTTCGCTTTAATTATATGCAGAATATGACCTACGAAATATCTGAAGGTGGTTTCATGTTTGACTTCGCTTCATTAGTTTACCCGTTTGGCTTCCTCAAAGTGAATACTGTGAAAAGGAATAAAATAATAACACCCAAAGGAACACATTTTAATATTTGATCATCAAAAAACATTGTACGCGAATACATCGATTATTTTGTCGACAATGCGCACTTGAGACACGTATCCATTCAAACAGCATTTTCGCAGTCGCCGCATTTGATCGCACAAAGAATATTCCGGGGGCCAGCAACTTCCCCGCAAAATAATTATCCGAATCGCAACAGCTCTGATCCCGCAAAAAAATCCTTTATTAGGTCCTCCGCGGACGAGGAACACCTGCACACCTGCGGGGGTGGGAAAGTTGGCCAATGATGTAGAGCAGTTCTTGTTTTTAAACGGTCTCATTACTAGAAGTTTCTAACAGCAATAACCCTTTTATTAACACGATTAGTCGCTCTATCACTTATATCTTGCAAGATATCTATAAATTAGGTGAAATTTTGCTCTTGTACGGCCACTTTTTAGCGCATGGTAGGCTAAATGGGCCGAGCGACCTCCAGTGGTAACGAGTCGAATTGAAAGATGAAACAATCTTCTGACATAGCCCGACCTGGGTTTGAACCCAGGTGCTATAGATCTGTGACCAACCAAGCTACCGGTTAGGCCATCGAGGCGCCCATCTATTAATTAGGTGTTTAATTAGGTCTTTATGTTTTCAGTGATCACTTTTAACTGGCTGCCGTATGGTTATAATTATACAACAAAATATGCAAGCAGGCTCACTGTTAGCACACAGAGAGTGATGACGTGATACGCATAAACGAGCCAGATGTTAGCCTCCAGGTTTAAATTATGCATTAATTCTCCCCCCCCCCAAAAAAAAAAACTTGTCGTTGTAAATTGTCGTTTGAAAACGTATGAAACCGTTTATGCATAAATTACCATATATGATAATAATGTGATAATAAACCCTATTATGGTGCCCTATTCAGCTAGATGACTGGCCTAAGGCGCTTTACAGTATTATTATCCGTGACGACTCAGACCTGTTCCAATCCAGCACACATCTCAACTCCCAAGGAAGCACACAACGCATGCAGCCATTATAGGCGCAAAGCGTTACTCAAACACATACCCATCACGTCCTGTCAGGTTCTCATTTTTTACGGATGAATGAATGAATCAATCAACCAATCAAGTTTATTCACAACATATACAGGCATAATTTCATATTTACATATAAAGTGGCATTACTGAGCATAGTATATGTTGCAGGATGTTGCTTGGCCAATGATGATGGCCGTCTTCCAGCAACATCCTATCGGTCGCCACATGACAGCAATGCAGTTCCGGAGCCTCGAACCTGCGACCCTTCGGCTATGGCTTGAATTGCCTGGTACTCGCCATTACAAAGTATACGCCATGTAAATTTTTGGCATTTGATAAAATTACAGTTTTGATATGTCCAATAAAATTAGTCTTGTCTACAGTTTTAGACATATCCAAAGAATCGCCTTAACAGGAACAACGAGGCAGACACTTGCGAATTTCCTCTAATTAAGTAGCCATTAAGGCTTAGACATAGAACAGGATGCCAAACACTATCAGCCAGAATACGGCACGGGTACTTTGTCGTAAGCGAGTTACAACATTGTAATTATAGTAATGTGCTCTCTCCAGGTTGCTAGCGAATACACATTGAATACAAGGAGCCGCATATATATTCATGTTAATTAAAGCTAACTTAATAATAAAGAAGTGTTTTAATCATTGACCTAAAAGAAAACTAGACCGAACGCGGCTGCCGATTTGATGGCAAACAAGTCCGAACTTCCGGTCGTGGAAAAAAAGAATGTAGACTGCAAAAAAGGGTTTATAAACGTGGTGAATTATTGTTGTGTCATTGCTTGCATGAGCCGTAGGAGTAAAGTAATACAAAGGGATATCTTTTCATCGGTAAGTATAAGGAACACATTTAAAATAACTGCTAAAGCGATTTTTTTGGCGGGAAATTAAGCTTAAATGTTATTATATTTAGCCTATTCGACAACCCCCTTCTGTCGCTGGCGTTTGATACCAACGAAACTAGATCTACGGACTTACATGAAAGGACATTTACATATTTCATGGCATATAATAGGACAGAAATAATACAGATTGTCTGCACACATAAAAATTAGAATGCACACATCACAATAAATGTCCGCATTCGTAGGTTTAAAACTCGAAGCGCAGCCGCTTCAAAGTTGCTTTTTGCCACTACGGGAAGTGAGCGCTGTTTGGTCATGGCGGTCCATTCAAACATCACCGACTGCTCGGTCTAGTTTTCTTTCAGGTCAGTGGTTGTAACAGAGAGCTTAAATATGTTATATATAGTCTTTGGTTGTAATAGACAATTTCCACGACGATTGCGCCATCTAGCGAACGTCCGTTTACGGGTCGCGTTTCACCGGGCTCGCTGAACCATCTGATAAAACATTCTTTTACCAATCGTGAGATCATGGATATCACAATATGTTTCACAAATTGATAAAATGTCTATTACAGAACAATTTTTTTAAAGGCAAATAAACTGTCAACTTTCCCCATACAAACAATCCTATTTAGATCTATCAGTAAAAATAATTCTACGTTATAATTAATAAAAATTAAACTGGTATAAGAACTTGTAGATCGATTTAGTTCTATGAAACCCAAAAACCCGTAAACTTACAAATAATTAGTGAATTACACTTCTTGTTCCAAGCTACTACATGGTTTCACTGACCCGCAAGCCACAGTAGATATGGACTGCGCATGTGTCGCGGAAATGGTCTATTAATTCTATTAAGTTATCTCAGCACTCACAGGATTTAAGACGCATATATTACAATTTTGTTAATCGGCTAAAATAATTATCCTCAAGTAGTTGTGTATAAATCTGTCTCGTTCGATATCCCTGTCACATTCGACCGTCTCGTGGACAGGTTGGTTCGTCTTCAACCAACTCTAATCGACCTACACAGACCACACACCATCATCCAAGGATTGGTACCAGAACGCCACTTAACAACAGACCAGACGACATCCAACCCAGACGACTACATTTCTGGTCATACACACGAAACTTCACCGATCCGTCTTCTCTAGCACACTGCCTTCGCCGTCAACGAGCGTACAGTCAGGTACATCATCTGCTCAAATGCCGAACTCATCCGATGTACTGAAGAAGACTAAAAGTCATCTCCTCTCTGAAGACTAGAAACTTCTAGATCATCACCGTGCAGCATTGATTATAAGACAATCAACATTCCTACCGGACGTCATCATTTCAGTTCTCCTGAAATACCCCTATAGATACCACCATCAACAATAAAGACACAACAGAAGTCAGCACCGGGTGGCTGGGCACAATAGGCGACAGGTGGGGGTCTCCCAAAATGTCAACAAGTTACAAGTTGCGCGTTTCAGTGGCCTAATAGTATCCAGTATTAAATTCCCGGCCA
Source organism: Paralvinella palmiformis (assembly GCA_025642065.1). Lineage (NCBI taxonomy): Eukaryota > Metazoa > Annelida > Polychaeta > Terebellida > Alvinellidae > Paralvinella > Paralvinella palmiformis. Next base: position 348,875 of record JAODUP010000284.1, on the reverse strand, counting down.
TGCCTGTGTCGTAGGTGATTGTTGTTACTGTTGATTTTGTTATTTATGGTACACTGATAAATATTATTTCTAACGTGCACCATGACAACAGCTAGATGGCCTTAGTAAGTGACGTGTGCAAATGAGTGTCGTCGAAAAAGAGTAACGCAAAGATCGTGCAATAAATTAACATCGGCCCTCAATTATTCATTAAGTTTGTGTTGCTTCTATATGTCATTATAAAAAATGGAAGCCTTTTTCAACGGAGTCCTATACTTTATAGACATATGTAAATTAGCTGGCGTATATTTTTATTGGTGAGAAAATAGAAACGTCGAGTTTCTCACCGTCATTTCCGGCTGCCATTTTGTAAACACGCTGCTTTCGAGTGTACTATTCGAGCAGGGAACCTGTGTTTATATATCTTTGTTTTCCAATTAACCCTATGATTTATTACTGCTATGCTGATCCTAGGCGTGAGATTAATACCTCACACGACATATCCTTGCTACTGACAAAGAACAAGCCTTAATTCCCATTAAAAACAATATTACGGTCGTTATGACCATCACTGTTTGTTTTATATTTATTAGCCTCGTGGTCCTCTTTAATAGTTTTCTATCTCACCTCTCCCTGGTATATATGAATATGATCATATATGTCACGTTTTAATGAAGTATGTATGTCCGTTTATGCTTGTGTATACGTCATCAGTTTGCAGAATAAACTTATCATACAGGAATGCCTGGGGCTATCAAATAACAGTAATCAGCTGTCTTAATTGGCCTACGTAATATATATATATATATATATATATATGTGTGTGTGTGTGTGTGTTTATTCATTCCATTGTTTGAATTTCTATGTTTTTAATTACTGTATCCTAATTTACACATATTTTATTCGTGTGCGTATATATATATATATATATATATATATATATATATATATATTTGTGTGTGTGTGGTAATAATAATAATAATAACAACATTGATCAATTGAACCGTTCTTTGACAGTAGCCATTTCCAAGTGTTGTATTTAGTAAACCCCCAAATATGATGTAAATAAAGTCCATTTTGAAACAATCGATATTATTTACCAGAGAAAGCCGAAGTGGAACAGATGAGGAGCTATTGGAACGGAGGATGTAAACTGTGCAAGAAACCCTTGAAAATGCAGAATTGTGCGTATAGTTGCCGTGTTTAGCCTATGGGTAGCGTATGAGTAGCGTATAAGTCATACATCGGAGTACATTTGTTCCAACTTAGCTAAATGTTGTTTTCCCGTTTCGACGCAATGCTCTTCTGTGAGTTTGGTCTTTTCTTATCTTAATAGTTAATTATTGATGTTGGCCCTTTAATATGAGAACACATGTTTGGGGGTGGGAGTTACCAAATCAACTATAACGATACTATAACAGCTTGTTTAGTTCGCATTCAGGTATGCAATGATAGAGTAAACGCTACGTTTATAATCACTAATATTCATGCTTATTAAACCGTGTTCTGCATAAAAATAGCGCAAAACCCTCATGGTCCACCATCTCCAGTTTAATCAAGACCGTTATAACTCACCTCAGTACTTCTGTGCGCATGTGACATCGTATTTTCTTAATTTTAGTTTTTTACCAGTCACTCTATGCTGGCGACACGTGTCTTCGGCAGTAACTTCCATCTTTTGGTGGGAGTTCGCGATATCACCTTGACAAAGCTAGCTTCATGATATAGCTGTCACGCTGTCGCTCCATTTGTTGTCCTTGATGAGAAAGGAAATTTACTGAACAGTCCATTGTTTTGACTGAACTGCGATAGTTCGTTTGAAATTGTCATATAATGTTGAACATCAGCGTAGACATCCAGTGACTCTACCGTGTTGTGTTTAGTGAATAGAATATTATGGAAGTGCCTGTCTGGCTAAAAAAAGATATTATAAAATCTTTACGACACCCTACAAATGTTCAGCTGCAGTTGACGTTGTACACCCTCAGTCATACCGTGTACTACGTATACTTGTGTATGTGAAAGTATCAACGATTTGAAATGAATGCCGCATCCGCTTTCTATTAGCCAATCACATTATCGAACTATTAATCAGTTTCGTGTCTCTAATCGATTCATGACGTCACTGTGGGTAAACTAGTACAGCATATCCACGAACCAGGTCCTAGTCAATGTCTGCGCTCTTCTACGACTAACACTAACAGCTAAACTTGTCTGCGGTGTCCCTTCTCACGGTGACAGTCCACCACAAAATTATGGCCAGTGAACAATCTGCCTCCAGGCACGTGATCACCGGACAAACCCCCAGCGTTGGTATTTTCTCCGAGCCAGAACTATTCGATGTTCGTTTCATTGGATAGCAGTTTTAATGTTTAACAGACTGTAGGTGGTCGTACATTTAATAAAATTAAATAACAACAGATATAGCGCCTACTTCACTAAACTGTTCTCTAGCCGCGGTGAAACATTGGAAGGAAAAATGTCAGAAACATACCGCTCATATTAAAGACATTCTTCTGATGAATGTTAAATGAATAATATGTTTGCTCTCTATTTGGTTTTGGTAATAATCTCTATTAAATATTGCTGATGTCTATACCAAACGTTCAATGTGAGCCCAGGTTGACACTATAATTCTGACTGAGTCTGCTGGGTCAGTTATTCCAATTAATGGCAATATAAGTTACGAGATTTGTTGTTGCGCTGTCCTGGTAACAGTGGACCAGCCAAACTTGGAAAAGGCCTCTATAATGTTTTTAACGGCATCGTTTGTTAATGGCAGATATCCATGTGAAATCGATAATTCATAGTATGACAGAAAATATGTGGGCGGATGTCATTGTCACATTTTCAAGGTAAAAATGCCATTTTCACATACATTTATTTGTCTAAGTAGTTTATAACTGCAACAGAAGCATGATAATTGGCACCAAGTAAGTGAATATTTGAAAATCCAAGATGGCGGCCACTCTTTTCTCCAAATGGCATTACTTAACTTTGGATATAATCATTCCATTTGAGTCATCTAGGTGTCTATTTGTATGTTTTCAAGCACGCTGAAGCCATTTATGCTATCCTAAATCCTCTCTAGTGTACTATTAGTTTAGTTTTACCCGTTTTAAACACAATCCTAAAGATGACGGTCATTATGTGTACCATTATAGGCAGATCAGGCTACATATCACCTACACACATCCTGCTCCTTCCTCGGGAGCAAAGAACGAAAACATCAGTGTCATTAACTCCCCTGTCCAGGCACCAGCAGATGACAATGATAGACTCACCACAATGATCAGTCGTTTTATGGCCATTTCACAACACAGTCATTACTGCTGACCAACCACTATTGGTGTGGGCAAATCACAAGTTTGAAAGTCTCATCTTTCTCATGTGAGGACTCATCTGCCTCAATGTATTGGCCAACACCTGGACAGTGCAGGACTGGATGACCAATGGACTGAGGCAGGTGTATATGTAGCCCAAACCACTCAGGCTATGCTGGATAGCAAGGCCTACTACCGTGCTGTCAGCGGACATCGACGTACATACGAAGCGCTTTGACATCTCAAGTGGCCAATGTTCAAGTGATGGCTTGCTGAACATGGCATTGAACATGATGTAGCAGTTGAAGAGTTCGCCCAAAGTGTGGGTCAGGTGTTTAAGAAGCACAACAACGCCGACCATAGAGTAAAACTCTGCACTGCAATCTGCCACCTGTCAGATGCGCTTCGTAGTGAGCGGGTAGAGTTTGACCAAGCGCACTCTGATAATCCAAACTTCATGTCGTGGTCAGCTTATACGAGTATGGTTGAGATCTTGCTGGACTTCATCAGATCTGAGAGTGATGACAACTGGATTCTACACCTTGACGCATTCACTGCGATGCTGCCATGGCTCACAATATACGACCACACAAACTATGCAAGATGGGGGCCAGTTTACCATGAGGACATGAATCTCCCCGACGAGACAGCACCAGAGGTCTTCCTTAGTGGAAACATTGTAGTGAAGAGATCCAGGCAACTGAATGGATCAACAGGACATGCAAGATGCATAATGGCACCATCGGCATCAAAAGAAATGACCAACCCAGAGACAAGCATTTACAAGAAACCATTTCACTCTTTAGTCGAAAAGATGGCGACGAGGAAAGACTGGGAGAGTGTTCCTTATCGAACAAGGCATAATGCTGATGACACCTAATCCGAGACTATGGACAAACCTCTGGAGTCGCTGGCAACAAAAGACACTGCACCATGTGAGGTGGTCAGTGATCATTTAACTGCAGATGAGAGAGAGAGATAAGTGGGCAGTCATTATCAATGTGAAGGAACGACTAGCAGAGTGAACCACGGGGTTCTATGATGCACTAAAGAAGCACCAATCGAACACTTTTGCTGACCTGTACAAAGCTAAAGTGTCTACTACACAAAATGTAGAGAAAGCAATCAAAGCTGACAGGAAACAACTGCAGTGCCTTCTAAATGTTGTCACCGCAGCTCGAACAGTAGAAATGGGGTGAATGTGCTTAAACATGAACTGTCTGGTACGATCAAAGAGGGTGGGCAAACAGAAGCCAATTCGCCAATTTATTGAAGGACCATATGTCTCGCTCCCTCAATGTATGGAGCACCGTCATACGACATACGACTAACATGACACTATGTATCATAAAACCATGTAATTTATCAAAGGTATTCTTTTGTGAAAGATTCAACTGTTCTTTCTACCATTTACTCAGATTTCCCCCACATTTAATAACAATTAATTAAGTCACCATGCACAAGTCTGCACTTTCAGTACATGATTACCCTACATATTCTACACTATACTAAAATCTTCATAGGATTGCTGTATTATTTAATTTCATAATATTAGCATAAAATGGAGAGAGAAAAACACAGTGATCAAACAAATAAACATGAAAGGGGCTGAGAAATCCACCATGTGCTTTTATTTACTGTAAACAAAGACAACTGGCCAATCAGGAGAGAGTACTTTATTCACGTGACCATCATAATTCAAACTGGAGGTTTACAGCCAAGATCACCAGCTAACAAAATCTCTCCCATCCTTCAAGCATGGTTCTTATATTCATTAAATATTGATAAATATACATTGAAATGGTTACAGCAGTATATTTTAGCATTATTTCAGATCAGGAAACTATTGAATGATAAATATTTGTCGTTTATCATGACCAAGACCCGAAGACAAAATACACACGTCCCGGGCGACTGGGCTACCGATTTTTCCGGCCCTGGACCACTGCCAATTTTTTTCGCTATATCTGCATCGGGAAACATTGTACAAAAGAGAGGATATCATACATAGGTAAACCACATCACCCCCACAAAATTAGGGCCCTCCTGGAAAGACATGCGGTCTAGAGCAACTGCCGTGTAATGAGCACCACAGAGGCTGTGCTGAACAACCGACAGCCTAGGTATACTCCCCGAAATACAAGCATGCAACCCGTGTGATACAGTGCGCGGCTAAGACAGTGACAGAACTGCACCATATGGAACTATTACGGGAAAAGGCAGATTTATCGTAGTTTCAGAGTGCGGGCGTAATAGCGTAATGAAGAACAGACAATCGTAATGATTCCGCAGAAATCGTAATGGTTGGCAGCTCTGCAGATTGCCACGCGAAGATGAGAAATATACTGTTGTCTCTTGAAAACATTAATTCCAAAGCAAACGAGCCCTGAATGGTTCCTGCTAGTTAGTGGGTTTTATTAAATTTACATTATTATTATTATTATTATGATAAAGTCCAAATTAAACCAGTATTCTCTTTGCAAACTGAAACCAGCAGACTTTACATAAGATATTTCATGGTGCCGTCTTCCTGAGATTTTCGCTTGGTGGCAAAATTTATGTCTGAAGAGTTCAGTGTGACTACTTATTAACAAACCTTTTATGCCATTTATTTCGTTTGATGGCATGAAATGAAAAAAAAAATGTAAATAGGACCAGAGTCAACCCAGCTGGCGCACCACGTGATTTCCACGTTGAACTTAGGTGGATATAGATTTGATATGTCGTTACAAATAAGTTTCAAAGCCCCTTCTCGAGTCCTCTACATCCGTTGGGTCCATGTGAAAATAATAAATGGAACCCATATCATAAAGTAAAAAGTATCAAATGCTTTGAAATTCATGGTACCATTAAGTGGGTGCGTTATGATAACATTGCCGACTCGATCGGTGTGTATTTGAACATTTAGAAACATCTTCTTAATCTACACTTAAATAATAGGCATTCACCATTAAAATATTGGCCTTATAACGTTTTGTACATATACGTCTTTCTTATGATAACCATGCGTGGGGTATTTCTTGAATGTTTTTTTTTTCATTCCAGTTGAATCATACTACAATTACTTTAGAATTGCACCATACATATACAATGGGCCTACAGATAAAATAGGATGTGGTAAACTGTATTGTAGAGTGTAGTTTTGCTGATCTCAAAAAGGTTGCCAGGTGTATTATTTTCGTTCAACCAAATGAATTTAAATTTATTCTTAAAATGTTTGTTTTGTTGTTCGGGGAGAATCCTCAGGCTGTCGCTTATTGGGCACAACCTCTATGTTGGAGTGGTTGAGAAACTTCCTCCCCCACCACTCACAGGGGATCAGTACGGAAAGATGGAGCCGAAATACCCTGAGGGTGGTCACTGCCAGAGTGTTTTACGTCCTCAGGGGGTTTTTAACGTCCCCCTTTATTTTAAATAAATCAGTGGAGACGGCAGCGCCATTTAACGTGGTCAGCCACCCACGATGTTGTGAGCCGAGAAATGAATCTCTGGAAAAGTTTCGACCTCTTGCGGGGTTCGAACCTGTGACCGTTGGCACCAAGTGCCGGGTGCTTAACCGCTAAGCCCCGGAGCTCACTATTCTTACAATGTTTGTGTATCTTTTTATATCTGACCATCTAGCTGTCCACAAGCTACAGTATATCTATTGCGTAGATTACTTCGAATGATAGTGAGTTGACTGATAAACAATTACCAATTTTTCTCCGCATGTTGATGTTCATTCTGTTTGTCGGGGACACATTGAAATACCAATAGTGGGAAATGGATTTAATTCTCAATGGATTCAATGTGGAGCTCCCCACGTGGATTCTACGTCCAAATATAACCTAATTTATACATTGAAACAACGATAGGGCCACACTTCACTTCAACGTGGAATCCATGTAAATATTCCTTTCAATGATGTTAAAGAAAACTAAGGGCTTGCTTATGTTAAAACGGGATTTCTTTCTCGCCAATTGCCAAATATTAACCATTAGATTCCGGTACTGAGTCAAATTCTTTTCATATTTTAAACAACCAAGTTACGCCATAAGATCATACTATTTGGTAATTTAGAACTTTAATTTTTAACTTCCAGCTCCACAGGATAATAACTATACATGTTTTTGTATGAACAGTCATTATTCTTAGTTGACTGATCTAGTCGCTCGCACACAATTTCGGCTTCTATAAACCAAAGTCCCTTTTCATAATGTAACACACAAACACACTGATAAGAAATATGCATTTATCAAGTAGAGTGTGATTTATTCAGTTACATATAATAGTAATAATAATAATTATATTAATAACAGTTTTACGCCTTATTGAAATCTGCAGCACATTGCCTTAATTCAACTGACTAACGCAGCTTACAAACAAAGTAAACATGTACACCAACAAACTTAATATTATATACATCAAGTATAACAATTGGCTTAACTTATCACACAGAACAGCGTAGTTTCATTAAACACGGACTCCGGTGCACGAAACATTTGATAGGCGTAAACCAAAACGAAACAGTAGAAAAACAGTAAATAAAAAACGAAAAGTTTAAAATTATGCCCAATCCGAACAAGTCAGTATGAAGAACAACGTGATTATCCCCTCTGCTATCTTATGTTGGAATAAGAGAAACCGCAGGTTGGGTTCCAAACACGCTTCTAACGTTCGACATCAAATCTCGCAGGCAAGCAAATCCTACCTTCAGAGTAATTATGTTTTCATATGTCAAGAATGCTCCCGAAATTGGCTTTGTGGATTGTGTATTAATCCACTAAAAGAATAATAAATCTACCTTTAGAGTAATTATTTTTTTCATCTGAAGAATGCTCCCGAAATTGGCTTTGTGGATTGTGTATTAATCCACTAAAAGAATAATAAATCTGACACGGTTGCAATAATTAGCCGCTGGTACTCAGATGGCAACATTTCGTGTCATCGTATCCTTATTGTAATGACAAATGCCCATAAACACTAGATTTCTGTTTTCTACATATCTAAACGGAAAACTACGGAGGGTTGCGGATGTCTTGGAAGAGCTATCCTAATGGGGATTCTCCGAGAGGCTTCCACCCGGGGATGCGTTTTTCGGTGGGCATTACCCTACACCAATAACAACAACTCAAGAATAGCTAAAAGGGCTCATCGCTAGACACCGAAAACGTGGAGGACAGGATGCATAGTTGTGAAGCTACAACGCGTCAAGTGGGCTTAACTGAACACCGGACAATACCTCCGTAACAGGAACCATCGCTAAAATCAAGGCACAACGAAATCCAATAGCTGTGCTAGTGTAAGGAGAACGGGAAATGTAAGGCTTCTAACCGGGGAATCCCTTCTGGCCAGTACTAACAGCATTGACCTAAAACTAGACCGAACACGCCGCCGATTTGATGGCAAACAGGTCCCAACTTCCGGTCGTGGTAAAAATTAACGCAGACTGGAAAATCAGGTTTATAAACATGGTGAATTATTGTTGTAGCGATGGTTGCATAAGCCGTGTGCGTGGAAGTAATACAAACGGGATGTCTTTTCATCGGTAAGCGTAAGGAACACATTTAAAATAGCTGTTAAAGCGGGGAGTTTTGGCGGGCAATTAAGCTTAACTGTTATTATATTTAGCTGTATCTCTGGCGTTTGATCCCAATTAAACTAGATCTACGGACTTGAATAAAACGACTTTTATATATTTCATGGCATATACTAGGAGAGGAATAATACAGATTGTCTGCACACACAAAATTATAATGCACACATTACAATAAATATCCGTATTCGTAGGTTCAAAACTCGAAGCGCAGCCGCTTCAACGCTGCTTTTTCCCTTGCCGGAAGTCAGACCTGTTTGGTCATGGCGGCCAATTCAAAAGCTACTAACTGCTCGGTCTAGTTTTATATTTAGGTCAATGACTAACAGGCTCCTAATACAACCTCCATAATTAACGTCGATCATCCCCCGTCTTTAAGATCTAAAGGTATTTAAAACAATTACCTAAACTTTGGAAGAACGCAACAGAACCAGACAGTGTAGTAAATAGGAGTTTATCGTTGAACACAACCATTCAGGAATAAGAATAACAAGCCACCGTCACGAACATAACAATAAAACATGCATTCAAATGCCTTTGGCTGAATGTCAACAAGAAGCATGGAAAACGATCATCAGGGTTATAAAACAGCGCTGAAAAGCTATCTTCGTTTATATCAATGGGTGCGGTTTCACCAGTTTGGACGAGACGAACACAAAACAAGCTGACGATTAAAACCATTGCGAACCAAACTGGTAGCAGCTTCTAAGGTAATAAATATCCTTTTTAAAATCACAGGATCCACAATGTTTAGGTTGCTCCATTTCACGCCCCCTTTTCATTATAACGTATGCTGCTTGTTATGTACGGAAAGGGTACGTCATCAGTTCTACATTATTCTTTTATAGTACTTTGATCAGAATGCCAACTCGCATATAAACCGCACCTAAAAAACGCTCAGGCATTGAGGCCCTTCGTCTTAACTAAAAATCAAGATTCACAACTATACATGCGACTTATCCCGGCACCTATACACGCACACCGTTCTCCATTAATGAAGTGACGGCAGAAAACAGCAAACTCGCCAAACCTAGCAATAACACCCTCAGCTCTGTCTTGTCGTCAGATTAAAATCTCCGCATAGAAACACAACTGGCGTGAGCCACTGAACGTATTCAGCGAAGAACCAGCAATAAATACGTGATATTTACGAGAAGAAAAAAAAAACACTTCACCTAATCGTCGAATAATTCTCCTTCAACTATACGGTGCAAGCAAACAACCAATACTTGATTGGTCGGTCGGCAGAGACTGCTATAGAGACTGCTGTAAAAGATGACGGTATCAGTTAAAATCACAAACCTCGGGAGATGATGCGAGTATTAATGCTTGATAAGAACGTGACACCTAAAAACATAAGAGGTCCGACATCTACAGCTTGGTGATGGGAGTTCAAAATTTTGAAACTGCCCGAACGTGATAAAAATTGAGTTAATAGACAATTCCCGCGACGCATGCGCAGTCCACATCTACTGCGGTTCGTGGGTCAGTGAAGCATGGAACAAAAAGTGTAATTCACTAATTGTTTGTTTTTGCCTGAAAAATTACATGTTATTGACAATAAATCGTCAAGTTGGAACTGTAATAGACATGCTATCAATGTATGAAACGCATTGCGGTCTCCGTGATCTTACGATTGGTAAAACAATGTTTTTATCAGATGGTTCCGCGAGCCCGGTGAAACGCGACCCGCAAACGGACGTTCGCTAGATGGCGCAGTCATCGCGGAAATCGTCTACCACTGAACATTCTATGCAGAACAGCAGATGAATACAGACGAGTTAAGTCAGCAGCATCCTAATGAAATTATCACAAATTCTCCTCCAATAGTTCATTCCTAGATTTGGCTACACGAAGTAGAAATGAAAACTCATCCCAGTAAGCATTCCTTTAAGTCTCTCATCACTGAAAAAAATACCCATCACAAGAATGATTCATGAAATTTGGCCAAAGCAGAGCCTAACACATCACCAAAAACACAGAACATCATCATCATCATCATCGTCATCATCACTGCCATCATGAAAATGGATGATTATATACAGAATGATTCGACATCAAGATTTTGATGATAGTAATGAGGACATTTAGCTAAAATGATGACACCATTTATCTATTTACAATGAAAATGGCTTTCAGGGAAGTCTTTTCTGAAAAGACCCTAACTTGGCAGTCAAATAAATGGTAGTAAAATTGTAATTAAGTAATTTCCAAGCGAACAATACAGTAATGTTTATGGATCCTATACTTGGTATGAACACCAATTTCAGCTAAGACACTAACCACCATTTGACATAAAACGTCCGATACAGAATCCGTTATAGAATCGGAGTAAGCAATCTGGTTTGCTTTGGCATCATTTTCTCCAAGGTCAAAATGCAAAATATGAATCGACGTCCACTGCCATCTTCGATCAACCTGTGGTAATATCACAGATGTGAGACACAGGCAAGCACTCCTTCACCTGCTGTCACACTTACACAGGCACCGTGAGCAATCACATATCATCCGTTTTGGAGCCACACCAGGCCAATGATGGCACTCTATCATCCATCACACGTTGACCTTCTCCAGACAGATTACAGTGCTGTCTCTTCTCGCTGCTTCTCAAACAATATTGCCTTTTCCCTCACAGAGGGCACTATATCAGGAACATTACGTTTATCCAAATCTGATGATTCTGTTGGCGTTGTCTGACCAGAGAAGTTCTGAGCTGGCGTCGAGTTTTCCGAAGGACTCTGCAGACTGTTGAAACTGTTCTGGCTCTGCAGACTCGTGACACTGGACTGGCTGTGAATTGGTGTTGACGTTCCGGACTTGGTGCCATCTCCACTGGTAGTGCTCTGCTCGGTGCTGGCGACTGACTGGTTCTCCTGATTGGATTTCTCCTCGCATTCCTCTTCCAGGCGCTGGACCAGTCGCTGGAGTTCTTTATTGTCTGGCGCCAGTTTAACGGCTTCCTGTAAATCGTGAAGAGCCGAAGTGAACTGTCTGTTATCACGCTTGGCACGGCCCCTCGTGTAGAAAGCCTCAAAAGACTGTGGCTTCAGTTCAAGGGCTTTGGTTGCTAAATCTATTGCGCCTACCGTATCCTGAAAGTGGAATCAAAACACCATTTAAAAACAAAACGGACAGAATATTTAAATATGCTTAAATATTGCTGTTTTATAGCCATTTTGTGCACATGGTAAATGATGATTGATGTTTTATGGCCATTTTGTGCACATGGTAAGTGGTGATTGATGTTTTATGGCCATTTTGTGCACATGGTAAGTGGTGATTGATGTTTTATAGCCACTTTTGTAAAAAGCAATGAGGCAAAGTGAAAGATGAAACATCGTTCTGAACACAGTAAAGAAGTTCTTAAAAAACTGGCTACATTCACAGCTATAAAACTGTTGACCAGTCCATGAAATGTAAAAAAAAAACAGGTTTATATTTATGGGGGATTGTCCTTCTTTCACCACAAACCTCAAAGCTTACGAAGTATGTTTCCATTCAAAAAGCTCTACGAACAATTCCTATTATTGTTATTATTATTATTATATCCACGGAAATTATTCATTAATCACGTATATCACAAATCATTGTCTATATCTGATATAATTGAAACTCTGTTTCTATTATTGTGATGGTAACTTGGTGATGTCATCAACATCCAAGAAGCACAATACTGGATGGCCAGTCATCAAGTATGGCAATCCAGGAAACCTAACATTAAAGACTACTGCTGTGTGAGTCTACGAACATAGCTACCACGTCAGATATTACTCTCCGTAATATAAACAATATCCTTTATTTTGTCATTATGTTTCTGTGAGAAGCTTCACCAGTCACAAAATTTTAGTTTTTCTATTCCAAAGATAGCAGGATATAAATTTATGGAAACTTCTTATCGTGGTTTGTGGCTTTTTGTGATACAACATTTATGCTGGGGGCTTCATTTCAGAATACATATACAACACGGCAACTGATCAATTACGACATTTATCAATGGCCAGTCGTTCTCGTTAGAGACTTACGTTCATTTTACGTTTGCATCGTGACAGATTGAGCAGCAAGTTGACTCGAAGTTCTCGGAATGTTCTCACATCGTCGCCAAATCCTTCCTTCGGAAACTTCTTCAGGGCATACTGGTATCTGTGAGCGGCCTCCTTGATACGGTTCTTCTGCATAATTAGCACATAAATGTAAAACAGACACACCCAGACATGGATTGACATACATACCAGCCACCTGTTCACAAACTACCAATCTGTATGTTTATTTATCCAATTACAAAAGCAGCTGAATATATCAAAGGAAAATATTTTAATGGGAACTAGCTTCTAAATGAATATCTGTTGATGACATAAATAGTTTTATGATCTGTATTACATATAGGGAACAAGTTATAAATGGACATGAGTGTCAAGTTATAGTTTTTTTTAATTGAGGATCAAAACGAAATATGTAAATTGGTAATAATTTTTTTTTATTTTCTGTTAGTTTTATATATATAGTCAGAATCCGTTAATCCGGACATCGCTTATCCGACAAATCCACCTTCTGACACATTATTGTCTGTGATGGATTTATAAATGACTCTTTAATACAGAACAATTGTGTTCCGTGTTGTGACTCCGACACTTCATGTCGCCAACAGAATGTGACTGTTCAATGTAAAATGACCTCGATAATCCGACAACATGAAAATGTTGCCAAATATTTTCGCTAGTTCAGTAATGGTTAAGTAACCTGCCCACCCACAATAATTGCTATATATATATATATATATATATATATATATACACATTACATACATACATACATACATACATACACACACAATTGAATGCAAAAGCATTATTATTTTTACTGTTAACACTCTCAACCATATTTCTATATAACATACATGATTGCGTTCGTTATTTTTCAGCAACAACAAAGCATAAATTAGGGATGAAGTTGTCATCCGTACTTGACCCCCAAGACTGACCTTGTACAGGATATTTCCATCTTCCATCAATTTGTTCAGCAGCAGTATCATAATATCAGGTTTACCAGCTGCCATAGCCCATGTTGCAGGACCTAAAAGCAAACAAGCCTTAACACACATGCACACAACACACACACACACGTGCGTATATATATATATATATATATATATATATATATATACACTTGAAAGTGGATGTTCTTATGATGGTAGCAAGTAACTTGGCATATTGAGATGACATGGTGATAGAACACACACACACACACACACAAATATTACAGCATATAATATAATAATTAAGTAGGCACTAAAACGTTCTCATTCTTCTATCGATACCTACCAAGTTTAGCTCCCTTCCTTAGAAAGCTAATAACAACGGCTGTATTACGACAGCCAATAGCGCGATCCAGTGGCCTCATTCCATTGTTGTCAACATGCTCCAGGGCAGCACCGCGATCCATCAGGTATTCCACCTTTAGAATATGAAGATTCAGTAAAATTGATTTAATTAGGTCCCTCCAAAAATATTTTTGTTACATACACTGCTACATTTTAAGGAATTACCTTTTGATACAAGAAACCTTCAAAAGTTTGATTCGCTAATTGCCTACTCTCAAAATCAAATTTTAATATTCATGAATCTCCACACGTGTAGAAAACATTCGCTGAAGATGATGTCATTTGTGGGTAAGATGCGTTCAAGGATATACTAATCTAGCACAGCTGGTAGTAGTATACTGTGATAAAAATTTAAAGTTTGAAACCCAGTGCTGCCTCTGTTTGCGGGAAGCTCGGTCTGCTCATTTCACTTCTCCAGTGGCTGGTTCCCTGGACAACTCAAACATGGGCTTCTAATCAGAAAGTCCTCCAAATTGATCAGAAAAAATAAATTAGGATGGATGAAGGATTTATCAGAAAGGGGAGAATCCATTAATCTGGACATAGCATATTTTACGTCAAATCTACCTTCCAACACATTATTGCCTGCGATGGATTTAGCTCCATTATAAAGGACTCTTTATTCCGGAAAAATCGCATTTCGCGTTCTGACTCAGACACTTCATTTCACCAACAGAATGTGACTTTTAATGCAAAATGACCTCGATAATCCGACAACACGAAAATGTTGCCAAATATTTCCGCTAGTTCAGTAATAGTTAATTAAAGGCAGACATATTAATTCCAGGTAAACATTATCTGTACTGGATCTATTGTATATGTCACAGCACAAGTTAATATTTCTCATATAAATAAATATCTACAATAGGATGTACTGTTAATTGATTTATATAAAAAAAGTGTCCTTGGACTGGCCTGCAAAACACTGATAATTCACACTCAGAGCATTTTTGTAGGTTTTGAGTGGCAAATGCTTTGCACCAAAGCCACTGGGGTTCGTAAAATGTACAATATCGTAACCCATATTACGTCATAAAAATGAGAATGAAGGAGCACTGAAGTATAGCTGATAGTTAGCTTACAAACATCTGCAAACATCCTTTGTAGCTTTTTAAAAATTATCAGTACACAAAAATCGAAATCGTATCAGCCAATCTTGCAAGCACCAAGCAAAATTATCACAACATGTAAAACATTTAGCAAAATATCAGACTAAACAAAAAATCAGCGTGAAATAGTTTTAAACAGACATTTTCACCGAATGAACGTTTCCATCTATGGTGTTGCTCGAAACAGTAGCAAAGGCTCATGCTCAAAACAACAAATTGCAGTCATACACTTTGATACTAACCACTTTGGCATCGCCGTAGAAGGCAGCCAGATCAAGAGGCGTTCGACCATTTTTATCCGTGTGATCTAGGCAGGATCCTCGTTCTAGTAGCAACCGGACAGAAGTCATGTGACCCTTTAGACAAGCCCAACAAAATGCGTTAAACCTTCTCTGTCTACAGGATGTATGCTTGCACCTGAAAACAAAAAGAGGTGCCCATTACCTATTATGCAATATCTGATATTAGCATAATTATGTCCAAAAATCAGTTCAGCTGGTTGGTTTGGTTTGGTTTTGTTGTTCGGGGAGAATCTACAGGCTGTCGCTTAATCAGCACAGCCTCTATGTTGGAGTGGTTGAGAAACCTCCTCCCCCACCACTCACAGGGGAGCAGTACGGAAAGATGGAGCCGAAATACCCTGAGGGTGGTCACTGCCAGAGTGTTTTACGTCCTCAGGGGGTTTTTAACATCCCCCTTTATTTTAAATAATTCAGTGGAGACGGCAGCGCCATTTAACGTGGTCAGCCACCCACGATGTAGTGAGCCGAGAAATGAATCCCTGGAAAAGTTTCAACCTCTTACGGGGTTGAACCTGCGACCGTTGGCACCAAGTGCCGGGTGCTTAACGCTAGGCCACTGGAGATCATCAGTTCAGCTCTTAATCTATAATAGAGTAATTTGTAGAGTGTGTGTGTGGGGGGGGGGTCGTGTGGAGGCTGAGTTTTGTGAGTTTCAGGTGGTTATTTAGTTGTCCTTTTCTCGTCAAGTTCTCCTTTGTTACCTTTTTTATTGTAAACAATATAACAGCTATGGACCACCCATAAAACCGGATCAGCAACAATTCACCAAATATTCAGCCAATAGCAAGTCACATATTTAAAGGACATCAATGCGTACGACGTCCTGATTCATTGGCTGGTGAAATATTCTGCGGAGGTTAGAGCTACCCCTCTCTGTCTTTCATGTTTTTTAAGCAAGAATTCTACCAATTTCAAGTTGATCCTAATCGCCAGTAAATATTCACAGATATACTACCATATATACTCTCGTATAGGCCACACTCGTGTATAAGATGCACCTGTTTTTTTTGGACCCATAAACACCCTGGAGTCGAACCCGCGCACAAGACGCACTAAAATCAGCAATATTTATTCAAAACCAAAAATTATCATAATATTCAGCACATCATCTTCCCTGCCATCTAAATCAACGTACTGATAGAGCACTTCTTGAATAATTTGGTAATGAGGGAGGGGTCGTTTAATCCCAGGCCGTTTTCACCCACTGTGTGACGTTAGGTAACAACGGCCGCTTCAGGTGGTCTGCTGTTTGTGCATTCGTTTCCGTAATGCTGTTTGAACTAGCTTATTAGTAGTTCATGTGCCAGCTTTGGAAATAATTAACACATTGTTTGCTGTAATCGTTTTCATTTGATGTGGATTCTATGGTCATTTTTGCGTGGCCTCATTTACACGCGCTCAGACATTTCGATTGTAATGATACGTCTTAGATAGACCAATTATAAACATTCCAAAAATAACATCTGCCTCTAATAGTTTATGGAGGTGGTCAAATTGGTCATAGTGCAGCCATTTTCATATCGCAGCCGATTTGGGCCTACACCTTTGTGGTCACGTCACTAATTAGAGCATCAGATTAAATAATCATGGCGGTTATCACGATTAAGTTGGCTTCGAAAGACAACAGCAAAACACACCTAATTAATTTGCCTATTGTTCATATATTCATTATTAATGTTGAAAAACAATATTTTTGTATTTCCCCCTAAATTATGCCAAATATTACCATCCCTTTTAGTCTGATCCGCGTATAAGATGCACTCGCTTTTGGCGGCGATTTCGTGGTATCAAAAGTGCGGCCTATACATGAGTATATACAGTAATCCGCTGAATATTGATATTTCTGATATATTAATGTTTGATGATACAAATAACACTTCAAGACACATTCATGTATTCACAGGATAGTGGTACACAAATAAATGATATATGTTTATTCAGTATCGGCTAGTATCTGATTTATTGAGATAGTTGTGTGTGTGTGTGCGTGCATGTATGCGTGTGTGTGTGACACAGAGAATTACAACAACAAACCTTTCTCGAGTAGGATCTGCAATACGTCAGTATGACCTTCAGATGCCCCCGTCATTAGAGCGGTCCGTCCGTGACGATCAATCTGTCCACATCCGAGCCTTGGAATATCAGGATATCAATGATCTCCACGTCGCCAGCTTTAGCAGCACACAACAGCGGCGGCAATCCGCGGATGTTAGGCACATCCAGATCTGCTCCGCGATCCAGTAGCAGCTCAACCGTGACAACCTGATGGTTTGTGCACGCTACGGTCAAGGCTAAGACATTGGGAAGATAAAAGAAGGAATATTAAACAAATCCTCTTTTACATCAGCCTAGATTAGGACTTATAAAATAAATTCTGTACTGTATATACTTGTGTATAATATAATATATATATATATATATATATATATATGCAAATATCTAAAAGCAAAAAGGTTTGATGGAGTTTATTGACAAATCAAACCATCACAGGCAATAATGGTGGAAATGTATAACAATTGTTCATATATAACAATAGTTACTGTGAATCATTCACATGCAAACTTGCCACAAGTCCATTCTAATTCTTGTCGGTGCATACTATCATGTGATGTGACTAAGTATTTTGATGGGAAAAGGCCATTAAGCACCTCATGCAAGAGCAACTTAATTTCCTAGGCTAATTAATTAATTAGAAGATACCTCCAGAACAATATTTCTCATTACTTCTAAATCGAATGGATTCGCTTTCTTTTTCGTGTTTTTGTGTCGAGTTTGCTTATAATATTATGATTCTACTTTCTGACAACATTCCATGTACAGGATGCCATATGTATAATAATAATAATTACAAAACTTCTATAGCGCCAATATCATCGAAAAGAATCGAGCTCAGTGGCCCACCTAGTATAGGAGTTGGACAAACTCATAGTTCAGGTACGATGCAAAGTTCATTAACAATGATCAGATGGCAAGGAAACTTAGGAAGGATAAGCGAGTCTGAAAAGGTGAGTTTTCAAATGGTGACGGAAAGAAATTATGTTATTTGATGACTTAACACGTTCAGATAGTGAATTCAAAAGAAAAGGGACAGCAACTGAAAAAGCATTAGTCCCAGCATGAGTTTTAACCCTGGGAACAGACAACAAGTGAAAACCAGATGGATGGAGTTCTCTGGGCTTGGGTTCTAACGAAAAGCATGGAAAATAGATATGAAGGTTATCCTGAAGAAAGAGTTTGATAGGCAATAGTGCGGAGTTTGAAAATAATGTGAGCTTGAACAGGGAGCCAGTGAAGGGGTTTCAGAAGTGGGACAGTATAAATCCCCACAGGTATGTAATTGAAAATAAAATAAAGGGATCAAGTTGTAGGCTTTATTTGTGGATGAAACACAGCTGGGGGCGAGGGGGGAGTTTCAGTGTGGGAAGACCATGCCCTTCAGCAGTCAATATGTTTAGAAAAAACAACAAGTGACACGAATGGGAGAACAGACAATACACCCTTATAAAACCAGTGATTTATTGCAGAAGGTGCTTACTTTCAAAGGATAAAAGTCACTCGAATACAATTACACAATCAATTGTGAGGAAATAGGTCAATAAAAATACAGACAATCTACGCAAAAAAAATAAGATTTGTCTAAAAAAGGAGGAACTAAAGTTGATCTAGGAAAATCATGAAATAAAGGAGATTTTTTTAAACTAAAGGAGACATGGACACACTGTAATGATGCAGGTACAAATACAAATTCTATCTGAATCACTTTGAGATATTTTATGAATAATTCTTTTGGCATAACATTATTAATAATTTGATATGAATTGGAAAAGAGAGGAAATGAAGATTTTTATTTCAGTGACAATGTTTTTCCATGATAAATGATGAGTTGCTGCTTCACTCATATGTGAGGTTGATGAAATTTCCTTTTGAGCTTATACACGAGTTCCTCTTATAAACTAATATATACAGTATATTTTACAGTCATCAGCTAGTCAATTCACATGTTCACCAACAGTGACTTTAATATAGGTATTGTACACACCAGACATGGGGTCAATTCCATTTTGTCAATTCCAATTCCACTCAATTCCATTTGGTCAATTCCAATTCCAATTTATCAATTCCAATTTATCAATTCAATTCCAAATTTTTCAAATCCAATTCCAATTCGTTTTTTTTCCCTGACTCTGCCTAATACTTTTTACCATGAGTAGGTACTCTGAGTACCTACTTGGAATACATACTCCGAGTAGTTTATATTCCAAGCAGGATTGTCATGGAAGAAATATTTTTGAATTAAAAAGTTAACTGGTGAATTAATTTGTGGATTTAATTTTATTTTGCCCGTTTTAAACATTGAACGGGGTAAATTCCTAAATAGCAACAACTCTATATAGATTACAGGTATGCTATGTGGTGGTGTCACCGTGTTGTAGGTGGAGCCCATGGTATCCAGACCATTTAATTGTTAAATGCTCATGTGTGGTGCCACAGTCAGTGTGCATATTTAATTTATATATATATATATATATATATATATATATAAAAGGAACCGAAGTTCTGGATATATTGGTAACACCACATGTAAGTGTTAACATTGTAAAAATGGTAAATTAATTTCTGGATTTAATTTTTTTGTAGGAAACTTCAATTCCAATTCATTTTTTCTTAAATAATCAATTCCAATTACGGAATTGAATTGAACCCATGTCTGGTACACACTATTTAATTCTATTTCTCAAACATTAACCTGTTTCTTCTTGTAATGTGTCTGCATTGTCAATATCAAATCCTTCACCAGCAACTTCTCTTAAATCAAGCAAAAACTCACAAATCTGAAACACAACAAAATAATAATGCTTTTTAACATCACCATCAGCTAAAATAGATGGAGTAATAATAAAAATGTAGGTAACTAGAGTAAATTATTCGTTAATGACAACTTGAAACTAATTGTTTTATCACAGGTTACTGTTTTCATGGTTCCCACGGCTAAAGAAAGCTTATTTTCCAGGACTTTTCCAGGAGAGAATTACCATTTTCAGAACAAGATTTAAAGGTAATACAAGATTTAAAGGTAATACATCAAGATATGTGTGAAAAAAAAGCAGATCGTATTTATTCAATGTATGATCGATTATTGACATTTTTCTGGTACAGCCTCCCCCACAACCCTTCTAGCTGGATCAGAAAGTATTATTTCCAAGACATTTCCTGATTTGGTCAAATTCAATAACATTTCGGGACCTGGAAAATGAATTTGTTATTTTCCAGGATGCGTGGGAACCGTGGTTTGTAGTTAATCTTAATCAAATACCTGCGTGAGCCAACTTTAAGTAGTCATCGAGGAAAAATATGAATCCAGTATGTAGACACACAGATAGAGACATGAGGGAAATAAATTCTGAGCAATAGACCAGTTTTTATTGAAATAAATGCCAAATGCCTCACTTGTGCTGTTTTTTTACCTGTTTATGACCTACAGAGGCCGCCGTTATCAGCGACTGTTGTAAGGACTCATTTCGGTTCGGGCGCGTTCCTTTCACACTCGACCAGTCGCACTGCAAGAGGAAGCTGGCCGCATCTAGCTGACCCATCAGAGCCGCGTGTATGAGTGGGCACTGTCCTCTGTCATCCGTCTGATTGATCTATGGAAAAAACAAACAAACAAGTCACTATCCAGTGAATCAGTGACAGCATCATTATAGGATAGGAAGTTCATTTTTACAAGAGTCAAACATTTTACCTATACACAAAAGGCTTGAATTAATTACACATAAACTAATCCACAGTCAGAGATGTTGACAAAGACAAACAAATTAAGTAAAGCACATGGATACAAAATATCAAGTCTTCATATATTTCAGGTTGTCAAAATCTGTTATTTTAGGAGGACTGGAACAAGCGATAAATGTAGATTATTGGAGATGGGTAAATCTGAAAAAGACACATTACAAACCCTTTTCAGGGTGTGTGTGTTTGAGCTAGTCTGTCTGCACCTACCACATATACTCATATAAAATAAAAATTTAATCTAAGGCCACTTCAAAGAGAATTGCATTCAACCTGTGTTTAACCAAGTGACAAACCATTATTTATCGTGAAAAAAAGGGTCATTTTCCCCCTTTTCTATATCTGTACCAGCATGATTGTGTACCCACGATTCATAGTGAATCATTAGATGCTTGTAATTATTTCCTTGACTTATAGGTCAATATACACAGTAACTGTCTACTAATTAAACACAACACATACATAACCACAGACCTTAGCCTTTTTCCGCATCAGATGTCGTATCACTTCTATGTGTCCACGTCTAGCGGCATGTGACAAGGCACAGATGTGATCGTCTCCAGTTTGCATGATGTTGGCGTTGAACTCCAGGAGTAGCGACACCATGTCGACGTGTCCCTCAGCGGCGGACACACACAGGATAGGAGCGTGGTGCATAAAGTCAGTGTGTGTGTTCGGATTGGCTCCAGAGAGCAGCATCAGACGACTGACCTGTTCACGAGTACAAATACACAATAAGAAAATCTCAATAGTTAAGCACCTGGCACTTGGTACCAACGGTCACAGGTTCGAACCCAGCAAGAGGTCGAAACTTTTCCAGAGATTAATTTCTCGCCTCACAACATCGTGGGTGCCTGACCACATTAAATGGCACTGCCGTCTCCACTGAATTATTTAAAATAAAAGGGGACAGTATTTCGGCTCCATCTTTCTGTACTGATTTGAAGTGGAACTGACCTGTCACCATCGTGGATTAAGCTGA
Source organism: Paralvinella palmiformis (assembly GCA_025642065.1). Taxonomy (NCBI): domain Eukaryota; kingdom Metazoa; phylum Annelida; class Polychaeta; order Terebellida; family Alvinellidae; genus Paralvinella; species Paralvinella palmiformis. The sequence continues at coordinate 326,438 of JAODUP010000284.1, read as the reverse complement.
CAGTTACAGTGACATGTTTGTTGTTTACTTTTCGCTGATGATTCACGATGTAAAGAAAATTGTAAAGGCTCAAAAAAGCAAAACAGAAAACTATTGGAGATTGTTAAATCACAACTAAGGGAAGAATATGTTATAGAAAACACTGTCGTGGGGCAGACGATCATCGAGGAAGACACACTGGTGGATATCATTGTCAAACTGAATTTGAATATCAATGTAAACATAAAACCAGAGTAATCCCGAATATGTGTTGTGGGGCATTTGTAAATGGTTGGGTACCAAATCTTTCAGAAAATAGAACTTTATGTAAATTTGTTTTGACCGACCCTATGTTTTCAGTGATTTATTTATTTTTTAGTCCTGACCGACCAACCCTAATTCTTGGAAGGGAAATTTCCGTAAAACATGTATTAAAAAAATAATGGCCTATAATAAGCAGAAATAATTATGGACTAGTGTTTGTTGTTGTACCCCCATACCAAGGATAAATTACAAAAGGGCAGCTATTTATTTTTCAAAAAATAAACTGCCAATCAGAACGTACCGGATCATGTTTATGACCGAATGTTCGTCATATGAAGAGGCAAGAAAATAAGTGAATAATGTTACAAGCAGTTTTTGAGATCCCCACACTAATAACTGAATGAGCTTCTACATATTGTATAATACTCTATACAATCAAACTTAGTTTATATACATATTAACAATATCTAAAATCAGGCGCAGCTCAGTCTGATTCACATACCTTGACATTAGGCGTGAAGAGGTTATGCTGTGAGACGAGTGCGGCGCTGAGATTCTCCGATGTGGCACACATCCAGTAAGCCTGCATATCCCGAGATGAATAGCCTAACTGTTTACTAAGAGACTTGTAGATGTGTGCCTTCAATATGTGATGTCCGAGTTCTACGGTCTTGTCTGGACCTAACGGTGCATTGACTCGACTCAGCTTGAAGGCAAGCAAAGCATGCCCAAGTCTGAAATTAAACATATGAATGCCTAATAAGTTTTGATTCAGATGCATGCTAACCTATCACAAACATATCTATGCATGCATAAATCATATATATGTTATATAATACTTTATTTATAATGATATACAACAACATGTAGGCCAAAAGAATTATGTGTAAACATTGAGGCCATCAATAACAATCATGTTTTTCTGCCGCCCTCCCCCCAAAATGCATAGATCTAAATATAAAAAAATTATGATTAAACATTTCAAAGTGCATGTTCTACTTAAAAAATACTACTGGCGCCATCTGTTGAATACTAATAATATCTGACAGATGGCGCCAGTGGTTTTTTTGAAAGCCTTTTAGCTGTCCAGTAGTGTGAGGATAGGCGAGAGAGTGATTAATGGCCACTTTGTATTACAGAATTTTTCAACGTAAAAAACTTATATTTCTGTCATCATCCCCCCCCCCAGTGTATGGTTTGTATGCTCGTAAAAATGATGATAATTAAGAATTGTCTCTAAATATAGTGCACAGCCAACCACAGGTTGCTAAACATCAGACAAAATGGCTAAAAATGATGTATTATGTTTTCCTAATTTTCATCATAACAATATTTATGACCTAATATATTGTTACCTTTTAAAACTGATGTAATATAATTTATTTTGCTAGTAAAAATCATTAAATATTATTCTGATTATAAAATGGGCTACGTGCTATAGGACCCCCATGACCAGACCTATATATATATATATATATATATACACACACACACACACACACACATAATGCAATCGTGCCATCATGCTCATTCACAAATCAGTAAATGCAACATGCTCAGTTTCTAATTATACATAATTCTGGCATGCATCTGTATGCACTTTATAGGGGGTATATTTAGAATCGTGTGAATTAGCTACGTCAAAGACTTTTGGTCATATATATATATATATATATATATATATATATATATATATATTATTAATTATATTTCACTGAACAACTTCATCCCCCCCCCCCAAAAAAAAAAAAAAAACAGATAGGCTTTTATGCTGATCAGTGCTTACAATGTTTATGGGCATCTAATGGTAACAGAACCTGAAACAGTTAGTCATCTTTTCGTCGGCACTTTTTGTTTTAGCTTTTTCACTTATTCGTGTCATGATGATGAAAGTGGTGTTTTCTTTATATATTAGTTATTACACATACAAATAAAACAAAATGGTCTATATCTACCACGTTAACCACATTAACATTCTTTCCACGGCCGCCACTGTCAGCACTTCTCAGTGTCCATGGGAGTATATAAGGTGTGCTGATGCAGCTTCTGGATGTGAAATCGCTTCATAAGACAGCATGATACATAATTTATAGGCAACTTATTACTTAAATCTGACCAATGGGAGGAGATAGTCAAAACATCTGCTGGTAACACATGGACTCGACGCATCAACTTTTGGATATGCGCACAGACACATTTTTGCTTTGTTTTACGACAGTTGGTTTATCCAGGATCATTTGGACAGGTTCTGTGTGTGTGTGTGTGTGTGTCTGTGTTACTGAAGCAAATATTCTGTTGTTGAGTTGATTTGAGCTGGCCAAACTTGGGGCATATGGCTGAGATGATCCTCATGGAAAACATCCCACAAGCACAGACGTGAACTGGATTGATTCAAACCCACAGCCAGGTAAGGAGCACAGCATTCTAACTGCTGCTCCACCAGATTGTCCTTAAAACTGTGATGTAAAAAACATCCGCGTTCTTGTCAGTATGGTTCACTCGCCCGCGATCGGGGTAGGCATCTGATTAATTTAATATGCAGAATTTAATTCACTAACATAAAAGATTTAAAACTGGAATTAATAAATGATGAATTGAGATGGAAAAAATACACAAAATAATCTATTGCTAGTCTTCCTTTGGTCGTCTACATTGTACTCTTGGTTGAAAGTCTTTGTAAACAGATGTTAATAAAATATCATCATGCTGTTAATGTTCTGATCCAGAATGATAAAAATAGGCTGATCCTAGTATGACTGTGACAGCAATCGGTAAATTTACAAAGATCATTGTTTGGATAGAGAGTCATGACTGCACCAGGGCTGGATCCCAGAATATAGGACAAATTAACAATTTGTTCCATTCACTAAATAAGTAAAGACTTATAATTAATCAGAGCTAATTTTTATTCACTGTCTCACAGAGGTAGAAAAAGCCATCTACATCGTGCAGTTTATGCACATTTCTTTTGGTTAATCAACTAGCACATTTACGTGGAGATATATAAGGGTGGGGTGGTGGTAATGGTTTACTTTTCATTCTGCCCACTGATTGGTTTGTGCCATGATCGTGTGATACCGAATAACCAGATTTCACACAACCACCAAGCAGACGGCAGTTTCTTTTTCAGTTGGACTGTTTATGTTTCAACCAAGCAATCGGTAAATTTACAAAGATCATTGTTTGGATAGAGAGTCATGACTGCACCAGGGCTGGATCCCAGAATATAGGACAAATTAACAATTTGTTCCATTCACTAAATAAGTAAAGACTTATAATTAATCAGAGCTCATTTTTATTCACTGTCTCACAGAGGTGGTTTACTTTTCATTCTGACTTGTGGCTCAGTAACAGTACCATCGTTGATATAGTTTTTAAGACACCATATAAAGCCAAATAAGCAACAAACATTAAGAATAGATCTACTGATATAGCTATTGGAGTTCCTTCGAACTCTTGACCACATTTACTAAAATGAAGAAAAGCGTCCTGTCTTAAATAAACCCCATTAACTGCTCATGGATCAGTCCAATTTGGCATATTTTTTCTGACCGAACACCGTAGACTGACGTCAGTGCACACGAGTAGGGAGGGGGGATCGGTGTGTTGATTACCCCCCCCCCTTCTCTCCATGATGTAATGTTGTGAATTTATTGATGAATGAAATAATCAGATGAAACGAGAACCGATATCTGATGAATTTAAGGCGGATCAGGAACCGATAAAAAGCCGAAAGGAACTGGAGCTGACAAATTGGAGCCGACACCACATCTGGCTCGCCTGAGTACGTGTTCAACAATGGCATCGCGGATATTATTCTCGGCCGATATTTGTTGGTACGGATGAAATGAATTGGCGTCAAGATGCGGAAAATATCCCCAGCGTGGAAAACGTTCTGCTCTGAACCTAAACACGCACCCGCCTCATCTCCATCAGCCTCTGCCTCCTTCCGGTTTGGTTTCTGGTCATCCTCCGAGGCGTCTTGATGCCTCTCAGGCTAAGCGTCTACCCGATGGAAGCCTTAATCTAATTGTCAGTGTGGAAATTCGGTACTGTAGTTCTCAGAATAGACAGTACTAATTGATAAACGAGGTCTATACAAAACTGTTTAATCCATAGATCAATGCCATACGTTGAATGGTCATCTTCCGACATTTTCCTCCAGAATTTCTAATCGCCTTCAATAACATTCTGAGCGGATCAGCAATCCCTCAGTGATGGCAAAGTGCCTATGCCTATGGTCATAATGGTATGGTAAATGTTCACTGAGAACCGTTCCAAGCAAATGTGTGGTATTTAGGTACAGGTCTATTGTGTCAATGTCATCGAGCCATCCTGACTTTCCAGGTACACAAACGCTTGGGGTTGACTCAATTAACACAGTCTGCTAATCAAATATCCGTTACTCCCGAGAACAGCTAACCCAATCATTGTACATCTTCTCCACATATCTCCCCATCCATATCCAAAAAGGCAAGTTCAAACAGACCGTCCTTTAGATCGCTTCACAATGTCATCATGGCTATCTTCACAGAACAACAACCTGTTGAATGTTCCCCCTGTCCTGAGTTACCCATTTACTTCCTGAGGATGATGGTGATGATTGATGGTTTAGGGCCACTTCTGTGCACATGGTAGGCTAAAAGGGCCGAGTGTCCTCTAAAGGTAATGAGATGAAACAACTTTCAGATGTGCCCATGCCGAGATTCGAACTCGGGTGGTAGTGATTTGTGGTCCAACACGCTACTGCTAGACCACGGAGGCGCCCCCATTTACTTCCCGAGATGATGATTGGTGTTTTATGGCCACTTTTGTGGACATGGTAGGCCATTTACTTCCCGAGATCAGTCTGTAAACAACATGTTATACGCAGCCACAAATCGTGCACTCTGCAAACAGCGCCCTGTAGATAGCCTGACAGCCAGAGACACAAACCCTGCAGCCTGCATGATAATAACAGCTCCACGTTTATCTAAGCAGACACCAAGAACACTGCACCGTGTAAACAAAACTTCATACAGAGGCCATGTAGCCTATATATAACCAAACCAAACCAACCGTCATACTCCAATCACAACATCTAAATCTGGCCATTTACTTCCCGAGATCAGTCTGTAAACAACATGTTATACGCAGCCACAAATCGTGCACTCTGCAAACAGCGCCCTGTAGATAGCCTGACAGCCAGAGACACAAACCCTGCAGCCTGCATGATAATAACAGCTCCACGTTTATCTAAGCAGACACCAAGAACACTGCACCGTGTAAACAAAACTTCATACAGAGGCCATGTAGCCTATATATAACCAAACCAAACCAACCGTCATACTCCAATCACAACATCTAAATCTGGATTCAGTTCTCGATTAGTAAGTAACTTAATATCGTCATGTACCTCGACGTCCTATGTACGTCACAAAGCATTATAGTTATAACCGTTTTATCGTATATCCATGATTTATTTTAGTATTTTCAAACCATTTTTTTCGGCTTATAATTGCGATGCCAGTTGCATATATATTGCGTCAAATAATAATTTCTGAAATATGAGAAATGGTCATAAAACCATGTGTTACTATTACCGATGAGACAGCTCGGAGAATAGTTAGGCCTTTACATATGTTTAAATCGGCCAACTCTTAACAAAATCGTATAATTTAAAATTATATAAATATAATATAATTTATATTTCACATATAAACTGCATATGGTCAACTAGCAAACAAATCGTGTAGCTGTTAATACAAACAGAACCCTAGAAAATCATGATTCGGTAAATATGACTTAAAATGCTACAGCTTTGGAAAATTGCAATCAACAGAATACATATTAATAATAATAGATAGACATACGGGCACAACATTGGAAAGGTAAATAATAAGATATTAAGAATAGACAATAAAATTATTTTTGAAAATCTATATTTCATACAGTTACATACTGATGTAAAATTTAATATTTCAACACAAGCTTCAGCTATATTTTAATAATCACATTGTATTTTTAATATCTGGCCTTTATAATATAGTATGCCCGGATTTAGTACCGACACTTTGTTTGTTTTCACAGTTAAATACTAAACAATAGCAACAAATAATAAAACTCATCATTATTAGCGAACTTCTGAAAAGAAATTTATGAAAAATATTAATAATAATTAAAATTGGAAATGTATACAACAGTTATGTATGGTGATGATAATAATAATAATAATAACAACAACGATATAATATTAATAATAATAATTAACTCAGTGACTAACAAGGCATGAAAATAATTGGAGAAAATGAAAGTCATAATATATATATGCAAATGACGTTTATTTTCTCTACCTATAAAACTATGTGCACAGAATTACTCTTGTTTGGTAGCGATGATGATAATGATGATGAGTGATGTTTGTGCACATGTCTTGTTTGGTATCGAATAAAGTAAGATATTTTTCCATTCGAAATTACAGAAAAAGAGAAAATTTCTTAGATCAACTTCTCCAGGTACAGCATCTGATGTCACATATACATATTCTAACGACTAGATTAGAAGCCTCAATGATAATCAGAGTCACTGTATAAAACAAAAACAAACAAAAAAGGATTTCTTACAGGGTCACATTTCAGATATGATGGAAGTAATTTGAAATACTATCGGCAGATGTATTTTTTTCTTACCATTTCCCACAAATGCTTCTCCGGACAACCTGCTGAGTTTTGCTGAATTTATAAATTATTATCTCTCGAGTAAATACTATTCAATCCTAGCCTCAATGCTGGTAACATTCATTGACTGATGCCTTACGTGGTAGGCCAAATGAGCCGAGCGACCTCCAAAGGTAATGAAGTGAAGTCGAAAATGAAACATCCTTCAGCTATGCCCATGCCGAGATTCGAACTCGGGTGGTAGTGATCCGTGGTCCAACGCGCTACCAACTAGACTAAATGGTTCCCCAAATGCTGGTAACACGAGAGACATACGACCAAGAGCTGACAGCGTACGTCAAGCCATCCTGGAAACACAGGTATAACTCAGATTCGAACTGTAATTTGAAGGTTTTCCGTGCCGTGCTCTATTCACACTTTCGTGTTCAACTGGCACAATGGCCCCATTCTCCCAATTAACAATGGGGCGCACTTCGGAGTAATTTACCTTTGACCTGTGATCACCGGACGACTGAAATTCATTATCATTACTATTATAATAAATGATTGCTAATGTCAGACGAGGCATTCAGGTGAGTACAATCTGATGATGGATTGTCAGTAGAACAAAGTGGCCTGTACCCAGTCATAGAGAATGGTAGAATGATAATTCAGGATTATCATGACGGTTAACCATAAATACCACCCATAGACAGCAGGCTGTGGGTGGTTTTTTGAAGATGTCATATTAATATGGGTGACTGATATGCGTAAAATGATTTATTTAACTGATTTGAACGGAAGGCTGTCGGGTCTGTTATGGGTTCAGATCAGGAACTCAATTTTGTGATGGGATTATTTTTTTATACATGTATTATGCAAGTCTAGAAATTAACATACAGGCAGATATATAGTGGATATAGTATATATATATATAATATATATATATATATATATATATTATTATTTTTAATATATTATATATATATATATATATATATATATATATATATATATATTTTATATATATATATATATATATATATATATAGAGAAGAGAGAGAGAGAGAGCGAGAGAGAAAGCACAGTTCTTAGCATGTCTTACCTATAGTCAAACCCAGCACCGCTGAATAACACAAAAAACAAAACAAGGCTTTAAAGCATAACTTCAAGAATAACACGAAATAACAAGAGCAGTTTGATGTTAAATAGGTACACACACAAAAACCCAACCCGAAAACAACAAGTGTACAGCGACACCTGTACGATGAAGATACCACAGAAGATAACATCATAGAATCTTCAAACACTAAATCTGTCTTTAAAGACCGGCTTTAGCAGCACGTGATTAAAGGGCTCAAAGATTGGAAGGGAGGGAGAAGGGGGGGGGGATAATTCTGTAACAGTCGTTTAAGCTGGGCAGTACCTTAAGGCAGGTAGCTGTCAGGAGTGGGATTGTACTTGATATAATGCCATTCCGGTTGAGAAAAACCGGAAACGCAGGAAACCATACAGACCGCAGCGTTATGTCTGTACGAGATGACCCTGACATTAAACAAACGTCTCTCGGTGGTAATATTAAGACCTGGGAGAGTAATATCAACAATAGCAGCGCGTTGGCTACAAATGTCTTCATTACGATCGTAATTACGTTGGCAACATAAGTCCGAGTCGAGGAGCAAAGAATTACAATCCTAATTATAAACGTGTTTTTTTTAACTTTTATTTTTTTATTATTTATTTGGTAAAACTTTCACACGTAAATGTGTATGGTTCCGGTCAAACGCCCTCTAGGTCAAAAGCCCTCACATTTTTTTAATAGGTCAGAAGCCACCTAGGGTTAGGGTTGAGGTTTTCCCGATAACAATCAATTTCATATTAAGCTGAAAGTGAAGGTTTTTTACCTATTTCAAAATAAGAGGTGAGGGCTTTTGACCTGAGGGCGTTTAACCCAGAGGGCTTTTAACCTGAGGGCGTTTAACCTAGAAGCCCTTTGACCCACACTCAAATATGTATATAGGTCTAAAAAGTACATAATAAACCATTACACACCTAAAAAGCACCGAGGATAACACAAAAAAAAGTATAAAACTTATTTCCGTGGGTGTATTATTATCATTATACTTCTGATGTAAATCAACGCTCTAAAGTACAACGGAGCTTAACGGCTCCAATATCATAATGATGACGTATTTTACTCTAGTCCCAGTTGTGATCAGGATCCGTCTTAATTAGAGCGAAATCATCCGGATTTCGACGCTGCGCCAAGTCCATTTGACTGTAAAATCGACGCCGGTTCTCCGAAGGACGAATTAAGGACAATATTCGCCGATCTTCCCTCTCTCCGGCCGATTTTCAACAGCCAACATCGATGAGATCGCATTCCACGCCCAAAGTGGCCTGCCGAAGTCAGTCGTGAAAAATGGCTAGCGGCTCGTCAAAAATATGAACTGGCCACGCTTCATATGGCCCATCGTACATCACGGTACCGAAAGGTTTTTTAAACAACGAACATTATGTTGTTATTATATATTAGTCATATATCAAATTATCAATATTATTAGAAATAATGACAATCGATATTGTCGGCATACGGCAGAATTTCAGGGTTCCAAGGAAATTCTTCTCAGAATGTGGAATTTGTTTTCAGTGTTCCCGGATCAAGTTTATATATATATATATATATATATATATATATATATATATATATATATAGAAGCTCAACAAAGAATTTATTTGTCTTTCATAATTATCAGTGAACTTTTGCTACTCACAAGACTGTTTAGAATATTGATGTGACATGACCATCTTCTGGTCAGGGTAGTCACGTTATATTTTAGGCTGCTGCTCAACATATAATGGAGCACCTCAGGGAAAATAATTTACCAGATGGCGCTGCCACAGAACAGGTCATATGTTGTATATATGATATTATCTCTAACAGTGAACTATTGGCAGTGCCCAGAATGATTGATACCTAACCTTGTCTCCTAAATTAGAACCTGCAACGATCCCATTTCTGTGTTCTGTGCTCTACAGATAAAATTATATGATACTAAGTGGATATATATATATATATATATATATATATATATTCTAAGATGGGGAGAATACTGCACAATGAGCCGACAGCTACAGTCCGACAAACAGATTAGTTCTAGGTTTTAAATTACAGTAAATACCCATAAATTTGTAACTATTTGATTTTTAGTTTTGAAATATGAACACGCACACACACCGTACGCACGCACGCACACACACACACACACAATGTAACTAGCATTCTGGAAAGGGGCATTATGATGTAATTTTAAATGTAAAACTTGGTGGTCCCTAAATTTCCCCAATTTTCTGTATGAATACCTGAATATTTCCAGTTTTTGAAGAAAATTTATACTTTACAGAAATCTCCATGAAAAGATAAATGTTACCAACAGATACCGGGATGACCTTGTTGATTTGTAGAGGAAGTATTCAGTAGACCAGTTCCAAACCGAGTTAACGATCATACAAATAAATAAAAAAGAAATCACATTACTTAACTACTAACTGACGGTAGAACTGTCAGCATCTATCCCCCATCATTATTACCATCACCAGAGGGACTGTTTCCCCCCCCCCCAAAAGTGTGTTGAAATCCAATAATATTTCACCACGATAAGATTGTCGGAGACGAGTTCATGCCGAGAGGTTGGTATTTTTGTTTGTAAGGTTAGCCTTCCAAGTCTACCCCTGCCCAAGAACATTCCAAACAATCCTCGCATCAAAATGCGAAGCTTCGGATCAAATTTCCGAGAAAAATGCAGACTTTTAACATCCGCAAACTTAATTATTATTCTCGAATGGAAAGAGATGCTAACAATGACTGACACGTCCTGACGCGACAAATCCATAATTCACGCGGTCATTTCTGAAAATATGAGAACCGATTTCTGAAATTTTTGTCACCTAGTTCTTGGTGATGGTGATGATGATGATGATTGATGTTCTACCGTCATTTCTGTGCACGTGGTAGGCTAAATCGACCGAGCGACCACCAAACGCAATGAGGTGAAGTCGAAGATGAGACAACCTTCAGATATTCCCCTATTCCCCATGCTAAGATTCGAACTCGGGCGGTAGTGATCCGTGATCCAATGCAGTACCAGTTAGATCGCGGACCTCGTTCTTGGATGATCTTATAAGCAACTGAAATCAACAATCCTTGACCTCAAGTCACCAAAAATGCGCACAAACTTGCTGCCAGAGTGAAGGAGTGTTGTATGACAGCAAAATATCATTAATAAATAGCACACGCGGTAAATGAAAAATATAACCCTTCATAATTAATTACTGTAACTTTATCCTATTTTGTTCATTGAAAATAATTTTTAAAAATGGTCGACTTGGAATGACAACAATTTAATTTACGTTGGTACTCCTCATCCAGCTCAGGTAACTCAACTTATTAATATTCATTTAGGATGAAGTCATTATTCAGGTTACAACAAAAACTGCATGATAATTTAAATGGGCCAAAAAATAATTATTAATATTGGGACCAAATGAAATTACGTTCTAACTTGCTAATAAAAACTATCCATTCTGGTTGTCCCCATAGAGAAGTTTTATGTCTTAGGTAACTAGACAACATTAGACGGTACTTTTGTTTGTATAATTGAATTAATCCGGTGTTATGACATGGAAGATACCTTTTTTAAATTAAGAAGCTGACATTAAACAAATGCATTCCCCATAACCTTTCACCAATCCCAAATTTATTTTTGGCTCGATGGATATCTAGGTAAAAAGACCGTCATGTACTGTGTACCGAGTAAGTTCTGATCTTAACAAACTACACCAAAAACTAGAGGAGTTTCAGAAATGTTAGCTGTGAGGACAGATTTTACACTGTATGAACATATTTACACCTGATACGATAACAATACAAAGTTTTCCATTTAATGAAATTTCACAGACCTGTATAAGTATTGATATACAATATCTGAGCTGCAATCACACAAATGATTTGAAATTAATTCACACACAATGAGAAATACACTCATACCCACTCAGCATGAACTCGCAAACACTGCTAAATGAAGTCGATATCATGATTTGAAATGAATCCTGGAACTCGTAACTATGCTGATACAAATTCCTCATAAACTCACAAAATGCTGGCACATGAAGCAAACTTAAAGTGAGTTGCGAACTTAAATAGCAAGGACTGAACTCGTACACCAACTGAATTCTGCTCACCTGATGAGCATGTTCTACACAAATCTTCCATCATTCCTACCTTAAATCACAGAGGAACTTCGGGCTCTCGTTGTCGTCCCTTCGGATGAGCCATTCTCTAAAGGCTGGGTGGAAATACATGTAAGTGCCATCCAGTCGGAGGTTCAAGAATCCGGCCAATGTCGACATCCGCTGCACGAAATCATCCCACTCAATAAAACGGTACATGAAACCCGAGTTCAAGGTCTCGTATATCTCTTCGCCAGTCAATGGATACAGTGACGCCAAGCAGATGTTCAAGATTGGGCTAGCCTTCTCAAATGAGCGAATGGTCGGGAATTTTAAATTGAACTGGAGCAAGAAGATCTCTGACAAGTTGATCGGAAGTATTTTGTAGTTTGAGCTTTTCACCACCAGGTGGCCTTGCTCGATGAGGTCGAGCAGGATCTTACAGTAGAGGAGACAGCCTCGGGATAACATCTGGACGTGCGAGCAGAATTTCGACTGCGTCGTTGCATCCAGCTTGCTGTTGAGCGCAATGTTGTTGCAGATCTGTGTTGAGCCATCGATGCGCAGGTTTATGTAGCCTGTGACGTCGGCTTGGATGTTCTCGCTGGCGACGAGCTTATCCAGACTTATGGCGTGAAAGGGCAGAAATTTGGTCAGGTCCTGGAGCATCGAGCGAACCGTGACGATCACTTTGAGCCAAGCCGGAAACTTGGAGATGTGTTTCGTCAAGAACGATGCGATTGTGTCACCGTAGTCGGGCTTGTGAAACTCGGCCTCGTTCAGTGAGTCGATGACGATCACGCAGAAATCAGCGGTGATCCTGCCGCTGGTCTTTAACTCGCACAGCGGCTCAAGTATACCAGTGATGAAAGCACTCGAGGGATTCTGGATGCAGTTGCGGATGCAGAGGGCATTCTGGATCTGTGGCTCCTGGAGTAACATCTCCTTGTAGGCCTCCAACTGGGGAGAGTTGGCCATGTAGGCGGCGATGCTGTGGATGAACTCCGGCACCATGCACGTGATATTGTTATCGGCCTGACATATATGCAGCGCCACAATATGGCTCGTGATCGACTTCAGCGAGTCATAATTGTGTGTAATACTGTGAGCTGACTGTGAACAGGACGAGGAATTACCGGCAGAATTAGCGCCACCATTCGGCGGCCGACCCTTGCCGTTGTGTTCTGATGAGTCTGAAAATAATATGGTCCACATTTGAATAACGAAACGGGCTGCATAAAATAAATTCATGATTGAAAACTGTGCTCAAGATAAATACTTCCATAAACGTTTTCTATGAACTGCATGATTATGATCACTTGAATGGATCATGACTCGTGCACATTACCAAACATAAGAGTCACCATGGTGCATGGTATTTATTAAACGCAAGAACTGAAAACATTCTGCATGCACATTTTTACTCGTATTTCGTGACGTATTTAAGGAGGACGTGATTTCGAATCGAATGTAAGAAATGCTACTGTATCATTCATTGTGTAGTGAACAGACTCCACTACAACAAAATGCAGTTAGGATTGATGTGATGACATTATACCAAATGGTTTAACATACCAGCCGCTGGCTGAACCAGCTGTGTCCTAGCCGATCCGAAACAGCTGTACTCCATTAGTACATCCACTATAGCAGTTTTGCCAAAGCCAATGCCGCCAGTGATTACTAAACCTTTGTGCTTTGAACCTGTATCTCTCAACTCCTGAAATGTATACATGATGTTATATAAATGTGCGGATTTAGATAGCATGTTAAGGTTTATGCGTGTTTAAGTTACTGTATGTTCAAGTTTGTTCAGGTTAATGGAGGTTTTTAAGGATGTTTGGGTCAGACTCGGGTCAATTCCATTTGCTCAATTCCAATTCCACATAAAATTTATCAATTCCAATTCAAAATTTATCAATTCCAATTCCATTTTTACTGACTCCAATCACTGATTGTAGTAGGTACTCTGAGTACCCACTCCAAGTACCATGTATGCGGCGATGCTATGGATGAACTCGGCCACCATGCACGTGATATTGTTATCAGCCCAACATATATGCTGTGTCACAATATGGCTCATGCCTTGGAATACTTACTCCGAGTAGTTTATATTCCAATTAGGATTGTCATGGAAGAAATATTTCTGAATTAAATGGCTAATTAATTTGTGGATTTAATGTTTTTGTAGCAAGCTTCAATACCAATTCCAAATTTATCAATTCCAATTAAATTTGTTTAAATAAGGAATTCCAATTCTGGAATTAAATTTACCCCCATGTCTGGCTTTTGGTTAGTCTTAGTACTTAGACACAATTGAGACATATGTGGGTGAGGAGTAAGTCCTTAGAGAAGCACCTTACTGGGATATATATATATATATATATATATATATATATACATATAGTTGTATTGCCACTTTTGTGCACAAAATAGTCCACACAGTAACATACACATACACACACACACCCACACACTTTCTAAAACACCCATCATAGGTGCCACCTAGGAGGGACCACCGGTAGTATTCACAACCCAAACCTAACCCAACCAGTTGGCACCAATTATTTAAGGACTCTTCTAGGTCTGTTCCTTGTCCACATAAATCCCATTATCTGGTTCTTGGCTATCAAAGCTGACAGCAGCAACATGTAGGGAGCTAAAGGTTAGCACCGTCAGCCAAGTTGCCGACCAGTAATTTGGAGCTCTCAGCTTCGAGTTCACTCGTTACTGGGAGACGTTTTTAGTACGTCTTCTTGCCTCAATCTCCTCAACCATAAATAAACGATCACGGAGTGAAATTGCAGGTGTATTCTCCCAGGGCTGTTAAATTATTGTTGGATTGTTTACGTGTGTGGTAACAGAGAATGAGTTCCAATAAAGAACTGCCACCAAGACACTTATATTAGCCAGCATCAATAAGCAACAGAAGACCTCATCATTATAATACCCATAATATAATATGCCATCGGGATCATCCAGATACTGGGCTTTGTAAAGCAGCTGTGTCCACACACACACACACACACACACACACACACACACACACACAGGCACACACACACCATGCTAACTATTGGCATAAAAAGTGTTTTGACAACAAAATGCTCCATGGACGCAGCTATTTTTCGAACTTTCCATAATGGAGGTGTTAATGGGGGTGTCAACCATCATGGCCAATCACCAGCCAACATCAGATTCCCTGAGCCCATTCACCACTGACAACTAGGCATATTTGCCATACAGGAGAGCTGTAAGGTAATTTTACTTAAGTTGAATTGATACCATCTTATCTTACTGGCATCTGGCAAATAGTTGTCCATGAAATTATACTGCGGGAGTTGTTATTAATAACTATAACATAACATAAAACGATATTGTATCCAAATATTCCTTTGCCAATGATGGGCTGTGGCCAGTAAGTAAATAATTTAAAGCCAATATGATGTAAAGTGGTTACAGGAGCGTACTGGAGACCTTTAGATCAGTTGACAAATAGGCGAAAGGTAAGACTGAATTTGCTAAAGAATATGGTGTTCCATGTATTACACTGTCAACGTGCTCAAAGAACATGCCCTAAAAAAGCTCTCAGTTTAATTCCAAGAATCAGTGTCTTGTAACAGATGTTTTTCATCTATAATCATTAAGGAGAATGTGGAAATAAAAAATGGAATTAATTGTTGGTTTTCATCATCCAATCAGAGACCAGGAACACATTTGCTCCGTGTCTTAATAAAACGGGGTTATTTTCACCAATTATTGCTCATGTATTGGTAATAATTTGAAAACTGGGATAAAATGAAGTATCATCATAACGAAATGAATTCCCAGTCACCTTGAATTTCGTTCTAACTAACTTTTACTGTATGTCAAATGCCAAGGCTAATCCATTCAACCACCCACCCACCCACTGACTCCACTCACTCACTGACTTCAATCACTCACTGACTCACCAAAATATCCAATTCTGTAACACATATCATTATCTATCTTACATAAAATGGCATGTTTACTTTTGGTATGACTTTTAATACATTTGATAATTTCTTATAAATATTTCCCATTACAGCTCCTTTCAATAGCTCCTGGAAGCAAAGGCATTTTATTAAATCTATTATTATTATTATTATTATTAAAAATTAGTAACTAAAAGAATTAAAAACACACAACAATGTACCTGATCCATTTCAGTGAACAGCCACTCTCTGCCAACGAACATCTGCTCCCCCTGGTGGCCAGGTATCTCAAACACAATGCGTGTGAGGTGTAATCTTGGAGGCTGTGGGGGTGTGAATGGCACTGAAATGTGGAAAGAGTATCATGCCATAACCTCACCCATAAACATCCATTATATGAATGAGGATGACATGACATCATAGGTAACCACCACATAAAACATTCCTAGTCACAGTGACATGGCTTAACTTAGAACTTAACTTAGATGGCATTTAAAGGTTCCAAGAACATCTATAATACGTTGATGTTACTAAAAGCAGAACAAACTTTAAAATACTCTCTCTGGGGTGGTCTCACAAGGTAGTGTTTGCAGACTAGACTTAGAGTATATCAAATTGGATTAACCACTTTTTTAAATAAGAAAGTTTCCAATTGATGCAACTGATAGAAAAACATCACAGTTTTTAATAATGGTGCTCTCATTGTGTAGCTAGCTGGTAGTGTGCTGTGCTGTAGACTTCCAGGGTGGGGTTTAAATGCCAATATTTGACATATATACTGGTACATACTGATATATAGACACACACACACACACACAAACGTCCCCATCCATCCAACAATCCACCATTTCCCACACATTCACATGAAACGCTCAGAAATAAAGAACAAACATTGGTATCAGGATCTGGATTCTACCATCTGGATTCTATATTCTACCATCTAGATTCTATTCAGCATATTTTTCAAATAATTTAAAAATACTTTGACCCCATTTAAGTAACTGCCAAATCAAAGCCCCGCATAACGAATGTTTATTGGAAATTATGTGCCACCAAAAAGAGTAAGTTTTACTTTTATTTAAGTTACAGTCAGCTTCAGTTCGGAGAGCTGTTAAAGTTTAATGTAATTTGGGGGATTCTGTCACAACAAGTTCCGATAATATTCCTCTCACCAACTGGTTCCAGCGATTCGACTATTGCTTTTCGTGATCTGTTCGGCAATCGACCTAAAAATGAAGAAAATAGTGAAATGTTGCCTAAAACACGTTGTTATTTATAACTTAGATGACCCAGAGAGATCTCAGACACAGAATGGCGGAGATCCAGAGACAGACAGGCAGACTCTGTGTATGTGTGTGTGTGCATGAAGGAACACCTGTGGGTGTGCAAGTAGAACAGAAAGTCAGACAGATAAAACTAAGACTTGGACAGAGTAAGCTAAACAGAAATAAATAATAGACAACAGGTATGGGGATATCCCCAGACAGTGACAGACAGACAGGCAGGCAGAATAACACAGATACAGATACGGATGGATAACGACACCTATAAACTAGAAGATAATAGCAGAGACAGAAATACAGACAGTAAAGAACAAACATAGTGACAGTGAGACGGACAGAGAACATCGAAGACAGGACAATAATATTTCTGATATCTGTCTTCGATTAATCAAACATCAAAAAGACAAATCTTAGAAAACCACACACCAGTAGCTCATCGGTAATGTATCCGGCCAGAAAAACAACATCACCCAGTTCGAAACTAACCAACTAGACAGCTCTTAATGTCTAGTAGAAAACACAGATGTACAACAGACATGTTTCTTCACAGACAATTAAAGGGCTACATGACTCACACAAAACAAAACCAAAAAAAACACAAAAAACAATCTTTCATCGTAATTTTTAATAGCTAACCCTTTGGTGTTAATGACAGACGCAGGTGGCTTTTTCTCATCACTTAAACGAAAAAAAATTCTCTCTTCTCAGGATATCTCTCTACACAGTTTCATATAAGCTCACTTCAAAGGGCCACAAAAGCGAATCGAAATTATTTTTAATTTCCAAGACTGTTCTAAATCCACTCTACGCACTACTTAGGTTGGCTTCTACGATACAGAAACATTGATTTATTAACGCTGAAATGCCGGTCGTATTATTGGAAATAATAATATATATATATATATATATATATATATATATATATATATATATATAAAACTGTATCACCTTGGTTGGGTTTGTTGTCAACTGTGGGGCGTCCTAGACCAGCTCGTGCTGACCGTCTAACCATTGACTTCCTTTGACCGAATAATTCTTCGACCTGACCCGGGGCTGTGGCTGAAGGATAAATGGATAGTTGAGGTAATAAATGATTCTGGATTTGAAGAACAAAAGGATAAAAGGTGAAATCATGAGGAACTTGTGAGTGTGTTTGTGATATGCAAGATATATTATATATATATATATATATATATATATACAAACACATTTATAAATACACAACATTCTCCCCCCCCCCCCACACACACACAGAGACTCTGACAGTCCAACACCTAAAATTTCACTTGAAAAATAAAAGTTTATGTGCACCGACAAACATAAATAAATCACCGAAAGCAACGCAAAAACAAACACAATCAGCCTCAAACCCGACATTAAAAACTTAACTGTGACAACTGTCAAACATCGCATTATTACTAAGTGACAACAGAACCTCAAGTCAGCCTCAAAACCAAGTCCCACGGTCACCAATCAAAAACTGTAACGATCCCCAACCAGTAGATCACCTCTCACCTGTCAAAGACTGTTATGGATCCAGTTACACCGAGGAGACAAAATGGACAAAATTATATCCAAGAAAAACATCAGAGACATCAAACAGACTAAAAACTAGAACCGTAGGGGGGGGGTTAAACCGCCCTCCCTTGATCTAGCTCATGGACTAATTAATTTATTCAGAAAGTTTCAAATGCCACATCCACCGGAGGCCTTTCTCACATTACTTTTTCTCCACCCCCCCCCACCGCCAGGAAGATGAGACTTATCATATCCACTGTACCAAGTAAATATATAGGAAGTGACTGATGAATGTAAACATTGGCATCAGGCGTCTTTGTTATATTACAACCTTCTCTCATCCCGGAACAGAGTAATCAAAGAACCAGTAATACTGTCATGTGACTAATCATTGATATTATATAGATACCATTAGGGTTTTTTGATATATATATATATATATATATATATATATATATATATTATTTACAGTTAATCTGTATAATCTGTAAAATTTTAGGTAATATACATATTACCTGATTATACAGATTAACTGTAACATATATATATATATAAACTCGGTTAATGTAATGGGGATCCTTGATGATGTCATGAAATCTTAATTAGAACACTCTGATGTATTCGAAGTTCAATTAATTCAAATCCCACCATCGTAGTCAAAGGATCTTCGCTCGGATGAGATGTATTCTAATTAAGCACAACTTGAAATAAACAAGTACGTCTGAGCTTTAATTTTTTTCTAGAACTGAAAGTAAGCGAAATCGCTAGAAAGCCAACATTGGAATGTAAATGTTCAGCAAATTCAGTAGTGATGATGATGATGATTAATGTTTTACGGCCATTTTTGTCCAGATGGTAGGCTAAATGGGCCGAGCAAATTCAGTAGTAACACAAGAAGCAGTAATAGCAATAACAATAATTGATGTAAATTCTATTTGAGTGCCAGTTCTAGAAGGAGCCTTTCAAAACGTTTAACAGTCCATACCACACGAATTCAGGATAATTAAACGAGAGAACGAATGGCATAATATTATAAAAAATATATACGATGCAACGGCGTGGACTGAATTTTAGAATTAGTACCAGAACTCCATACAATCCTCGGAGAAAATTATTTTGTTGTGGGAATGAGTCAGAAAAGAAACATTATTGGCTCACTAAAACCCGACTTCAGTTCTAATCTAGACAAGGAGCTGGCGGCATGGAGTAGATAGAACTAAACAGGTACCAGCCAATTCCCTGCTTTTCTCCGATCCATACAGTGAATCAGTCAATACGCGTCTATGGCAAATCTTGCTTTAAAACGAAAAAAAAGAGACAATATGAATTTCAAGCTAACGTAATATACAAAATATACGGGGGGAAAAATGGCTGAAATGCGACCTTTGAACATTTTATTTCCATAGCTTGAATGATGACTGCCATAATCATCATCATCATCATCATCATCATTACCATCACTAAAATAATGTTATCATCCAGTGGAGGTTTATTCTGGAGAAAGGAACAAATTTTGGAAGGATATTTCATAAAAAGGCATAAAACACGATATCAAGTCAAAAAATATATGTTTCATAATGGCGTAAAAAAAACCCGAGTGCACGTTCATTCACATTACTCGTGCAACAGATGTGCTATTCTTATTTGTTTTATTATATTAATACAAGATAATAATGCTAATAAATAATTGAAACTTAAAAATTACATTGATACAAGTTTCAATTATACGTAAGTCGGTCAGACTCTAAGGATGGAGAGAGAGACAGAGAGGGAGAATATGATTCTAAATGGCTGGTAAGCAGAGACGTAATGTATCACAGGTGATATTGTGTGTGTGTGTGTGTGTGTGTGTGTGTGTGTGTGTGTGTGTGTGTGTGACTGATCAGTCTGTTCCAAAACTGACTCCATATTTAAAGATGATGATGACTGGTGTTTTACGGCCACTTTTGTGCACCTGTTGGTAGGCTAAATGGGCTGAGCGACCTCCAAAAGTTATTAAGCGAAGTCAAAGATGAAATGCCGTTCACATATGCCGACGCCGAGATTCGAACTCGGGTGTTAATGATCTGTGGTCCAACGCGCTACCAACTAGACTACGTAGGCGCCCATATTTAAAGAGAGGTATATGACAAAAAACCTCCTATACCTGGGGAAACATAAAAAGACAAACAGGCACGCACGTGTGCGTGCGTGCATCGCGTATCAACATCATGCACTTAGGTAATAGATAACTGTTATAAGGTGGGGACTGGCTGACATAAGAAGCAATTATCCTAGTAGGATCTAATACAAGAAGACATCCTTATAGACTAGTCTTAAGTAGGACGGCAGGGATAAGGAAATCTAATCATGACAACAGTCTAAAGGATTTAAAGCCATCTCAGCACATAAATAACATGCCATAGGGTCGGTACCTACAGGACTGATGAATCTTCTAACAATACAGGGACCTCTATAGCTATAATACAGGCTTCTATAACGTGAGGCTGAGGCAGGTGGGGTCGGTTAGAACAGGGATTAATACTACCACGATCGGCGGGATTCCATCGGCTTTGGATAGGTAGATGCCATGATAGAACATTTTCAATGTAAACATATGTACAATGCTACATAAACCTGATGTTAATTCGTCAGGATTCCCATGGAAATGCTGCACACACACACACACACGCCCGCGCACACACACACACGTATCAGCATGAAAGGTCGTTTCTCAGGATTCAATCCCCTGATGACTCATCCGGAGTTTGAATTCATGTTTCGAGATTGTCTGTATCAGTGCCTTATTCCACACACACACACACACACACACACACACACACACACACACAATCCTAATGTACACTAGTTTCATAAACCTGTTCACAAATAGACCAACCACTTTTTGAGACGAAAATGCAAAACAAGACTTTACAGAAATGGAAAGAAAAAACATTGTAACTGAAATAACACATAACGGCTGTGAAAGTTATACACCGACTCATGCAGACAAATGAAAAAGTCACTTTTAACAAAACTTAAACATGCGGATATGATGGAGCAATGATTATTGCGTTGGCATTGCCTGTTAGCTGCTTCGAATGCGATTCAGTCCTGTACGAGAACACTGCTAAAACTGGGAACACGTGAAAATAGAACCACTCGGCCTGTCAAAAGAGGTAGCTGCTTAATTCTTAAACGATTTATGAGATGATTGGCGGAGTTCCGTTTACCTGCCAGCCATCATAAAACGTGCTAGCGTAAAGGCGAAAGAGAACGTCCGAATTCTGGCGAAGTGGAATAAATATTCCCAGATAAAGTGGGGACAATGTTTACTGGAAAAGCAAAGCAGCGCCATGCCCACACCAGAAGCCAGCCGAGGTGGGAAAAAAATACATCAACTACAGCTATCTAAACTCACCACTGTCTCCCTCTGGTGGCAAAGGTTAAAAGCACAGTTTCATGAATGTTGGGAGTGCAGGATTCACAAAGTCTAATTTACCACAGATTTTCTTGCACAGAGACAGATATGGGGTCAATTCCATTTTGTCAATTCCACCTAATTACATTTGGTCAATTCCACAATCAATTCCAAATCTTTTAATTCCAACACCATTTTTTAACGTACTACTACTCCGAATACCTACTCTGAGTACCTAGTTGGAATACCTACTCTAATAGTTTATATTCCAAGTAGGATTGTCATGGAAGAAACATTTCTGAATTAAAAAAATGAAATGGTAAATTAATTTGTGGATTTCATTTTTTTTTGTAGCAAGTCCAAATCCATATTTATCAATCCCAATTCCATTTTTCTTTAAATAAGCAATTCCAGAATTGGAATTGCCCATCAATTCCGGAATTGAATTGACCCCATGTCGGCACTGAGAGATCATCAAATTTTAATATAATTGCACAGATGGTTTACGAATGTGGCTACTTTAATGTACAAAGCAGTGAATGTTTCCTTAAAATGTAACAATGGCGCTCACTTGTTATTGAATGTGGTCGTTGCGCTGGTGCCGCAGTTGTCATAGGCACCAAGGGATATCCCATTGTTCCGTGCGGGCTAATGCTGTTGCCCGTACTCGTACTGATTAGGGAGGTAACGCTCTCCGCGCTGGGGTCACGACTGCCAGGTGTGAAGGTCGGGTTGTAGGTCATGCGCAAACCGGAAAAGCCCTTCTCGCTGCCAGAGGAAACTGCGGAAAATAAGAGTGAAAAGAGTGAACACGTCAAAGGTTATCCCGAAGAAATAACACCAACAGCATTGAAGAGAAAATTCTGTAACGTTTTGTATTACATATCTAGTATTCCAGTACTTGATATCATTTTTACTGAATATTTTCAACAAAACATTATAGAAGATGCATTTCCGCTCAAATTTTATAGGTTGTGATTCTGGTAAATATGGAATGCAAATTATTTCAAAAAATTGTCCCGTTGACTAATGGGATTAAATACCAGTAACACAAATACACAGCATGATCTTTAACAGACACGCAGGCGGACGTACGAAGAACTAAGTCACAGAATAACCAAGTCACAAACTGTCTGACCAAACCGAAATAATACATTCTTGAAAGATTTATCTAAATTCAAATCAGTACTAGCCTGCATTAACATTCCAAACATGTACGATTTTCGGCAACAAAATTCCCCCCCATTAGTCTGCACAAGTCTGTATTGCGTAATATCTGTAAGACACTTTCCATTGCTGGGGAACAGACAGTTTTTGATCAGGAAGCCTTTGCATCCATGACCCGAATGCGGCACACAACTGCCACAGCTTCTATTTTCAGTCATGACCATCTGTTGAATACATTACAACCGATACAAACCATACAGACTGGTCTACCTTTGATTACATTCCGGACAAGTAAACTTACAGGTGGACTAACAAATCCACCCCCCCCCCGTACTAAGCTAGTATTAGTAAAAACGCGAAGGGAAGCTCTTCCCTAGATATCATCTTGAAGAGAAGGGGAGAAAAAGCGAAATCTCTGCGCAAAAAAGGAATGAACGGACCAGAAACAGACACAGAAAGAACAATATCACCAACGACGAATATTGGATAATGTCCCATCATAATAAATATCTATCAGCAGGTAGCAGCTGTATCACGTGACAAACTGATAAGAGAATTATGCGTCGGGAATATAGGATGAGAGCTCTCACCAATTAATGCTAGCAATAGTCTACAAGCTAAACACACACACACACACACATATATATACACACACACACACACACACACACATATATATATATATATATATATATACATACACACACAAAAATACACATATATATATAATATATATATATATATATACATATATACACACACATAAAATATATATATATATATATATATATATATATATATACACACACACACACACATACACTATATATATATATATATATATATATATATATATATATATATACATACACACACACACATACACTATATATATTATATATACATAATGGTATGTGTCCAAGAAAAACTTCATCATTAATTCAGTTTTAATAAAACTGTCACATACATTAGTTGTGGTCTGATCCTCCTGGCTCCTCTCACTTGGTAAATAATGACACCGGATATGGTTGCCATGGTTACTCGGTAATGAGGTGTCGCAATGGACACTGCTAGTCATGACAGATCAAAAATGTCTGACAGATGTATTATCACAATGGCTGTAAAGGCTTCAGTTGGTCTGTGCATGCATGCATGTGTGCGTTTGTGTGTTTAATAGTGGGCGTAAAGGTACTGTCACAAAGAATAATAAATGTTTATGAAATCAGCTGAAACATTCATCAGGGACCATTTTACTGAATACTAACATTCCTCATTGAAATTTACAATGTCTCACGTGTGAACATTTGGTTGCGTACATATTAACATGTAAACGCATCTATCTTTGCACCATTGTGCGTAGACACAGTTTCTTTACAAACCCTCTGATGAACCCTTCTCTTTCAGCTACTCTGAACACACAACACCTCATCCCCTATTCTTGTAGAACGTTAAAACAATCCAGCATATTCCTCAATATAATCTGCAATACTCCACCTCATCTTAATCACATGGCAACTCGTGGTGGTAGTGGTGGAATCGAACTCAGATCATCTGGCATTTTGGTTGTCCACACTATGTACTAAGGCATCACCCCGCAATGTCAGTTCTTCGTAATAAATCAGCTTATGATTGTATGAAGCCCCTCTTTATATATTAGCTTAGCATGTGTCCATGCCACTCGCACATGTTATTAAACAAATGACAACAATACATCACAAACAGACATGTGTACATATCAGTGATATGTGTGAATAAATTCACATGCATGTGCATGTTTCAGTGCATTTACTTGCACGTTTATTTCACTATAGGCATGCCTTTGTGTACTAAAACATATGCAATCAAACATATCAATTTACGATGCACAACACTGGACATCTATATGACTGAACTGGTAGTGTGGCTGGCCACAGAACTTTGGAACCAGGGTTCAAATCCTGGACGGCCTACCTCAGAAGGGCGTTTCATCTTTCATCTCAGAGACCGCTTGGCCCCATCGATCAAACAATTTACACGGTTAGCCATAAACCAACAACATATATCACCTGTCTCAATGTTAGAAATTAGTACTGGTGATAAATGGTGCAATAAAACCTACATTAAGGGACTACCATAGGGAGAACAAGTCAGCGTTAAACGGCTATAATTTGATGAAGGGTTAACTTGGTGCTCACACAGCAATGTTGGTAATGGATTGGACGGCACACCATCAGACTCCGGGTTTGAATCCAGTATTACCTGTGTCTGTGAGAATAGCCAGCCCTGCCCAGAGTGATGTGCTTGAGGTGTGACTAAGTGCTCAGGCTAAATGAAGCACTCACTCAAGTCCACCCCCCCCCCTACCTAGCCCACTTCCTTCCTTCCTTCCTTCCTACCTCTCCCCCTCTCTGTTTTACTCACTCACTCACTTGCTCATACTGAGTAGCCATTAAGAAGGATTTATGTGGTCATTTAAAAAAGTGATCAAATTTTATGTAAGTTCTATCCATATCAATATTAGCTACGTATTCTCTATCACCCCCCCCCCTTCCCGCCATCAACAACGATGACCTTATCATTTGCATTTATGAATTTATGACAACCTTCCCATCTTCTAAATGGGCCGAGTGACCTCGAAAGGTAATCAGGGTTCATACACATTTTGACGTCTCAGATTCCAGGACTTTCCAATGTCAAATTCAAGGACCTTTTCAATGAATTCACGAACCTTTCACGAGCAAAGATACACCCGTATTTCGAAGGAAGTGTAACGACTGAATTCCTGTACGCTTATGATTAGAAATATAGATCTATATGTCCAAATTCCAGGACTTTCAAGGACCTCTACAAAAAGTCCAGGACTTTCCAGGCCTGGAATCCAAATTTTCAAATTCCAGGACTTTCCAGGTTTTCAAGGACCTGTGCGAACCCTGGTAATGAAGTGAACACCCTTCAGATATGCCCACGCCGAGATTCTAACTCAGATGGTAGTGATCTGTGTTCCAATGGGGTACCAGTTATACCACGGGGGGGGGGGGGCTCCTTCACAGATACAAGCCACAGATCTAGGTGTATTCACAGGGGGGAGCGGTGCGCAACCATATGGCAGATTTGTTCAAAAGAAGATTCTTCAATTTTACTTTATATTATGCAGATCTGGCAGATCCGGTGGCTATGGTCTTATAAAATCCCCATCCCCGACGACCTCCCAGATCTGTGGCTGGGTAGAAATGTTTTACGCCGAGGCGACACATTCATAATGCATCGTCAAACGACGTCAGCTTCATACGCTGGACTGAACACACATGACCTGTGCTCCAACATCCCGGAGTGTAATACCCCGCGGCCAAAGATCAATGTAACTTTATCACAATGCCATTATTATGGTAAACAGAACAACCTCTTATGCCGGCCAGCCAATCAATATGTTTTTCCCTTTTCGCGGCCCCACGAGGGTTGAGAAATATACAGCCCTACCCCGGATATCAGCGGCACCAGCCGAATACATCAATTCCTCGCCGGTCTCTCGGGATATCTCGTTTCAGACAGAGGTCGAGGGTGTATTGAGAGATAATTTCCGTGCATAATAGAGCATAAATCAGCGATGGCTTTGATAAGACAAGATGATGTACAAATGAGGACATGTGCTATTTATTATTCGACGTCTAATACTGACAAAGATTTAATTCACAGAACAAATAACCAAAGCAGCTGATGTTCTATAGATCGGGGATAATAGTTACGATAATTATCCAAGAATTGCACCTCATGTCTGAGCAAAAAAAACAACTAAATAAGGTCAAGTTAATAAAGAGAATTGCCCGACGTGAATGGTGCATGAGATCCTCCGATGTTAAACGCCTTACAGATGCCAGAATGCCCCTGAAAACATTTGGCTACAGGACTTTCTACTCGTGCCGCCCCCAAATTTGCGGAATGGTCGACCTCAATTTTGGATGTTTTTAAGACTGGCAGTAAGACTCATCACGAATGAGGTTTGAGTTTCTACTCATAATATTTAGCCTCAGAACATTGTGTTGGATGTGGTGCTATAGAAATATCACATTATCACTACATTTTATTATTATCACTAGCTCTATATGAGCTAACTTCACATTCGCCAAAACCATAAATAATTGGTTTTTGGGCCAGATGTTCTAGTCAGTTAAAATAATACAAACCATCTGTGCAATTTATGAAATAGATATACGGCACTAGAGATTTGGACTTGGCTCTGAATAAAATCACCTTCAAGCCACTTTCAAGTTTTCCCCCACTTTGTTAGTACAGATGTTCTTGTCATATGTTCCGTAAGACAATCGTTAATACTCATCTTCCTGTTCAAATATATTGGATGATAATTGAGTTTGTCAACGAATCAAGCGAATAAGGATGAGCCAGATCATCATAAGCAGATGACATCTGCCAGATGGGAAGTGTTGGAGATGATAAACACAGATGAACGTTGACAAGTGTGTGTGTTTTTTGCCCCTAGTATCAAATAACACACCAACTGGGCAATATCTGTCTATATACTGATAACATGGCACATTATTGATCTATGTAAATTTATCTGATGTGTGTGTGTATATATATGGGTGTGTGTTTTGGTCGTGGATCAAAATGGACAGGAATACACACTAAAACAATCACAGCTATAACCAATCTGTCTCTCATTCACTTGTGTGTGTGTGTATGTGTGTGCGTGTGTGTGTATACACATGAGTGTGACTATGCATGCGAGCCCATTAGCACACACCAACCGAAACTACCTGGTATCGTGTACTTGCTGACATTAATAACTTCTGAAGTCTTCACCTCGGTGCCAACAGTTCTAGCAGTGCCGTCTGGCGGCCTTGTCTTATGCGAACAGTTCCTGCCGTGCCTTGCCAGCTGCTTGCTTCCACTAGGTGGCAGGCCACTGGCTGCGACATCCGGTGTATTGCTACCGACGACCCCCCTTGTTCGTGCCCATTTTTCAGTTCCCGATCCCGACCAAAATCCCATCTCCTCATTTTGGCGACCGTAATCCCGGACTTTGCCCTGATCATAATTACTTCGTCTGTGGTCAGCATGCTGACTGTACCGATGACTGTGGCTGTGACCTAGGGTGCTATATGATCCGGACAGATGCCTATCCAGGCGTGGTGAACGCCCGAGGGTCGCCGAACCCCAGATGGCGCTACTGGACGAAGTTGTTCGGGTCAGTGAAGACTGGTGGCCGGGTACCGCCACAAGTGTTCCAGACGCGTAGCCCCTGACCACGTCGGCATGCTTCTTACAACGGAAGTGCCGGGGCTGCGGCTTCGTGCCGGAGTCCACATACCTTGGACTCCAGAGGTGATATTCCTGACTGTGGGGATTGCCGTGCTGAGATGGCACTTGTGTTTCCTGGACCGGGGTGGAACTTCGATATCCGATGCTGTGCCTCGAGGCCAACGGATTGGCCTGTTCCGTATTGCGCTTGTAATCACTCATTTTTTTTAATACCCGAACCGACTCATCACACATCACGTCGCATCCTCTCGAAGCGAATTAAGCGAAGTGGCGGTAACATCCTTAACACCATTACTGATCTACCTCATCAGTCACTAACCGTCCGCCGACGAGAACGTTACGTCCCGGTTGTTGCCATACCACGAAATCATCCATCCCGAATCGGGACAGCGAGAGAGGCATCCTCATCCGCAGGAAGTCCGAATCATCGACAGCAACGGGCAACAAAGCAATAACTACATCAATCACCATTGTAACTGTTCATCCACCAGTTCAGTTATCAGCGGCACAGGTTTCCTCCTCAAAGACGGCAAAATCGTGAATGTGCCTCGTTCAGCTCTTTTCCGACTTGCTGACAGCTGAGCAATAGAAAATCATTACGTGATTATTTGCATTTAATTAAAAAATTGCTACGCTATAATTGCAAACCGAGCGGAGTGATTCCCGGAGTGCGGAATGGGTTCTGTGCAAAGTGCTGCTCGTGAACCGAATGCTCCAAAAGACGCGTCCCGAATGTAGACTGGAGCCCGAGTTGGGACGCGATGATGGGACGGGGGGGAAATAAACAGTGTTGACAGCAGCGAAGATGGCGTAAATGAGACAGACGAGATGCGAAGACGACGGCAGCACGCCGGGCAGCCGTGGTATGAATTTACTTTCTGGGCCTTCTTTGTTGTTGCGAATTTCAATTTCAATATTTTCATATTGTGGGCCATGTGGCGAATTATGGAGAGAAAAAAGTCCGCACACGAAGCGAAGCGGAGAACTTCGCAACGGAAGGCTGTGTCAGCCAATGTTAGAAGAACCAATTCTAGAATCTAAAACTCGGGTCTAAATTGAGCTGTCACCATCAGCACATCAGTGCCACCCAATTATTCGTGACGTCACCAGTCAGAAAATATTTATTGACTCCGGGGTAGCTCAGAGTGTGCTGTAAAATACCATTATGTGTAATGTTAAGGCCGTCCGTTAAATCTGGGCTTTATTCCGCACCACAAACTTAGCATTAAGAAAATTTACTTAATCGGCCAATTAATCCAATCGCAATTAAACCGAGAGAGCACTCATTAATTTCGACAAATAGTCATGTGTGACGAGCCGTAAACCAATCGTTGCGCAATTCCGAGCGAAAATTTCCCCCATGATGTTCATCAACTCTGGCAGAAGTGTGTCTGGCCATGGCCTGCTCGTGCCAGTAGCCGCTGGCTTTAAAGAGACCTTCATCTTGTGTAATCAAATAATCGCGAATCGATTACGCGATTACGGAACAGAAGAGCTCCTTCGGCAAAGAGGAGACGGCCAACGATAGAGAAACGAATTGGAAGCTAAAGGATGATTTTGTTACTAAATGATTGGCCAAAGAACAGCGGGCACGCATAAAAAGCGACAGAACCCATCGCTCTGAACAGAACAAACCAATAAGACCTTATCTTTGTACTTCACAACTAGCATCCTGGAAAATGAAAATCAAGCTTTCCTTCTACCGAATGCAGCACAAACAACAACCTATCAGAAAAACAACCATTCAGAGAAAAACACCATTCCCACCCCGCCCTGCACACATCTGAAGAGTTTAATTGAAGATAGCTCCCACTTAGTGGCACATTAGGGTCAACAGAAAGTTCCCCAGATCTACAAAATCGGGAGATGACCTTTTGGATGGAATAACAGAATGCTCCCTTGGAAATTAACATCAAAGCTGAAAGCCGTGCGCCACCTGAAGGAAAGGCAGAGGAAGCCCATCAAAAGAAAAAACTAAATACAATTTTGACAGCCAACTGAGAAAACTGAACATGGTTTTTATGACTGAATGAACTAATCACCCCCCCCCCTCTGTCTGTGTATGCGTACGTGTGCGCGCGTGCGTATGTGTCAGCTATAAATGTTCAGAAGAGCTATGTCAACAAAGGGTAATTAAGGTAATATTCGTGGTAAAATTACCACAAATGATATAAAACTTGGGGCCACTGATTTTCTCAAACTGTAACAGGAGTGCAAATTATTTTGAATAATAGGATTAATATTTAGCTTATAATTACAATTCGAAGAGAGCCGATGCACAGCAATAATTAAAAACAGTATCATCTTGATCGCTGACCATTGAAAAGAAACACAAACTATTGAGTGCTACATCTACAGAATATCTTATGACAAAGGGTGAAAGTCAGTTCTGGCAGAAAGGCAGTTCTGTGTTACACTTGTGCCTTAAGACGACAAAACATTGTTAATAATAACGCAAATGAGAAAATCTCATGGCCTATCCATCACATAATATCAATAATAATAAATATCAGGGCGCCTGGCCACGCTGAGATTTATTGCCAAGAATATCTAGGAAAGCAGCCGAGCTCGAGTAAATGTTTAGTGGCAGGCGTGTCTCCATGTTTTCCACAACGGAGTAATTGTGAACAGCACGGAGACGGAAGCGGTTCTCCCAAACACATCAATTGTTAACAACACGTAACCTAAACAATGCTAACAATCATGGTCACAGTACTCCGGTGTCCCTTCGGTATAAAGCTTTGATTAGTCAAAACAAGTAACAATCAATAAGTATTTATCAAAATCGAAATGAGTGGGCGTTTATTTTAATCTCAACACGGGTCACAACTAAGACATATATACACACAGGAGTCTGAGGGTCAACTTCCGACGAGAAACGCCCCACGAACATCCATGTATCACTGGCATTGTCCTACGGGTTTGTGTTCTATCCCCCACACCATTGGACTGTCCAAACCAATATAAAAATTATTAAATGGTGAAATAGCGTGATGTTCATGCTTTAATTTGTCTTAGCAGTTTGCATTCAGAATATCTACTACAGTCTCCATTCAGAATGGCTGATCTAAGAGCTTTATATTCTGGTCAGACCGAAGTGCTTGGTCTAGACATGTACATTCTGATGCATCGTAAACCCCAGGGCATGACACTCTTGCGATCCACTTGTCCCGTAGGACAAGTGCTGCAAAATTTTACTTGTCCCATCTGAAATTTACTTGTCCCAACAAACCTCCACAATATCACCGAATTACGCGAAGTTACAATTTATTAGCAGCGTTGAATAAAGAATGGTGTTTTTGTTGTATATTTATTTGTGAAACACAAGCACATGGAGGCAAAGCGGATGTAAACACAAGCACATGGACTGAAACTTCCGTGACCAGGTGACATTAACGAGCCAACCACGATACGCTGGCTAAACAACCGCAGACATTGATAACGCATGCTGTGATTGGCCCACGCATTCGACATGCGCAGTTGGTTTCAGTCTTTTAGCAGACTTCCGGACGGCGATCTGGGGAAAATGAGACGTAAATTGAAATGTCAAGAAATGACGAATAAACTTTTTCGATATGCTTCAGTTTACTTGTTCTGTCGTTCTTGGGACGATTTACTTGTCCTGCACGTAAAACCACTTGTACGGGACAAGCGGACAAGTGTTAATGTCCTGCCATGAACCCACCGTGGGGTATACGCTTTCCGGCAACCAAACCCATGGCTCAGTCAGCCAGAAAGATCAATTTAGTGAGTTACGAAATCTCCTATGTACGAAATGTCCCCGATTTGGCATGTCAGACGAGTTGAACCTTCCAGCTTCGGTGCCCGTCACACCTGGATCATATGGCTGAGGGGATGGCGCCTCCGTGGTCTAGTCAGTAGCGCGTTGAATCCCAGATCACTACCACCCGAGTTCGAATCTCATCGTGGGTATATCCAAAGGGTGTTTCATCTTCGCTCCATTACTTTTGGAGGTCGCTCGGCCCATTTGGCCCACCACGTGCACACAAGTGGCGAAGGGTGTGTCCCGAGTGAAACAAATCCCATAAACACAGGTATGAGCCGGATGGATTCAAACCCACAGCCCGGAGGTTTTCGATCAGCGCTCGAATCAATTTACCATCAGAACGCCCAAATGTCTTAGATACGAAATTCCATCTGATACAATCCGGTTGGCACCCAACACAGGGACACGTTAAACCTAAACGATGCTTTTCGTGCTAAGCTGAGAGAGTATCTCACACACTCTCAATCTTGGCGCCTCAATTCCCCGCCCACGCACTGTTTCAGTTTGCAAATATACATATCAGAAAAGGTGTGTGTGTGTGCGTGCGAGCGTCAGATTCCCTTAAACGGTCAAGTCTAAGGCCTCATTAAGTAGCAGCAATTAATCAGTTTTAGAGGCAAACAAACAACTTCCTATAGTTTCCATGTTAGCCACCTTAAAACTTCCCAACAGGTTCTCTTATCTATCTGATTAGGGAGACTACAGGACAGCACTGTTATCAGTAGCTGATATTACAGACCATTGGGGGGGTTGAGGGAGGTGGGCGTGTATCTTGGCCTGTTTTCATTAACACTCATCCGTCAACAATCAGAGATTGTCTTATCTGTATGTGTTCTTAACTAGCTAGCACACACACACACACACACACACGCAGAGAGAGAGAGAGAGAGAGAGAGGGAGGGAGAAGACAGAGGTATTATAAAACATATTTGAAATGTTGACAGATTAACATCAGCAATTTAAAAATCAAACACCGCAAAGTAATCTTTTAAAGTGTCCATCTACCTGTGTAATTAACTGACAGAGAAGCCAACCAGACCGACCAACAGAAAAATTATGTTTTAGCAGGAAATAGCAGTACAAAAAGTTCCCATTCTGGATTTACCCGTCTGGAGCACCGTGAAATGACGTAGTCAGAACTTCTGATCTACACACACACACACACGCGCGCGCGCGGGCGCGGCTTTACGGACTCATTATTTCAACAATAATCGTTTTTTATCTCCGGTTCCTGTTGGTGCTCATTTTGTTTCGGTGAAAACAAAACGGAAAACATCCGAAAACAGATTTGTTGTTTATATAATTACCAGCTCCAGACGGTTACAAGTATCTTACTCACTCGGTGTATTGGGTTTTGTAGTTCTCTTTAACATTTAACTTATATATATATATATATATATATATATGCTAGATCGTTTTGAGTTTTGTTTTTACGCCATCAAGACCGGTGAGTGTAGTTCCTCTTGACACACGCCAGATGGCAGTGTTCCGGGAGTGGGGGGGGGGATGCGGTTGGTACTTGTTCTAGACTGAAATATGGCACAAAGTGTGGGAATGTGGGTTAAACTGCAATGGACTACTAGTCAGTCAGCCAGTCCATGGTCAGCCTGATCTGTCAGTCGGTCCTCTAGTCGTACAGCCAACCAGTCCGTGGTCAGTCACATTTGTCAGTCCGTCCTCTGGTCGTACAGTCAGTCCCCGTCCGTTATCAGTCTCACCTTTCAGCCTTCCAGTTGTACAGTCAGCCAATATTGTATTACAGTTACAGTCAATCAAGTTATTTCCAATAGTTCTGTACTAATTGGACACCGCCATATTAGACCTGTCTGTCTGTCTGCCTGCAAGTCTGTCTGTCTCTAACATAGCTCAATATATGGGATTGACTTCAGATAATAGGTAATATTTTCCATCTGGACACAATACCGTATCATACTGTCAGCGTGACGATATTACAATATCATATTGTCAGCATGGAGATATTACAGTATCGCATTGTTGATATGGAGACATTACAGTACAATACTGTCGGTCCAGAGACAATACGATATATTTTACTGTCTGCGTGGAATATGGTAGTATACTGTCTGTTTCAGCAGGCAACATCGTATTATACTGTCTAACAATATGGAAACAACACCATAACGTACTGTCTATATAGACTCACTGCCATATTGACCTGTCTAACCAGAATGAGTACTTTTGCTATACTTTCAATCTAGACACTATTTATACAACCACAAGTAAACAGATAGAATACACTGTATTGTCTAGCTTGACGCAGTATTGATACAATACAACGTTACGCTATACAGGCCACGGTATGTAGGCGCGCATACTTGCGCGTACACGCACGTCCCTGCGTCGTAGCCGTAAGATGACGACACCGAGGCCGCTTCATCAACATTACTGTCATTATAGAAATCAATAGGACGATAATATTAACGTTACATTGGCAATTAACTCCTCTTTAAAGCCGAGGCCCGTATAACAACACCGGATGATGGATTGCGACATCTGCAGGATGCGCATCCAACATCTAAATGTCGGCGGATTGAACTCCGGATCACCGCTGGGAGTGAACGAAGAGCAAGCAGACCAAAGTAGCGAGTCGTGTCAGCGTGTGGGTGTCCGGGTGTACCGTTGGGACGAAGTAAATGAATTGTGTTGGCCAACCAAATCTGCCACCCTCCCCCCGTAAGTCTGCACTGATTTGGGCAATCTACATGTGACGGGCGCTATCTGTCCTCCCCCCCGAAAAAGAAACCCAACCAAAATACAACAGTTAATCCAATCAATTAAATGGCATACATCCGAACCGTGAAGGTCAAAAAGACCGGGAGCGAACAAAGCCGTCTGGACCTTGATCCGGTCAAGTGAAAGAAGTACAGAACACACATTTACATCTGGAAGTCGAAATACTTTTAAAAGGTCACGTAATAAAGGGGTTAAACTA
Organism: Paralvinella palmiformis; assembly: GCA_025642065.1. Taxonomy (NCBI): domain Eukaryota; kingdom Metazoa; phylum Annelida; class Polychaeta; order Terebellida; family Alvinellidae; genus Paralvinella; species Paralvinella palmiformis. The sequence goes on along the minus strand of JAODUP010000284.1, from coordinate 291,014 downwards.
GAGAAGGTCAAACCGATACACACGAATAGTGTCTTCCTTCTTTCTCTTGTCGGTCATTTAAAAATCTTACTTTTAACATTGTTGCTCTTTGATCTTTCGCGCACCAGGAAGTAATCCGGATTATCTCGGATTATCTAGTAATTTTCTAACACCAGAAATCGTTACGTTGTTGGGCGATCCTGTAGCACAGCCACTGTACAGGGACGTCGAAATAGGTCAAAGAGGCGTCATTTCTTGGGATGTTTCAGTACTTCTAATTAAGTTTTACTACCTCATGGGGGTTGGAATCAATGAACTGGGTCTTTCATGGTTTCTGCTAACAGCAGATGGAGTACTTTACTAAACGGATAATAATATTATTATTATTATCATTATACATACACCTAAATAACTTTATGTTTGCCCAAAATCACTACACCTCCAACTAAATATAATTATGATTTTATTATTATGATGCAACACACACACACACATATATATATATGTGTGTATTGGTTGGTTGAGGCTAGAGTGTACTTTAACCTGCGAAGGCCACCGGACCGCACACATTTCAGCGCCATATTCAACTCCCAAGTGGGTATAATGTTTATAACAGTTAGATACAGGTGTATAAACCACTTTTATCGGGTACACATATACGGTCGGCCTGACCTGGGGCACACATGGAAGACCAACAGCCAGTTGGTAAATCCGAACCCAGAACATCATTAGTTTCTACCAGTCCCATCACAGCTGGGCCACCACCACAACTAAAGGCTTAGTATTATTATAGAGCACATGTCCTAATCAAAGCATCGCATCTGAATCTATGTCAGTAGGCCAAGGCCATACTATAGTACCGCACATCTCTAGTTCAATAAACCACTTCATAACCGAGGGTCAGCTGAGTACATCCTCTACTCCTCCCAAAGCCCACTAACACCCTGCTTCTCATAATGTACCCAAGGACTGATGATGTCACATTATGACACCAATCATCTGCCATAACCTCCCATCTCCCAGCGTAATAAAAGTAGTTCCCACGCGTACATTTCGATATTACTACGCCATCTTGAACCACGCAACACAAATATATACAGCCATCATGACAACTAACGGGAAGTAATCGGGGTTAATAACAAAGAGGCGAAAATTGATTGGAAACGTCACCAGGAAACCGCATATTACAATAAGCCAAATATGGCGGTACTACGCTGATGTCTGACATCAATAAACTGTTATGGTAGCTGACTTTATTCCATGAAATACGATATAAAAATAGTATTTGCGAACATTTGATATAGGCGTCATTGAAGAAAATCCATAGCACCTCGTGTGAGAGAGATTTGTTTTGGTATCATTCAGGTCTGATCCAGACTGACCCGACTCGGGTTTAGACAAATGCATTTTGCAGCCAAACCGATGGCGTATGCATATTTATCATCTCTATCTGATCTAGGACACTGAATGGCCTAAATTGTGCCGATGTGTCGTTAAACAACATTCGTCCATCCATCCTGATCATTTGCATTATATGGCCATGAACCTGCCTCAAATCACAACCGAAACCTGGACTGTCCAAAACGGCCTAAGCCGAAAAACACCAAAACGGAATGGAAAGGTCACCCATGTATAACAACCACCCGAAGTCTAGTTGGAATCACACACACACACACACACACACACACACAATAATAATCAATAGTAATCCCTGTAAGCTATATGATAACTATTAACCCTTTGTTTCACATGTGGAGATGGTCCCCGAATGGAGTAGGTTCTACTCAGTCGTCGAGTCTAGTCAGTCACTGTGTCATCCAGCCAACTCGCCTGTTTTCTCTCTCATTTGCCTGCCTCACTCACTCACTCACTCACTCACTCACTCACTCACTCACTCACTCAACCACTCACCCACCAACCTACTCACTCAGCTGAGCTATGGCCAATGAATCAATCATTGTTCGGTTTACGTAAGTACACAGTTCACTGACGTTATCATCTTGAGTAATGATTCATGGTTTAGCCAAGCAGACGTACTACAATATCGCGAACTGGCTAGTCGACGCCATCCATGTCTAACGAGCCGAATGCCTCAATATCGTGCCTCAATATCATGTCACGGTGACCGCGACATGCGCTGCAGTATCGTGCAGTCGGTGATTCCCATATGATTGGTGAACATCAACACCGCATCATGATTTACAGTGGCAGTGCCGTGATGATTTATGACTGCACCGGGGCTGCAATAATCTTACAGTAATTTATGGGGAGGGACTACATCCCACTGAACTCCCGACCAAACTGATTAACTAGACAGAGGGGTGAATCTCCGCTGGATGATAGACTATCAGAGAACCGGTGAACAGTCTGGAAGTAGGTCAGTGGTCACGTGACCCCACTCAGACTCTCGATAAGCTAGTTCTGTCGCTAGGAATCTGCACGCCGACAACGAAAATCTATGGCTACTGAGGCCAATTTCAGCTAATAATATTGTTAACTGGGGGGAGAGGGGGGAGGGGATTTGGAGGGGGGATATTGACAGTTGTCCTAGAACTGGCAAACAGGTGAATGTCACAACTCAGACATCTGATCCAATATATGGAGTCGATATCCAGACAGGAAACACAATTACTGGCTCATGTTATGCAACTGGACCAGATGTGAAACAGACCAATGAATACGCCGCTACCGTAGACCACCGACCCCACGTGACCGCCGCGCGGGCAATAATTAGCCATCTGATTGGACATAATTTGATCTCCAGGTACCGGAGACGACTGATTGGTCGAATATAGACACGTGACCTCGCATAATCCTCGGTGAAGAAAACTGGATAAAGAACGTCACAGAATACGTGTCTGATTTGATGGAAATCAAATCAGTAAACAGGAAGCTGGATAGGTGATGGGAATATAAACCAGCATTTATCATTCTGGATACAGTCGATATCCAGAAAGCAACACCGATAACAAACAGTTCGCAGTTCCTAATATTAGCTGAGCGGTAAGCTAGTCGAGTCGAAAGTGGGACCGTTCCCAGTTGAAATCCACCAAATTAATGTTTACCGGTCGTTCACATACTGACTGGATGACTCAGCCATAACTAGATGCTTGATTAGGTAAATGAGTGAGTGAGTGAGTGAGTGAGTGAGTGAGTGAGTGAGTGAGGGAGCTGAGCGAGCGAGCGAGCGAGTGTTTTACCTCTGACATTAGTCACGCCTGAAAAATATGGTTAAGGTGTGGAAGACTTCTCAGGAAAAATCTAACAACTATAACCGGGATTAAAAACCCGATCTGGTAGTTTGCCGTGGAAGGTTCTATACAGGCTGGCTAAAGTGAATTGTACACCCTTAATATAAGCAATCGGAAACAGTATATACTCCCCTGTAAGTTGGCGGATACAACAGATTGTGAACTAATTACAACAGCTGTATATTACTGGACAATAAACGAAGATTTAAAGATTTTGTTAACTTCTATTCAAATGTGACGTGACCTGTCAAGACACACACACACACACACACACACACACACACACACACCAATTGAACAGTTGTTTCATTTACCTGTTGGTACTGAAGTACTTTTCTGCACACGGTCAAAGATGAAACACCCTTCTGATATAGCCCGGCCGGGTGTGAACGCAGAGATTACCTTAAGACGATAACAACCCCCTGATATAAACCGATGTGACCTGATATATAAATACTTCATTTCTTACACTTGTACACAGATAGAGATGAAGAGGTGCTAAAATTGATATATATATATATATATATATATATATAAAACTTACGATAAATATTTTTTCCCTGGTAACTAAACTTATGACTCAATCAGCCAACAAACGAACACATTAACAGTAGTTCTTTAGATCGATTCGAACTGGGAATCTCTCACGACATTAGAGACACATTACCCACAGTACCCACCACGCCGTTTTCATTAGGGAATTGCTACCAGCGAGAAACATTTGGCAGAACCACACCGGCATGCCATAAACTAGTGGCTCAGTGGTCAAAGTAGATGATTAGAAACTGGGAGGCCACCGGTTCAAAACCACCAACCAGATACTATAGTGGTTTTTCATGTGCCCACTACTGGCTCGTTGTGGGCCCTGGGCTTAAGTTAGCCCAACGTGTCTTCCTGCGTGATGTATCAGGTGACTAAATAAACTTATTGTGCCAGTTTATCACTCACTCACTCACTCACCACAGTTGTATTTTTAGGATGGTGAAGGGATCGTTGTAGCTGTTTCAACAGTGAATGCCGGTTTCAACAAAACGAAAACAAACCCTTCATCACTCACCGAGTATAGGCGTTCTACAGTACACGGTGGCACAACATACTGTAAATAAATTACATTTACGGCAACTGTCGGCCAAGCACAGTACGGAGAGTGCAGACCTGGAGTTTGTTTACACTAATCGTTCCCACAACAAACCACCCCAGTATGGATGTAGGTACATCAACGTCCCATCCGCGCTATGACCTTTCGATAATCGAGCCATATGGGATCCAGACTACACACATACGCCAGAATGCGTTAATCTACAGTACTCGGTACCTCGTTATCCAGTTGCCATGAGGCGCCTGTCTCGTAATCCAGATAAACACGCGGCTCGGCATCTTATTACAGACAGTCGAAGGCAATCAATCTAAAAATATCGGGTTTACAGTACGGAAATCACAGGGGCGCGCCCTTTCAAGACATCCCGCCCGAAGCTCTCGTTTATTTACAGCGCTCTCTTTCTGCGTACTCGTGTACCTAGTTTTGTACGGTTCTGCACATTTACTTCTAAAGGCGAAGCATAAAGAAAATTCAGGCGGCGGTATGGTAATTGCTTACAGATGCTGAGAAATCTGGATAGCCAGCGGAGAGTGCTACATCATCGAGTCATCGGAGGGGCGAGTCACTGACTGGAGGAATAAGAATCACGATATTTATATTAATCGACGACTGCGGCTAGACTGGAATGTTGTTTCTACTTCCGCGACGTCTTCCAGTTACGACCAAGGCAAAAAACGTCTAGCGGAAGTTGGGGGAATAATTGCAACATCCGTTTCGGAGAGCGAGCAATTTGCACAGAACCACCGCAGTGACAACAATGGGAACTTATCTGACAGATTTTATCTACCACCATCATTATTATACCACACTTGCTTGGTTTACCTAACTGGACCCACAGTCCAAGCACCGATCGCTAATCACGGGGACAGTTCGTCGTCCGCTTCATCACCTCGACGAAGAAGCGGCACAAATCCGGTCGTCCACCGTCGCCACTGTGCCAAAACCGGACGAACAACATCCAATCGAAGAAGAACGTCGAACACACTCGAATCGAAGTCGATGAAACTATTCCGCAATAATCCCGCCTTTCATTCGATTCGTTGCATTCCGCATTTTTGGACGGCCGCTGTTGACACGGATCGACCGCGACCAGGCACTACTGACGAGACCAACAACATCACATCCGTCCATCGTCGATCCGGTCTTCATGGGAAATCCTCGTGGTAACATTTCCGGATACCGTTCTGGCGCAGCAATAGCGGCATCAACAGCACCACCACCAGCAGCAGCAACATTGATCCACTGTTTATGTAACCCTGTATCCAGCGTGCCGCTATCGGTGGGCCGGCATTCCCGAACGAGAAGCCGCAGCGCCACCAAGAGGACCAGGAGGTCTTAGCGCATTGATCCATCCCAGCCGAACTGGGTCATCCACGCCAAGGGCGTAACAATGGCCACGAGGAGGAGGCGGAGGGGGACCGGCGGTGATACACCATTGCCAGAATATTGCGTCGGTGAACTATTTCCTGATACAGCACTTCTTGTTTCCGGTGTATCACCCGGGATGGCTGTGGCCTCCATCATTCGTGCCCTGTTTATACCAGACTGGGGCTTAGCCAGCAGAAGGCTATCTGTCTAGCTGTCTGTCACACACACACACACACCCTCTCTCTGTATGTGTGTGGGTTTCTGTTGCTGTCTGCCTAGCTCTCTATGTGTGTGTGTTTATGTACTTGTGTAGCACATGTTAGTGGTGGGCCGCACACACCTACTGGCGACAGAGACATGGGGGAAAGCCTTGGGAATAACTTCAAGCTACTGACCGTGTGTGTGTGTGTGTGTGTGTGTGTATGACAGCAGCTTTAGCTAGGAGGCATTCAACATGACACACGCACACACACACAGTTTGGGTATGTTTTTACAGTCTACAAAACGCAGAGAGAGAGAGAGATTGAGACACTAATGCACCATCATACTTCACAGCCTGCTAACTAAATAATCAAATCCGACTTAGAACACACACACACACACTATCGGCTACATCTAGCTGACAAAGATCCCCATAGAGTAACCAGATCTGTAGCTGAGTCTCAGAAGAGATCTGCCTATGATAACACAATAATATACCGCCATAATACACTCTCCTACAATACATACACCGACACCAGATCTCTAATAATCTCTATTACACTGACGGTAGAGATTATCACCGACAGTGTATCATCTGCACTGTCAATTACGGCGTGGCTCGTATGACCAATGCCAGGCATCCTGTGACAGCGTCCCATCTGTACTTATCAATGGCCATCTTTAATACATACACCATCGGATGCTACCGATATGCTGAAGCTGGCACGGCATCCTAGACAAGCCACCCCAGTGACAGGACAATATTCCATCATACAAATTACAGTACACATCGGGACATTGTCCAATACGAACGGCCCCAGTGGTAGGATTATGTCCTAGACAGGATTCTATGACATCCTTTAATCCTGTCCACTATCCAACTCGCGACTGGGATATGTGACGCATAGTACTACTGACCTGGTTTCTTCCCCACATCTCCGTGGTCTAGCGGTAGCGTGTTGGACCACAGATCACTATCCGTGTTCGAATCCCGGCATGGGCATATCTGAAGGTTGTCTTTCAAGTTCCGTCTCATTACCTTTAGAGTTCGCTCGGCCCATTTAGCCTACCTTGTGCACAAAAGTGGCCGTAAACATCAATCATCATCATCATCTTCCCCACATCTAGGTCAAGATACCTAGTCCCAATCAGTGTACGGATAGATCTAACCAATCGCAGGGACACGCCAACGTTCCTTCCACACAGTGAACCGATTCATATCCCGACTAAACTGTTCACGTCTCGGCTAGAATATGGGAATATTCGTGTTCAGTACAGAATACAGATATCCCTAGAACACGGACAGATTTAGATTCCAACTAGAATATGGATAAATCCATGTTTTAGCTATAACATGGACAAATCCATATTACAGCTGGAATATGAACGGATTCAATCAAACTGTGACTCAGTAACAGAAATCATCCGACGCGAACAAAATGAGATTATTTGGGGGTGGCGCGAGATATCTCAATCTCACGATTATTCTTCCGGAAGCTGCATCCAACACAGGCTAACACCCTTCAAATTTTGATTGGAGTCAAACCCATGACCTAGATGTATGTGACCGACCACGCTACGGGCTTCGCCATCGATATAACACCCCTTTGCCTGGATTAAAAGTGGTAATGAATGGATGTTGTACAGAGCGGCGTCTCGGTGTGTGTATGTGTGTGTGTGTATGTGTCTAGCAGCGTTGTTGCATCACACATTCTCCCTACATCACAGCAGGATTTGTTTTAGTCTAACACGGACAACTGTACCACGTGATCAGTTTCCCCCATTCCGTGTTCCCAATAGACAGTCCACATCTACTGTGGTTTGCGGGTCAGTGAAGCCATGTAGTAGCATGGAACAAGAAGTGTAATTCACTAATTGTTTGTAAATTTACGTTTTGGTGGAATCACAGAACCAGATCGATCTAGAAGTTCTTGTAGTAGTTTCATTTTTGTTAAATATAACATAGAATTATTTTTACTAATAGATAAGATTATTTCTATTGGAAAATCGACAGTTTATTTTTGCCTGAAATATTACATATTATTGAAAATAAATTATCAAGTTGGGAAGTGTAATAGACATGTTATCAATATATGAAACATATTATGATCTCCGTGATCTTACGATTGGTAAAAGAATGTTTTTATCAGATGTTTCAGCGAGACCGGTGAAATGCGACCCGCAAACGGACGTTCGCTAGATGGCGCAGTCGTCGCGGAAATTGTCTATTCCGGTTACTCTATCCAAGTATCTGGATAAAAAGCAATGGCATGAAAATAAATCGGAAACAGCAAACAGGATATGTCGACGCTATACTGCATTCAGCTATCCCGAAATCTGGATCCAGCGTGTCAAATAAGACCAGCTTCCGCTTTGAACTGTACGTGCTCATGGGATTTGAGGAATTGGACACCGATCAAGAAGCCAATGGCAAACTGGGAACGATGACGTATTGTCTACGGATCACTGTTCCAGTAAGCCATTAGAGACCAGGCGTCAAAGTTCTTAGATCAGCTACCAGTCTCGGATGAAAGAGCGCTAAGTGAGGCGATATATATATATATATATATATATATAGGGTTCCGGCAGATTGTGGGACCAGATCTGCGACATTAAACAAAGAGGATTTACCCACAAGTGTTCACGTGACACACGGAGGAAAAATCACGTGACATGTGGTCCGGATGGTAGAGTGGTTTATAAATGTTAGTTAGCTAAATCTGCGATCTCAGAGTTCGAATCTGTAAGAGGTTCTTGCCAAGTTCGTGTTGTTGTTTAAACACCACACTCACTACGCTGCCTTCAATTGTATACCCAAACAAAGTCAACTTTAATCGACTTGCTGTGGAGGAAGTCGATTGCTTGGTTTAGGCTGTGCGGTGCTCCCATGACGGATTTGATAGTTCGCTGTATTGCAAACCGTCAGTTCTGGATTTGACCACCAGTTCTGGATTTGAATGCCGGACTCATCTGTAACTGCTGTCGGGATCATGCCTGATACTCACAAAAATTAACCATCGTGACACTTGATAATTATAAATATCCCACGAAATAGCCTACAGAAATGGCGTTTTTGGTTACCATAAATCGGCAAATGGTGGCGACGTATTAAGTTGACCAATTTTGATCATCTGGACAAGATGGCGGCGTTTTAATTTTTGATAGCGTCTTAAACTGTAAAGCGGAATTTTTTTTGGAAAATACTGTAGATCGGCAAACGTTGATGAGCGTATTAAGTTGGCGAATGGCAAAACATCGCCAGTTTAAAAACGACGTCAACATTTTCCGATCTACAGTATTTTCAATAAATGTGTTATGCCAGAAAATGCACGCCACGTTGTTACTCGGGTGAGATAAGAACGAAGCTACGACAACCTTCATTGTGAGCCGTGCTGAAATTAATTCATCGCGCACAGTATATTATGTTATTTGCATGGAACTTCGAAACCTGTGTGCTATACGCTTCCGTGGGATGTGACAAAAAAAGTGACCCACACCAAACCAGAACACTCGGTTAAAGTCATCCGACTGTAATACAGTCATCCAGTTCTGACATTTGACTGTAGCCGGTCAGCAATGCCTTACGTTGTTCGCAATCCGTCTAGGTATGCACTACCAAGTAATGTCGGCCGCTTGCAGATGACACGTCGCCCAGGGAAATAAACGCCATCATGACATCTGCTGTCATATCTCCGGGTGACATCCTCGCCGCGCTGGATGACAAGACACGCGCGCGTCGTACATCTTCCTCGGCGGATAATGCGACGAGACGGTTGCCGACGAGATGCAGCGGGAAGGTCGGCTACTTTGGATTAGACATAAAATCCGAGCCGAAGATGCGCCGTACCGGGGGATCAGCTATGATAGAAGATGATCACTTCCATAATGAGAAGAGTGCTTCTGGTGATATGCCAGCCATTGTTCCCAAATTGGCATTGGTGTGCAGACGGAACTTAACACCATGGCTCTATAAAGTCTTCAACTTCACCTCAACTCTTCTACTTACAACGACGACCATGTCATTAATTTTGCTAGAAAGCTAAGATATATGAATTCAAGAATTATTCAATCTTGTGTGAAAAACTGCCGTGACATTTCCAGTCGCCAACCTATTATTTCTTGGCTCACCGCGCACGGCGGTTGTCGGAAAAGGGCAAAGCAAGTGCCAACGGTATCGGACTGAGGTGAACCGAACGATGAAACATCCCCCAGACACACCTAGATAGGGATTTACGTACTTCAGGGATAAAACTCCGTGGGCTACCGCTCTACAGTTTGTAACCATGGAGACCTTCAAAACAACTGGAGCCGTGCTCCTGTTGGCTGTTGGTCAACTAATCGAACTGATGCTGCTTCGTCATTGGCTGAAATACTAAAGTGGGAAGCCAAAGATCTTCTAAGAATATAAAATACATCACGGATCTGGTCAGCCTCCAAGTATTTCAGCTCCATCTCTTTTGGAATTGATAGTTATGCGTTTTATTTCTGCCCTAAATACATAATAAACAGGACCATCGTTAATTATTAACGCGAAAAACAGTCGAATCGTGTTTGCCACGACATCCTAAACTAAATGAATATAATCAAAACGTATTTCGTTTTGTTCTGAGGCCGACAAAATGTTTAGTCGGTTAGGGTGGCTCTGTAAATATGAGAAAACTTCTAGGGGATTTGGTAATAAATTACAGTGGACATCTTCTGTTCAAAGTGCACTTAAGGAGATAAAAATGATGTAAATGTTGCTGTTTTATGACCACTTTAGTGCGCAATGTAGGCTAAATCGGCCGAGCCACCTGCTAAGGTAATGGGGCGAAGTGAAAGATGAAACACCCTTCTGACATAGCCCTGCCGGGGTTTGAACCCAGGTGCTACAGATCTGTGGCCAACATCGCTACCAATTAGGCCATGGAAACGCTCGCATCCTAGGTAGGTAAAAAGAATATGTCCGGATTTTTTGTACATTTTACCATTAAAGATGCTGAACACAAACAACTAAATAAAGATGACATTACCATGAAGGATCATCCTCACTGATGGCATTATAGATAATAACAACAACAACAACAACAACAACAACACATTTTACAGTAATGTATTCTGAGTGTCTCCTTTGCTGATGAATGAGTGCTTTATAAGAATCTCTCTCTCTCTCTCTCTCTCTATCACTGCGCACCACGTACAGCATCAGCCCCATACATCAACCCGTATAGTCGGCCCCTACAGAGAGTGGTCGACGATGACACCGTACTGTCCCTGATAGGAGGCGTATCTTATCACTAGCATCGCCGGTTATAATTAATGTCACTAATTAACCTGTCGCAGACACCGGACGCAGATAATCACCGATAATACACCGGTCACTGCTGGCACTACCATGAATAACCGACACACATACACACACACACACACACACACACACACACTGAAAACTTCTGAGATGGTTTTTAGACACAAGCGTTCTTACTATAATACATTAGAGATGTTTGACAAATAAGGGACATTAATGCTAATATTATAAGGAACATCACCATTAATGGCCTAAACCAGACAATTGTCTATAAAGGTCTCGCCGTGATAGCAATGAATGATGCACACAGGAGGAGCAAAACGTATAAACAATCAGTTATGATCAGGTAATACAAGACATCCATAAAATATGGAGGTATGTATTTCTAAATGTTACCCTACAGCTTCAGTATATTGATAACATAGGTTACCTACAACCATATATTAAGTCCTGCACAATTATACCCCACCCTTCGATCCTGCACATTGGTTTTAATCATTCCTGTTTTTATCACGTAATCTTTGTTTACACAAACATCAAGGACTCTCTTATCTCATTCTACAACAGGGATACTTTTATCAGATTTCATTTAGGTAATCAGTGGGAGTGAGTGAGTGGGTCAGTGAGTGAGTGACACACAGTGTTCTGTTTAGGCTCGATACACATCACATCTAGGACATCTGGCCAAGGGCCGACGCCTTAAGTGAAACATCTCACAAACATATGAATGGGTTGGATTTGAACCCACAACCTGTAGGTTTGTGGTGTAATGCTCTAATCATTTTGCTATTGTGGCGCCTCATTTAGGTAATGAATATTGTAATATCTACATTTTTAGATTTTGGGGTTGATGGGTTGGGGAGGAGGTCCAATTTTCAGTTGTGCTTTGAAACAGACTGGTGGCAATATAATCCAAATTGTGTGATAGAGATGATAAATATGCATACACCATCGATTTGACTACAGCATGCATTTGTCCAAACCCGAGTCGGGTCAGTCTGGATCAGACCTGAATGATGCCACAACAAATCTGTCTCACACGAGGTGCTGTGGGTTACGGCAAATTACTACAAACGACTAGTTAAATCAAGTCACAAGTAGCGCATTCCGTCTACAAATTGGTCCAACGCGGGGCGTCCCATAGAACGCGTTCGAAGTGGACCACAAACAAACCGGATCATAATGATCCCGAGAACTCCATAAAACAGACTCCATTCTGGATCGCTACGGTGTGCCACAAGGATGGCTCCACGGAGGCTACTAAAAGTCTGCCGAATGTGGCCATCCCCAGCCTAACCGGGCCCCATCCGCCACCACCTCGGCTCCAAGAGTCATGTGGTCGCACTTCCACTTATGACTCACCGGGGGAGGAGGTGGATAGTACCTTCTTATATGAGTGAAGTCTTTTATACCGAGCATGGATTGGAATCCAGGAGCCTCCTCCGGGCCAGTTTTCGTGACATTAATGTCCCGAGCGAGTGGCAGTGGGACATCGCATCGGTTGGCGGATTAAAATTTTATGAGTGGTGGAGAAAATAATTATTTGGTAAAAAATACCATTCTCGTGCTTGATGGCGAGCGGAGGGTGAAGGTGCTGCTCCTTTTTGATATGGCCAAGAAAAGGGAAAGCGATGTGAATTTTTGGTGTCACCGAAAGAAGAAGAGAGAACGATAACGTGGCAAGAGTCACATAAATATTTCTCTTATCGAGAGTGAGCGAGGCCGGAGAGACAAATGTAAACCCTTGTTACAGTATAAAGAACCTGACCATCTAGAAATATAAACTACTTTAGTAAGGTAATGGGTACTATATGTGACGTTGTTTATAGTTTTATTGTCTACTCCGATTCTTTTACTTCTCTCTCTCTCTCTCTCTCTCTCTCTCTGTGTGTGTGTGTGTGTAAATTTGGTAATATTTGCTGGTCGTAATAGACATTCTGTATCTATGGCTTTTATCACGGGCGCGCGCCCACGCACGAAAACACACACACACACACACACACACACACACACAGCTCCTCCATGGCCTAACTGGTAGCGCGGTTGGCCACATATCTATAGCACTTGGGTTCAAACCCCAGACGGGCCATGTCAGAAGGGTGTTTCATCTTTCACTTCGCCTCATTACCGTTGGAGGTCGCTCGGCCCATCTAGCCTACCTTGTGTTACAAAAATGGCCGTAAAATAACAAGATTTACATTTCACACACCCACACACACACACCCACAACAGGGTGAGAGAGGGGAGAGATTCTTCCGTTTAACAATTAGTATAGTCCATCCATGTAAAAGCTGGGGATAAAAAAATCCACTTAATATTTGATGGGATAAAACAACAAACGGTTAGCGGTTCCTTTAAACTAACGCCATAAATCCAGCAAATTTGGACCAAATCGCCACATCCTGAGTTCCTGATCACCACTCAGCATCAATCCATCAGGGGAATGATTACAGTTCCGTGATCACCAAAATCACCATTATGTTACTACTTTATATCAGCCCGAACATCGTACTTCAAACATCCACGCGGTCGACTCATGTCCGTGTTTGAGGCATTTGTTCCTCATGACAGACGCCCCCCTTTATGTCAGAAATCAGTCACGATATTACGATGTGAAATAAGAGAATGGACGTTGATAAACCAGCACCTTTCAATGGCATTTAATTTCTGGGGTTTTCTCTCATAAACTGAGAAACATTTGGAGAGTTTCTAAAAATTCGCGAAACAATAATTAAACGCCAGAACCATAACGGCTCACGGGGTTGAGATGATAAATGCGTTATCAGATTAACTAGATAAAAGGTTTGATCAATTTAACAAACTCACATTGGTGATTATTAATTTGATTATAAATTTTTTTATGACTTATATTTTGCTATTATTGTCTCGTTGTCATGTGATCTATCACGAGTCGAATCTGCGATGTATAGACTGCTTTTAATTAAATGATGTCCGGTTTACGAGTGAGTTGATGAGTCGAAACAAACGAGCTGCAGTAACAACCGCTCGGTCATTCGTGCACGGGCATGCACGCGCACACACATACCGACACCTTGCACAAGATTAATAGTTTTAATAATTAAACACACTTAGAGTGTGTAGTCAGTTGTGTGTATGTGTGTCTGTACGAGTAGTTTTTAGAGCACTGGCACAGATAATAATAAATTGTAAACACAACATCTCTAAACAACTGATCATCTAGTTTCTCATCTTATGCATATCAGTGTGTGGGGGAAGGAGTGGTTGCATGAATGCATCCATGCATGAATCCTTCTACACGATGTGGTTGATTCATCAGGGTCTAAATAAGGATTCCCCATTCGACAAACTAAGACAGATATTAATCAAATGTAGATTTGATGTAACACCATGTCCTCCCTGGTTCTATTTGAACCCTAGTCACAATAGCTTAGTCAACAAAGTGGCTGTTTTATGTTCGAGTTCCTTGGTTCGAGTTTTATCAACTCTCCCGGTCGTTTACGTTTTAATCACTCGCTTCTTGACTCTGATGGAAAACGGGCGTCTGGGAACAACAGCATTATCTAATAGATACACAGTGCTGTCATCAATTATGAAAATAAGCCTAAGGGTAAAAATATGGCACACCATCAAATCGCATTTTTATGTTGATATGGGACAATATGTCGGCCATATGTGAATTTGTACTGTTCCCAGTAAAGTTTCAAAAACGCTATAAAGTTTTACTTCAGACTCAAGCCAATTTAGACATCAATATGTATTAATATATATATATATATATATATATATATGTATATGTGTGTGTGTGTGTGTGTGTGTGTATGTGTGTGAATGTGCCCAAAGCCTCAATTGGTACAATGCCTGTCTGTTACAATATATAAAATAACAAGATGGAGTGGCCTCTTTAATGCTACATAGATTATAATTATAATTTAAAAAAAATATTTTCTTATTATTACTTCTCAATATTCTACCTGCACAGCAATCAACAAGACGGTTTGGTCTGTCTGGAGATGGATAGGTCGTTGTAAGCGGAACAAAGACCAAAACCATGGCTTGGGGGCCATTCCTGATGACGGACTTCATAACTTATGCATACTATCATCCCATCATCTGACGGAGTTCATCGTTTGCTTCATCTTTATGGAGATGGTCCCATGCCGAACACTCGACGTGGTTATATAAAAACAAACACGTTCGTTTTTCCATAGCTCGGCTTTCCATAGTTCGGCTTTCCATAGCCCGTTCACATTATGAAAGGATTATGGAACGTGTGGCATCAGAATTGGCTTTCCGCAATCATGTTATCCATCTCCACCATATCGGGCAGCCTATTTTATTGTGCGGATTACTCCACATTAAACATGCCCCCCCCCCACTCTCTCGTAATGAATAATTCCTGTAAGAATATTTCAGCGGACGAAAATGTCCAGCCCTGGCAGTGGCCATTCGCTTTATCTCGTACTAGGCAAGATGGCTTTATCGGGTGATGAATTGTGTACCAGATTGGCGAAGAACTGGCGTAGCCCCGCCAATAACAAAGATTACAAAATTCCATCGGAAATCCTCGGCCATGTTTGGTGTCAAGATGTCGCGTCTGGGCAAAGGAAGATGGTTGTCGAACGGCAATCGCAGACGAAAATATAGCTTCGGGACAGTGCTGTGGGATCCCGGAAGTAAAGGTCATCCCGGTAGATCGCACTCAGGATCCACATTTCACCAATTTTATATGACAGCGTGCAGCGGAACCTGTCCCTGTGAACTGCCTGCAGTCAATAAAGTACGGTCCCCAACAGTGGATCCAGTACGATCTGATGATTGTGAAGACCGTCACAGTTCTGAGATCTGGCGATTCTATTTAGTGCAATGTCAGATTTAGGAATTTTTAGCTAACATGCGTACACGTGAAACACCTTCAGGTCTCAGTAATCACTAGATCATGACAGAAAGGTTCCAGATTTCTACTACTCTTCACGGGAGCATTAAAAAAATTAAAGGTCAAAATCTACAGCACGAAAGAATCCAGAAGGCAACACATATCGCAGTTGGTCAGTTAAAAAAAATGGAGTTATATTTTAATTCAATAAATTTCCGTAAATATACCAAAACTGATAGTAATTTTTAAATCAAAATATAATCAACTTATATAGAAATAAACTCAGGATTTTGTACAAATACACATTTTTATTTCACATGAAACAAAAACTATAATAATTATAACCTGTGTCTGATCATTTCCTGCAAGTCTTGCACAATAAAATTACAGCCACCTCACCTCTTTCATTCGTTATCTACGCTTATGCGTATGAAAATCTGCCCTAAAATACAACCTGGGAGAGTAGGACCAAGGACTGGCAGATATACTGTAAGAGGTGGTCTCCTAACACAGGTTTGACTGTTTAGAACTCCTTTGATGAATTCCTCTACATAATAACACATTCATGGAACAACAACTGTACTTTGTGATAAGTCGGTGCTTCATACCGAAACACTCATCCCCAACACAGAAAGGGTCATGACCCGACACACAAAGTGTGATAACGCTAAAGGACGAACCAATCAGCTTAGCTGCAGTCACCACTTGACACAGAAAGCATCAAATGGTTCAGGAAAGGTCATTGTATATAACTAGAAAATGGAAGTATTGCTTTTGTTTGGCGTCAAGAAATTTGAACAATTCTTCTTTTTAGAGGAAACACAGTTTGATCCTAGAATTGATCATCATTACAATAATTAGCGCTATATCTATGATGTTGTTTGTAATAAATTTATTAATTATACGTGTGTGTGTGTGTGTGTGTGTGTGTGTGTGTGTGTTGCATCATAATAATGTTAACATTCACAATGCAAAATCAACAATCCAGAGAATCATAAATTATCGCTAAAGTATCCAGGATTGCAGAGACACAAGGTCTTCGAAGACCTGACTATTCTAAATTGACTATCCTATTGAATCATCCAGATGTTTCAGCCTATAAACATCATTTATCATCTTCGGTGATCCTCTAATCTAGGACGGTTATGACCCAAAACAAGAATGATCGTCAAATACTAAAATTAGTAAAAATAGAATACGAGCACAACTCTAAAATAATACACAAATGTACAGCGCCAGTTAATTATTGTTGTTGAGTTGAGTTATTTAGCCTCGATATAGGCTACACGTGTAACATATGCCGAGGGGCGACTATGTAAGGAAAGGAATCCGACAAACACGACTATGAGTTGGATTCGAACCCACGAACCTGAGATCCTGACTAGCCAGATAAAGTATTTTTGAAACTCGGAGCAACGCCACACGGATCTGTGTTACGAGACTAAATCTCCTATTGTTATTCTTCCGGTTGAGGGGGGGGGGGGGGACATAATGACGTTTGACTTGTACATTCGTACAGCATATGTACAGATCTCCATCAGGTTTTTTTAATATAATTTCCTGATCCACGTACACCTTTTATCAATCACTCAATCCCCGAAGTGTCTGGATGTGCTACTTTTAATATCCGTTTAAATGACGTTTCTCTCTGCGTCCGATCGATCAGTGGATGGTCCGAGCGATCCGACATTACCTCGATGCTCTACTGTACTTGCAGCTATACTGGCTCAACTCCCCCAGTGGTATATGGCTATCAGACACAAAGTTGCCCACTAATAACTGGTATTAATCCTCTAAGGCCTCTGAGGGCTGAACAGGACGATATGATGCAAGAGTAAAGAAACCGAAATTAAACAACAAATCGGTGATCATCCTCTAAGCCACAAGACATGATGATTGTTGTGTTATATATTGACTGCCAGACACACCCCTTTATATATATATATATATATATATATATATATATATAATGATAATGTTGTAATGGTAATAGTAATTTACCTGTGACAAGTTACTTGTGTGTTCGTCGAATCCAACAAGAATAAAAGTAAAAGCATTTGATACACTTGACAGCGTCAACATTCACGTGTCTATATATATACTTGAAAATTCATCATTTTAAACACACGAACGCACGCAAACACTTATACACACACACACACACACGCGCGCGCGCGCACACACACACACACAATGTAGGTAGGATCCTGGAAAGAAGAATAATGATGTAATTGTTAAATGTAAAACTGGACTGGTGAGACATTACACATGTCTCAGCAAGAAACGTAGCCACTCTGGATTCAGTTCCCTGAAGAAACGTCCAGAGTTTGAATTCATATTTCGAGATTCCCTGTGCCTTATTATACAAAGCTAAAACACACACACACACACACACACACACACACACAGAGAGAGAGAGAGGGGGGGTGCGTGATTGGACCCATGTGGTCTGGGAGAGATTTACTCCAGACAAAAATACCCCCATCATAACGTTCATATGTAATACTTCACATTGAAATCATACCGACTTTAAGGCGGGGAACCGTTTTTACTAGACAGCAAAACTGGTAAAAAAACTGTATTAGTCGTGAATACATAACCGAAGCAAATGCACTTAATTACCATCAGCCACATATTATTCAACAATCATAGTAGGGAATTGGACATGATAACGTGGTGCTTATGTGTCTTCTGGGTTCTTCACCAGGTGAGGAGTTTGAAATATGAATCAATATAAACTGTCACTCTGTACATTAAAGACACTCTTTCCAAGAATACAAATGATTTGGTATCTTCAGCAGATGACGATTGTTGTCTTTAAAGGCCTAACCGGTAGCGCGGTTGGCCACAGATCCGTAGCACCTGGGTTCAAACCCCTTAGTCGGGCCATATCAGCAGGGCTGTTTCATCTTTCACTTCGCCCCATTACCTTCGCAGGTCGCTCGGCCCATTTAGCCGACCTCGTGCACAAAAGTGGCCGTAAAACAGCAAGGTTTAACGTTAACGGTCTAAACACAGCCAACATTAGAAATGACAACGAGCAAATGATCCGAAACACGAAATCAAACAAAAAGTTGCTCCGTAACTTTGTTGCTATGTCAGAGCAGCTGTTTAAAATGAGCTTGACACAGCTAAAATGATTGTGAGACGGTATTTTGGGGCATCACATACTGACCGATTCTCGCAGATATGAGAACCACACCAGTTATTATTTTCAATCGCATGTACAAATGACAAACCTGTGCCCTAATCTGTTATATAATGATATGCCCGAAAAAGGTAGTCAGTAATGTATGCTTAGCATCATACGAGAAGCAAATTATCTGAACAGCCATACATTAAACGATTCACTATAATACTAAGCAGCCTACGTAGCCCTGAAACTGACATGAATTCAGTAGAAAAATATGATGTTTATAATAATGAAAAATCCCTGCGTAATACTCATGCCCTTTACGTGTGTACATTGTCAAGGGTTATGTAAAAATATTCAAAATGGGTGGAAACTGTAGTTTAAGTCAAAATTACAATTCTCGACAAAAAGCCCTGAAAAAAGTTACAAACAACTAAATCCTTTCCAATTAATGTCGGGGCCAATTCTATTTTGACAAATCCAATTCCACACAATTCCATTCGATCCATTCCAATTCCATAAACGAATTTATTCCAAAAACCATCAGTTACGACTCCAGAATTTAACTCATCCAGTGTCTGGCCAATTATGGAAAAGGAATAACAGCAGGGTGTGGATAACTGAAATAGAAGAGTGAAAAAAGGGAAAACACTATTTTGGGTAAATCCTTAGCAACAAATAATGTTATTGTTTACGTTTAGTAAAGGAACAGGTAAATAACTTTTGTGGACATCGATTTCAAATTCACCAACTTCAATTTATGAAACAAATTCCATTTCCATATCCTGGAATTGACCATCAATTCCTATTCCAGAGCCGAGCCGACTCTATGCTTGATCCATATCAAACCCTCGGACCCGGACGACAATAACCAAGTTTATTACTTGTGATAAACTCATCCAAATTATGTCATCCATATTAATGGCTGTCTGTAGACATGTGGAAAGAGGATCATCCGGTGATTGATTAAAAAAACTGACGCATCTTTCACAATTCAAGAATTGTGTGATGTTTTCAAATGGAGTGTTGTATCGCTTCCCTCCATTAATCTAAGCCAATGTCGCATAACAATAAACTATAGATCCACATTCATAGCTACGTAAAAGTAACCATTCACCAGGTGGAAGCACCAACAACAACAACATCAAAAGTCCTGGTATCAAAAGGCAAGCTGAAAATCCATAGTATTGATTCTGAACCTTGAATTAGAACAGATTTCGACTCTAGCACCGCAGTGTTTAATGGAAATGTGGCTTAAAATCGCTGCCATCGCCCCCCTCCCCCAACACACACACACACACACACACAGAGAGAGAGAGAGAGAGAGAGAGAGAGAGAGAGAGAGCTTACATACAGACAACGAATTAAATAAAAGTCCTGGTAAACGTTACGGATTAAGATATAATATTAGGTATCTTTGAGTTTCATTTAATATTTGTTTTGTAATAAAAACTATGTTAGTGTCTTATAACAACAACAAAAGAACTCCAGGCTGTGATAGCTCCAGTTTAAAAACATTGATGGAGCGTGAAAGAGAGAGAGAGATACATCATCAAACATGTATCCGTTATACACGTCATGTTGAGTTTAAACTTAACACTCGCCCTACATGGGACCTAATGGCTGAGTGGTGACTCCTCAGGGAAACACCGAACAAACATGTGATAAAACTGGCCTATATCATATGTTAATGAGTTGTGTGCTGTATAATAACTTCTTACATGAATTATTCCACTAACAAACACATTTCAGGCACATTTCAAAAACTCCACACATTTCAATATTAACAACTGTAATATTAATACTAGAAAGCTGAACATTACGCAGACTGATAACACTTCTAACTCAAGTGACAAGAGATCATTCATTGATGATTCTCTATCATATCAGGTAACATTCTGTAATCAAAATCATCTTTATTAATATTGGCGGACATAAATTACTGTTGTTTTTACTGCCAACTGTTTTTTTTTCTTTCTAGGGCACATTTTACTGTCATAATGTTGCGTGTAGATATTGCTTCACACACACACACACACACACACACACACACACGAGATGGTACAGGGCAAGACTTCCATCTTTCCGTATCATCATCATCATCATCATCACCATCTTCTGATATCGCACTCACTAGATGGCGCGACAGGAGTTACTTATGCATTCACCAGATGGCATGACAAGTTGTATCTCTCTGTCAGGGAATCACAGCATGCACACACAGAAAAACACATATCACAGTGATATAGAAGTGCTCTTATCACATATCATTTTAAGATTCATCAAACCCAACAAGAATAAAAGTAAAAGCATGTGATATACTTGACAACTTCAACATTCACACGTCTATATATCCTTGACAATTCATCATTTTAAACACACACACACGCACACAATGTAACTAGCATTTAGGAAAGCATGAAGATGTTATTTTAAAATGTAAAACTGGATTGGTGAGACAGTACACGTGTGGATTCAGTCCCCTGATGAATCGTCCAGATTTATAATTCACGGTTCGAGATTCTCTGTGCCTTATAATAGCTAACCCCCCCCCCCCCACACACACACACACCAGCCACCTACCTACCTGTCATTGTCGACAAAGGACTAGTGTCTGAGAGGACTTTTTCCTGTGAGGTGTCCTCACTGCCGAGTGACGAGACGCTAGCGTACGCCGTGTCCTCCGTCTGATTCCCACTACAGGAAGCCTGTGATAATCCTGTGGATGACAACCTGTTGAGAGAGGACAGACTCAAATAGAGATTCCCAGCCCTAGGACCGGTACTTGTGTGTAGACTGAAGACATTACTCATTAGTTATTTTTGGGGAGTGGGCGACTGCCTTGTTTGACCTTGGTACTTGTGACACCTGGATTAGGGAGGGGGAGGTTTTTAACGAAATCATATCTTTTTATGAGATACACCCCATCGATCGAAATGGCTTTCATATTTAAGCATAATTTGAAACTACAAATACTTTAAAGGTTACGGTATGGGAAAACTTGGTGATGCCAAAAATTAGGCACACAACACCCCCCCCCCCCACACACACACGTTGACAGTGCTTCAGTGCACCCAAGACCATAAATACTTACACTTACACTAATCAATACATACAAAGACATATATAAACGAGTCCTGAACATTGATAATAAGTCCAGGTGATTTGTCAATTTATAAGACCCAGGCAATGGCTTTTTATCCATGATAAAAGTGTATGTGTGTGTATGTATGTATGTATGTGTGTGTGCGTGTAGGGGGAGAGGGGTGTAACCTATCTTGTGACGCAACAGAAAATCCCTTATCCTCACAATTACCTAAGACGGTAAAATCCCGAGATAACTCAATCAAATACAGTTTGACCTTTACACAGGGCCCCCCCCCCCCAACATCATCCTACGGTTACTCCAGTATAACATCCTATCATACCTAGTCAGCTGTTGACTATCTTGTGATGCTGGCTTCCTACCCAGTAACATACCAAGTCTCAGCATCAGGTCATTCTGAGCGACATCTGGCGGTGGAGGTGGTGGCTCAACTTCAGCTTCATCTACAGATATGATGACACAAAATAGAACTAAATGATGAATCCAAAGCTATTATTATCTCTCTTGTAAGATGCACGATTACCTTGAATAATTAATTTGTATATTAATTAATACCAGACAGTATGATATACAAACTTATTAAAAACCAATATAATATACCAGTGAAAAACGACAACATTCTTTAAAGGTGTAAACTGGCTGTTGTCAGAAGGAATACACTTTAAGAAACCCTTCAATTTAGCATCACGCAATAAATTCAAAATACCAACAGTGGCCATTGTTCACTAAATTTCGATTTATTCTACAACCATTCATATCCTGATTTTAATCATCAAAAAATATATTTAGTCCATTTTGGGCAGATGAAGGGATAACATTTTTCTACACATTTTCACCAATAGTTTGACATTCAGGATTCAGTGCCGATAGAGCAATTAAAACGACACTAACCGTCCTCCGGTATGGTGGTTCCTGTTGACATGACGTAGTTGTTGGCATGCGTCACCATACCACCATTCTGTACCAGATCGACCCCGCTGATACCACCGGTCTGCCGAACGACGTCATTGTTGTGCCTCCGCAGGTGAGGCATCACATCCACGCGGCAGGAGTTGGACAGTTTTTTCGTCACCTTGGCTACCTGCTCCTGGGCCGGTGTCTCCAGGACGCCGTACGTCCAACCCTGCTCGGCGTTCGTCTGGAGACGACTTTGACTCTGACCCTGGTAAGCCCTCCGGTTCTTGGACAGCTGCGGGCTGGTCATCGGGACCCTCCCGGACGGCGCATCGCCGCGGTAACCATCGCAACCGTGGTACCCGTAGAGACGATCCGACGCCATGCCGACGGCGACGTTGCCATGGTGATCGGCCATGACGCCAGAATCGAAACTGACGCTGCGCTCCGCCTGAAAGACGTCCTGTCTCTGGCCGCACTTCGGGCTGACGGACATCACCCACGGGGAGGCCACACCCGGTGGATTGGCCTCCCTCTTGGGATAGCCCACCCTGGGGATGTCACTCTCCAAGTAACCTAGCGGCGACGAGGGCACCGGAGGCGGAATACGTGTTGATTTCTGATGTCGTGATTTTCTTGCTGGAACTGGAGGAACAACCTCTGTAAAATATATATCACATAAACTTATGAGTTAAAAAATTACTAAGCAGGTCACATTTGAGGGATTTGAGGAGGATGCCAGTTCTAAAAAAAAATAGCTTATAGCATCAACGCAAAGAAATCTTAAGAGACTACTCTTGGGATGACTTCAGGTAGTCCATAAACAGGTGGTATTTTAGGGTAGGTTCTACTGTATACGTCCAAAAATGGCCAATGAATAGAAGCCGCCACTTTCTTACTGCCCTTCGGATGGGTGCCGTCTTAAAGCGGGTGGTCATTCAGAAAGCTTTCCCTGCGTACTGATTTCTTTGAATTTTCCCAATAATGCGTCAAATTAAATGGGTGCAATTCTTAACGTGTTAAGGACGTTCTGATGGCAAAGTTGGTAACGCAGTGAACAGTAAACATGAAGAACTCCAGGTTTCCCAATAATGCGTCAAATTAAATGGGTGCAATTCTTAACGTGTTAAGGACGTTCTGATGGCAAAGTTGGTAACGCAGTGAACAGTAAACATGAAGAACTCCAGGTCAAAACCCAGTGTTATCTGTTTGTGTAAGATGTTTTTAGCATCAATGAAAATCTTCAGCCTAAATATATTTCGCAGAAGCGACAATCTCAGTAGCAACGACAAACAAATAATCATCCTCCATCAGGCATAGGCAAATACAGGCACAGGCAGGGCGAAGGTAATCGATTAAGATTACCTCAGAATAGAATAATTACGATTATGACTACGTTAATAATTGCCGTAATTGATTACGATTGGGATAACCGATTACGATTACCCCATGGCCATGCCCGATCCACATCATAACATGATTTGTTCCAACATCAGGAATGTCCCATCACATCACATCAACATCCAATCTTAAGAAGCCGCAGTCATGTTTCTGCGCACATCTTGTCACTTGTTACACTTAACCACTTGAGCTGAGAATCCATATACGCGGTATTCGGGATGCGGATACGGCAAAAATGGAACAGCACGTAAAACAGGCGAGCGCGATTCCGTATGTCCGGATGCGGCATGCGATTTGTCCTGCGGCTGCGTATCGATGCGGATACGGCTAACTGAATCGCTCCACGTAGCGATTCGCACGACAAAAATAAAAAAAAACAGAATCCAGAATATGACGTCAGGAGCAGGTTTTTCCAGAATAATTTGGCGGGATTTTAGATTCTCTGGTCAACCTGAAGTATTGTTCGGATTTCTCCACATCAAATTGTAATTCAAATCTTCGGCATATTGCTAAATACGTATTCTAAGGCTGTAACAATAGGGAATTGTTTTAGTAATAATTTTATAAGTATTTTTTTTAAATTTATAATGTGTAAATTTGTTTTGGGGGAGTAACTGTCCCCCCCCCCCTACTCACACACACACACCTGGGTTTTTTTTCTTTGCTATCAATATTTCTGTTGTATTTCCATGTTCTTAGCATGAGAGACTGAAAACGCATGGGAATCACACAAATCGCAGCCGGATACCGCATCAAGCATGCCACACACCACGTATATAGAATCTAAGCTTCAAAAGTCATCATCTATCACTTCGGTGAGAGAAAAACTGCACATATTTATATTAATAAAATAAAATAATCTCTGAACTTTAATTCCCTATTAATTGGTAATATTCATCGCAATAATTATATAGCTAATAGGATACTAAGAAACATATTTCTGAATTAATAATCATTTTAATTTTTTCTCATTAAAATTCAATGGTTGAGCAAGTGTCCAGATGAGCAACTGTCCGGTGAGCAACTGTCTGTATTCCGCAATGGATCATCGGCCTGTGATTGGCTACGAGTCGTACAGCACGATACAGAAGTAACAGAGTGTATATCTCCAGGTGAGTTGATGATGACACCAAATGGTACTAGTACAAAGCCATGGTGGCTAAATTAAACAACCGTAAATAGGTGAAACTTATGACACGATCAAAATAACAACATCGCATCAATAAAATCACCACAATAACTTCAAAATAAAATCAACACTAGATAGCTCTGATCAACAGACCCCAAATTACGACAATGACCACGTGACAAGTCGAAAATATGAACGGTTTGTATGACACATGATCACGGTTCAAATCTTACCAGGTAATCCCGTTCGTCTGGTACCTACATATAACGTTGAGCAGTAAACTGCTGCATATGTACTGGTACATATATGACTCCTAAATCTGGGTAGAATTCTACTGCAATATTTTACTCGCGGCAACATAAAACTTGTATCCTTGGTTTTTGTAGATGAGGATAGCTGATTTCCAGTAATATGAGCCTAAATACTAGCGCACGAGCATACACACACGCACACATGCGCGCGCGCGCACACACACACAGACACACAGAGAGAATATACTTACACCTTTACACGCTGCCACACACTACCTGGTGTATCAATTCACCAGCCATCCACGAATGTAAACAAGAACATATGGCAAAATGGCGCTAACTGTGCCGCACTTCACATATTTACTATTAACTGATACCGATATAGGCGGATTGTTTATATGAGAGAGACACGCCTGATACGATCCGCTACTAGCTGATGTATATTCCACGGTGGAGACTTCAACCGCACATTATAACACTGGCGCTGATAGGTTAGGTTATATGACCTCAAGCTGAACTCTAAAGTATACGGCTAATGTAGTGTGAATTTCAGCAGGCATACAATGAGATTGTTAACAAGATAAATATTAGATGATACAGGTCCGGAGCTAAGAACCGGCGTTTGATTACAGAAGACTAGACATGAAACTAGGTCATCTTGGGTTTGATGCGGAGTTGGCAGGTCTGATAGATCACATCACCGTTGGCAGGTTATAATTGGTGTTTAATGGACGACCAGGAGGGGGTGCCTCTCAGAAAGGTGGTCGCCGTAATTGGTGTTTTGTTTATACTAGAAAAGGATGGAGAATAGTCAAGTGTGTTATAAGGGTAATTATTTAAGTTTTAAAAAAACGTCCTAGATACCCCCCCCCCTCTCTCTCCGTTTTTTTGGGAGGGGGGGGGGTATCTAGGACGTTTTGGACTAGGACATTTTGGATAACTATTTTTCAAGGTAGGACGTTTTGGCCAATCCCCAATGTATCAAATAAAATTTGCGTCTCAATTCTTGGTCGTGTAAACCATTTCGTGAGAAAGTGTGCATCTCCTCAAAGCAAATATTGGTTAAAAATACACCGACTGGCTATATAACCTGGTAACCAATGATAATGGCTTTGTTGTCTTTGAAGAATTGTTTTCTGCAATTAAAATATCTACAATACATTCAAAGAATATCAAATCTACCTGAAATTACATCTTTGGATTTTTAAATCAAGACAGATTCAGCTATTAAATTGACATTACTGTGGGCTTATTATATATTGGTGAATATATAATAATGCGAACAAAGTTTCGCCATAATTTGTACATGGAACCAACGTGACCCCAATTCACAACGAACGGCTCCAAACATTAACTGGATCGATTCAAAAGTGGCTGACTGGATACGGCCGTTATCGCGACAATATGTGATCAATGAAGCTTCTACATAAAGCCATTGCATACGGAAAAACCACCAAGAGACAGGTCATTAAAGGAAGTCTGAACAATGAACCGATGTTTCACCATGACCTTAGGCTGGGCAAAACATCCGAGGTACATTAACCTGTAATCAAAACAACTTCAATTAATACCCAACAACAGGTTAAATTTACCAGCAGGTAAAGGTCAGCACCAGGGTACTCCATCAATAAGTGTATTATATATATATATATATATATATATATATATATATATATATATATACTGGTACATTTGTCACAAGGTTACCAGTGTATATGACGGACACCTGTCACAAGGATATTGGTATATTTCGAGGTCAAACTGTCAAAAGAAACATACTACATTTATAGTTACAGAGTTCTGTCTACCGGTTGACAATGTAGGTGGCCTGTGAGGCATTTCATTCAATATACGGCTACACTTAAAATATCCGAACGCACATCTCTTGACGTGTATGGGCAGACGCGCATGCGCAAATACCCGCCAATGAGATGGGTTTCGGTTTGGCAAGGTTTGAAGGAATGCTGATCTTTAGGAATGAAGCTGCCGAGTTTTTCCCCAGTTCATATCTGATCATAGTTTCTTTTGTTCCCCAAGAAAGCGCCGTTTCACACACACACACACACACACACACACACACACACACACACACACACACCAATAAATCATGTTGCAGTGCATTAACACGCAATAAAAAGAAATGTATATAAATAAACTAAGAAAAAAAAATGTATTAAACTAAATAACAAAACTCCAGAAGTATATAGAGGTTTAAAAATGACAACAAAGACAGGAATTCTATGAAGATATTTCATAATTTCAGAAAGTTTCTATGTTCATGTTTTACGTTACCTATATAGTGTGTCATTAGATAAGGAGAATATTGTTAACAGCTGTAACATTATATAACTCAGATAGTGAGTCTGAATGGATCCCATGTCATGTAAGACCTGAAGCAATATATCACCCTATCATATAATACACACGCACACACACACACACACACACACACACATATATATATATATATATATATATATATATCAGTGATACATCATGTCATGTATCAGTGATACAACATGCATTATATCAGTGATTACCAGGTTGTATACTTGTACAGATTTAACATCTTTGGTGCAACCCCAAACTGTATCTACCATGTACTCGCTTCCTTTAGTGTATATTTATGTAATGCCATTCTAGATTCAGTTTGAAATAAACATATTGATTGATTGATTGATACAACATGCAGTATACCAATGATATAACATGTGGTATATCAGTGACACAACATGTGGTATATCAGTGACACAACATGTGGCATATCAGTGACATAACATAGTAACTCAGTGCCAAAACAGGTGGTATATCAGTGACACAATATAGTATATCAGTAACCCAACATCCGGTATATCACTGACACAATATACTGTATAATAGTGAGTGAGTGATACAACATGCGGTATTAAAGTGACACAACATGAGGTATATCATCATAATATACCATTACCATATACAAATCTTGTAGTATTAAAGTGACACAGTGAAATATATCAACTTGTTATCTAGCAAACTATAATAATTACTAGCAGTACACCATACAACAATTCATTATCAGTGTCACATCACGCAGCATACAAACAGTACAACATGCAGTGTGATAGTGACAATGCTAGTGATCATGATCATGGAGTAGTACCCTGTAAATCGGGTGTAGGACAGTTGCTCACCCGGATAGTTGCTCACCCGGACACTTGCTCATCCAGCAAATGAAAAAGTCGACACTTGCTCACCGGTGAATTTTTAATGCGAGAAAAAATGCACATAATTATATTAATAAAATAAACTCTGAACTTGAATTCCCTAATAATTGGTAATATTCATCCCAATAATTATATAGGTAGTAGGATACTAAGAAACATATTTCTGAATTAAAAATAATTTAATTTTTTATATTTTTTTTCTCATAGCAAGTGTCCACTTTTTCATTTGCTTGGTGAGCAACTGCCCAGTGAGCAATTGTCCGTACTCCCTGTAAATCATGCAGCAGTACCCAGTATATCATACAGTGGCATCCAGTAATTGAGTAAATAATGCAGTAGTGCCCAGTACATGATCCAGTAGTACCCAACGGATCATCTATTTGAGTTGTGAACACATGACACATCAACTAATAATCGATCAGTCTAGTGCGTTATTAAATAATCAGTAATTTATCATGCAGTTCTTCCGCAGTACATTAGTCTATATTCAGTCAGGATATTTACTTACTGCTGTAATATAATATTGCAGCAATACACCAGGCAGCCATATACAGGTGTTACATACCAGTGTTACTTCAGTATTACTATACGGTATATAAACAAAACAGAATTGAGTTTTAGTCAAGATAGCATAGACTACAATGATACATGTACTGGTAAATATCTACTGTGAGCTTTCATTTTCATCATTGTGATTAATGTTATTCACATAATCAGGCATATATGCAGGCATGCAGGCAGGCAGACAGACAGACAGACATACAATACAGGCAGGCAGGCAGGCAGGCTTTTAAATATCATATGCCACAAATTAGGCAATCACTCGATGAATTTATGAATCTAACTCAATTAAACAGTTCGTGGAAAATATTCAAACATCTCTAGTCAATACATTAGATCTACAAGACATACCAGTTAATAAACACAAATAACAGTTAATAAATAAACAAGGTATAATTTGCTATTACCATATATATATATATATATATATATATATATATATGAACAAAATTAGAGAACAAAACTTGCTTCTTCAAAGGACAGACACTACAAACCTTCACACATTGACTCTGCCAGTAACTTTAAAGATCCAGAGATCTATAGTGTATCCAAAACATCAGCTAAACTCATTAATAAATCTAACATCAGCCGGAGAAACTGGCACGCAACATACGTCAAGTGTGAAAGAGATTCTAAAAACAAACACCGCAACGAAATGGGGTCAGATTTGACAATATTCGGGCTAGATATATCTAAGCACTGGGTGTACATGAATGGATGAAAAGAAGCCCAGAATGGCATCCGCACGGCTAACAAACACACACACACACACACATACACACACAGACAAACACAATCAGCTGTCTTACTGCTGGATTGGTTCAAGCAGGGCATATACCTGATCAAAGCAGATATACCCTTACCCCAGCACGAGGGCCGAAATAAAAACACTGCCCCCCACCGATGACTGCGTTGATAAGGATAGACTATGTAGCACAATGAAACTAAAGGGGAGGTCACAGGTCAACCACTATCAGACACACTTTAAGTAATTGGGCACCTCTTCAAACAGAGGCCAGTCATAGAGCAGATGGAAAACTAACAAAGCTCCATTTATTGCTGGAACTGATAGTATCAGGATGTGAATTACAACATAGCTCCCCCCCCTGTCTTCTCAAGGCAGAACAAATTAAAACAAAACAACAACAAAAACACAACAAAACAGTCATGTTTATTTTTAATTAAAGAAAACATAGAAATAAATAGGAAAATAAAATTGAACCAAGCCGTAAACAATCACCTTCTTAAATATTTTAATTTAGATTGTTTTAAATGTATTGTTTAAACAGTACTACAGGCAGGTGATTGTAATATTAAAATACAATTTTAATTATTTATTTTGCTTAAGAAATTAAAATATATATTTTACAGTTCTGAGTTATTCCGAGATGCACACTTTTATACTGTCTTATCCCTCAGTAATGCACACACCCTGTCTGTTGCCCTGCAAACGTTTTTACATATTTACATCTGATAAATCACGTAATGGTTTTTATTAGCAAAAGCCACAACAATTGATCATCACTGATTCCAATACTAATCTATGGCTGAATCAAGGGATACCAATTAACAGATATGAAAATTACTCATTAACAAAACATCTCCACGTTGGGTGTAGGACAGTGGCTCACCGAGCAAATGAAAAAGTGGACACTTGCTCACCAGTGAATTTTTAATAAGAAAAACTAAAACTAAATAAAATTATTTTTAATTCAGAAATATATTTCTTAGTATCCTATTAGCTATATAATTATTGGGATGAATATTACCAATTATTAGGGAATTAAAGTTCAGAGATTATTTTATTTTAGTAATATAATTATGTGCATTTTTTCTTTCATTAAAAATTCACTGGTGAGCAAGTGTCCACTTTTTTCATTTGTTTGGTGAGCAAGCGTCCAGGTGAGCAACTGTCCGGTGAGCAACTGTCCTGGTGAGCAACTGTCCTACATCCACAGACAGAAGGTCAACAGGTGCAACAATTATATATACAGAATCTATAATATTGCATATTGGAGTAATTATTGTAGACAAATCAGCCATAAACAGACACAATAAAGCTGGACTGGTAAACAGGTTAGCTGACACCAGATGGCAGCACTGGCTAATAAAGCCATAAAAGCCCAAAGAGTTGTAAAAACTTCATTAGCCCAAATCTCTTTGTGTGAGAGATGGTACTCTCCCCATATTACACACTAAATAAGATTGGGGGTATACCACTTTATAATAAATCTAATTATGTGATGGGCCAGACAGAAAAATAACTTCCAACACTTAATTAATATTTTAGTTTGGGAGTTAATTTCTGTGATTAATCACCCAGGTCATGGAGGGCAGGGTACCATCAGATATAATCACATAGAATCACATAAAAAAGTTCAGAGTAGTTTAGTAATTGGATATTCTCATTGATTATCATGTGTGTGTAGATTATAGAATATGGCTAATATTAATTACACCGAGCTGTAGTTGGTTGGAAAAAGTTGTGATCTTATTTGGTGAGAATATTTTTTCCTAAGCGACATTTTTCTTGTCACTTGTTTTTCAAGCTCTCTCCATCTCCCCCTCTGTAACGCTTGCATATCCTCCAAACTGCTGTAACCCTCACCTAGTCACTTTGCCCAAATATATCTGAGCTTCAAAGAAAAAGTCATAAACACACACACACACACACAGAGAGAGAGAGAGAGAGAGAGAGAGAGATTATATGCAGACAAGGAATTAAATAAAAGTCCTGGCAAAAGTTACCAATCAAAATCTAATATTATCTATCTTTGAGTTTCGTTTAATGTTTATTTTGTAATAAAATCAATTTTGTGTCTTATAACAAAGAAAGTACACCAGACTGTGTGTGATAGCTCTAGTTTAATAAGATTTGGTGAAAAAAGAACAAGAACATTAATGCTAATGTTTAATTGAATTGCACTATATATGTCAAAATATCAGACAAGTAACATATTTATTATTACACATATTAACACACACACACCACACACACACAGAAAGGAAAGGTCATGTTTTAAATGGCACTTTTCCTTTCCTCCAATCACATTTCCTCCTTTCTATTTGGGAATGCTAACAGGTGAATCCGGTAGGTAGAACTACAAGTATGGAAAGCCTTTAATTAAGAATAATTAAACTAATTACCGCAAGCCATTTATCAGTGAGAGGAATATAGCTGTGACTATAATTAAAAATTTGGCTTGTTGTAAGATATATCAAATTTATTGTCATATTTCGCGACAGGTAAGTAATTAACGTTTTGAAAAATATCTTTCTGATACAAAACAATTATAGCAATCAGTCAGTAAAGTTGACATTTAGAATATATGCCTCCAATCATTCTGCAACAGAAATGACAACGGTTAATAAGTCCTGTGATTAATATATACTGGCTGCTTGACAGTTAATTAATAAGTTAATTACTATTGGAGCAGAGTGTAGTGGGGAGATATATAAAGTAGAATTTGCGTCTGGCTTTATACCGAGGAGAAATCACACACACACACACACACACAGACAGAGAGAGCTAATTTTCTAATAACCCTTCCCCTGAAAGGGTAGGGACATAAATCCACAATATGATGATTAAACATTACAAAGACGCCGTTTTGCTAAAAAGACTACTGGCGACATCTGACTGATACTGATATTTTTCGAAAGATGGCGCCAGTAGTCATTTAGAAGAGCTACATGTTCAGCAGTGTGAGCCCAAGCGAGCGAGGAAATTTTTACATTAAAAAACCTATGTTCGTGTGATATCCCATCCAGCAGCTTATGGTTCGCAGCCTAATGT
>JAODUP010000284.1:205000-255000 GCA_025642065.1 Paralvinella palmiformis | reverse complement strand
AAGGGAGTAAAGTTTATACCAATAAAGTCCCTACTGTTTCAGCCAAAATATTCTGCTCTAATAACAATAAATATATTGTTTCAGACTATTTCTCCAATACCATATTCAGTACCTTCCCATGGTAATGAATATTATTAAAGACATTTTACAAATGTAAGTAAATGAAAGGGCTGGTGTCCAGCAGGTTGAATTGAAACAAGATCTCTGAGTGCATGTAAATACTATATGAAATATATTAAAACTTAATTAAGTATAATTTTAAAACAACTTTCAGAACATCTGAGTCAATTTATTGTTGTTATTGCAATTATTATTAAATTACAAATATAATTATATATATATATATATTACAAAATTATGATTCGTGTTTTATACCCACTTTTGTGCACATGGTAGGCTAAATGGGGCGAGAACCTCCAAAGGTAATGAAGTGAAGTAAAAGATGAAACACCCTTCAGATATGCCCATGCTGAGATTCGAACTCAGTTGGTAGTAATCTGTGGCACTACACTACAAATTGATATTTATAGAGAGATGGAGACAGAGAGGGAGAGCTCTTATTTTTTTTAGAAAAGTGCTCCTGACTTGTAGATTTTAACCTTGTTTTGCTTTAGTACCTATATTAAAAGCAACCCCCTCTCTCTCTCCAGTCTCATTATGTACGAAACAAACAAAAGCTAAAGGCTGTCATAAATTTCTCTATTTGTTAATTAAGCTAACTGTCCCCAGACTAAGACTGACTGGCTCTCTTTCTCTCTCTCTCTCTCTCTGTAGCCACCACCCTGTACTTGGCACAAACTAACAGAACTAACTACTAATGAAGGTTAAAATTAGAATGACTGATTAGACCAAAACCCATTTCTCCTTATATAGACAACAATATTTAATCTATTCCTTGGTTACCATAACAACTAACTGCTGCATATCAATAGGATACTGAACATTCCATTATAAATCACGCATACACTATGTCCAGCCATGACTTGACAGCCAAATATATATATATATATATATATATATATATATATATATATATATTTTAGTTAGTTTGTGTGTGTAGCGCAGTAGTGTATGTGGGGTGATATAAATAGCTAGCTTCAAGGACCAATGGGAAGACAGCTTTGGCTATAATGGCTACCCCAATTTCCATCACTGCCTTTGTTTTAATATTTAATGTTTACCTGGCATGCTTTTATATGTCTGGAAATTGGAAATAAACATCATATTATCAGAGTTTAATATAATCTATGTGCTTTGAGAGAGAAAGGATTAATTGTTGTTCAAACTTGGGTACGTTTAAGATGTTGTAACGGTTTGGAAATATTTAAAACTGAAATTGAAAACTCAGGAGTCCCATACCAGATTCGAATGTCATTGGCTTAGCTTTGTTGTTCGGATTTGACGAGGGGCCTGAATAGTTCTCATTGGCTGTTTCGTAATCCATGTAACTTCTGACCCAGCTTAGAGCTGGCAACCTTTTCAAAATTTAAATCAGTTTTTGTTTGGATCTCAGTGAAGGTAGTCGAAAAGTGAAATGTTGTAAAAGTTACTTGTGATGTTATTGAAAATGGAAATGGAATATCAGATAATAGATCATTGGTATTCATTAACAATGGATTGTAAATAAACGGATTGTGACTTATCGAGTCTCAATCGCTGATGTGTGTGTTAAGACGAAAGCATGAATTTTAAATGGAGCCCCGGTACATAAAATAACGATACAGGAAAGCAAACGTTCCGGGCTCGTGAAGAGCCCACCTAAAACCCTGATAATATCAAATCATATCAATCTTAAAAGTTAAATCAAGAACAGATCTAACTTTTTTGGAGGATGATTTATAACCTGAAACAAGATATGGTGCCCTAATGACATACTGTCTTGGTTAATGCGAAGAGTCTTATCTTATTGTGTCTGTTGACGCACCCACCCCCTCATGGGACCAGCCTGTACAATCTAATGTCACCATCGACACCATAGGGAGTATATTGTTTCTAGATGCCCACTAATCTACAATGATTGACCTTGTGATTTCAAATTCCCCACGTCACTGGTGAGCTAGCATTCGTGGCAAGTGCACAATGATTGAATGTACTTCGAACTGCAAATCAAAGAACAATTGGCTTTCAATATCCCGACAACTAATCTCAGAAATCACAGAAATTGCAGAAATATTGACAAGGTGGCGGCTGTTAATGCATAACGTTCATTATAATTATAGAAAAGAAATACATAACGCCACCATGTATAATTCCGATCGCAGGGCGCGTTATGATAACAAAAATGTTCCGCCCAAGCTGTCCTAACGGTGAAACCTGCTTAATCTGACAATGTTTGACGCAAGAGATGTTACAAGAGTAATACCATAAACTAGCTGGAACCCGTACTTAACATGTAACCGTTTGGAAAGTTTATTTGATATTGTCGTTGGGAAGTAACATTAACTAGCACTATATAATCTGACAGTAAACCATTTGAGAAAGGCCAGTCAATAACTGTTTAACACAAAGTACCCTATAACGATTGTGCGTGGCGAATATGCCCAGCCAAAGGCAGCCAACCATCAATGCCGAAATACCCCGGTGACGAAAAGGCTTCTGTGGTGAACGTTCTAGGACCATGTTTTATGATGATGTCACATCTCATGCGTAATTCAGTAATTATCAAAAACCTTTTTTCATTTTGAAAATTATCATTCTAAGCAAGGAGGAGGGTATATAATAAACCTTCCTAATACCCTATCTTAGAAAGGTTATTATTATTATTATTATTATTATTATTATTAATACAGCATACGACAACATTTTTCTTCTTCAAAAGACGAGAAGCCAGGTCAACACGTCTTTTACAAAGGTATATTGCATATGTATATTTACCTGATTCACCTAGTTATATACACTTATCCGATACCAGTCTAACATAGTCCAAGATCTACTAACGTAAATATGACGACATTACAGAACCAGTAGTTCGTAAATTTATTGCTTATTAATTTCTTGGAATAAATATTTGAGGATCTAATTGTTCTAAGGCTATCCTCTCCATAAGGGGTCGAGACGTCTTGGACAAGTCGGCTCCGGGTCGAGTTGTCACTCGGGCCGAGTTGTTCAAACACTGAACAGTATGAAAGATGTCTGCGCCAATGGAGAATTTCATCGCCGAAGAAATATTTGAAGGCAATATTTAACAAGATGTATGTATAGAGGGGTGGGGGGGGGTCCAACTGGAGATAGCTGCTAACGTAGTCCAATAAGTGGAGGACCCGACACGTATAAAGATCGCTAGGGCAGTGCCAATTTACTTAGAAATTTAGGGCTGTTAGTTCATAATTAGCTTTGTGGCTTAATCTCAGAGCTGCCCCATAATTAAATTGACCGAGATATTTCGACCAGAATGATCGGGAGCCGTTAATAGGAACCTTGTGTATTTTTACATAGCATTCAAAAAGCTAAATCGTTTGAAGTAGATCTAAATGACATATTCAGCTGAACTACTCCAAATATTGTGAGTCTTTCCAGAAATACCAATAATCAGTGATGCGGATACTAGATACCAATCGGAAATCTTAGAGTGACATTTCGTAAATTTTCATCTTGATTCGAAATATATAATTGGTTATTAAAACTGTAGATAAAATTAATCTAATCCATTTTATATATTAAGTTAATCATATTTATCATGTTAATACATGCTAAAGACTACAATTCAGTGTTCCTTCTAGGATTTAGCCAATGTGGGCGAGCTGCCCCTTGGGCTATAAAATGTTTGGGGGGTTGTATTTAACGTGGGCACTTGGCGGCAAGCACCGTTGGCATGTAAAGCAATTGCGGAGTACGAGCGCGTACGCCCAGGAAAATCTTAACTGAAAATCAAGACATTTGCAGCCCATTTGACACCGCTGCTGCGCACAACCCCTACAGTATTGCGTGTTGGAGTTATATTCTGCGTCCTGCGGTGCCAATGGATTTGTGTTTTGTTTTGCACCATGCGTTAAAATATCGCGGAAATCTCACAAAAACAGCTAGAATCAACGCTAACTATAGTATGTCGATATTTTAATTGGGCGTATGCCAAAAAAAAAAAAAAATAGATCCCGTGCAGCAATTGGGTGCCATATATATATGGCATCCTCGATGAATATTCGGTTTTGTACTGACGTCACCAATATGTGTACGTTTTGTTAACGTCTTACTCGGCTATGTGTGTAACGTCACCAATGTCTGCGTGCCAACACTGAGCGCATGCGCGCTGTATATTCTGCTGTATAATTAATTAGCCACATGGTGGGCAGCTCAAAGTGAACACAAACTAATTACGACGTTTCTACCCATAAAGACACATAACTTATGCATAACTTGCAAGATATATTTGACACAGTAACTAATGATGCCGATAAAAGACATTGTTACTAGAATAGTTCGAAAAGGGTATTGGCCAACAAATAATTGCTTGGACTGCAATCTGCAATACCCACCTTCCACCCTTTAGCGTACAATTAGTGTGTTATGCAATAGGACAGAAGCCATCAAATGAAAAAGGTATAGCGTCATCCGTTTATTTTTCTTCCAATCTAGGTCATCAGCTCATTGAAATGAAACGCTAATTACTCTTTTATCGCAGAATGCCACCAACGCGTGGCAGAGCCTGTTAGCTAACGAGCCCGTTAGTAACAATACCAGCAAACCATGACGAAACAAGCATACCTGACGTTGAACTATCTACATACTTCCCAATGGGAAATGGCTATCTCGCGTCGGGACCGTCATGCCGGTATCGGGAGCTGAAAGGTTTGGAGTAGAAAAACGAAATATGATGGGACAGTTCGTGTCGGGACTACCTTGATTGGTTCTCCATGGGGGCCAGGCTATCTAGAGTTGCATCGCACTGTATTTCTCCTTGCAAGATTGTGTGTCTTCGTCATATTTACATCTTCGGGACGGTAGACATTATGTGTCCAGGGCAACTGGACTTTGTTTAAATATTTCTTTCTCCAAATGTAATAATGATAAGTACGATATCAGAAACTGCTCATTGGTTGTTCTGGAAGGTTGTTTTATTACACACTCACTTCCGCTAGATATTTATTTACAACGCTGTGTACAAACCAACACACAGATAGTTGTTGGAGGATGGGGGTGGAGCGGGGGGGGGGAGTGACAGTTTAGGCTGCCCTGTGCGGTAGCCATATTGGCAAGGGGGGGGGGACGTTGTACGGACTACAGATGACGCCAAATTTAAAATTCAGGGATTTTGGAAAACAACCGTTACCAAAAATAGTACCTCAAAATCACAAGTAAGTAATACAATTATTGACTGGCCACAAAGTGGCCACCTTGTGCGGGCCGCACACCCCACGCTACGCCACTGGGGCGAAGGGGGGGGGGGCAAATCTATTCCTAGGACAATCTGTTTCAAACTGATACAATTCTTCGAAAAACTACAGAGAAAGTGGTCTATTATCTTGTCAAACTCAAAATTAATAACATTTCTTTAATTGGTCTTAATTGATTTGTCTTGCTTCATCAGCACATTATCATGATCTTGAAGACAAAAAACATACCCCCCCCCCCCAATTCCAGCATGCTTCCTATGTAACCAGTGGTCCCATGGCCTGTGTTTGTGTGTGTGTGTGTGCATGCACGCACGTACACGCGCGCTACACCTATCTCCGTGAATATCAGCCTTGGGAGGCCATCTATTTCAAAAGCTGCTAAAAATTAAGTCCCACCAGCATCCCGGCCATTATGAAGACGAGATGATGATGATGTTTGGTGTTTTACGGCCACTTTCGTGTGCACATAGGTAGGCTAAATGGTCCGAGCGACCCTTAAAGGTAATGAAGCGAAGCCAAAGATGAAACATCTTTCAGATATGCCCACGCCAAGATTCGAACACGGGTGGTAGTGATCTGTGATCCAACACGCTACTGTTAGACCACAGAGGCGCCCATTATGAAGACGAGAGAACCTGCTTTCACCCGCCACCCGGCTTTCCTTTATAACATCGTAACGTTTACCCACAGGCGCGCATGGTGTGTTAACCCCACAGGCGCGCATGGTGCGTTAACCCCCCACCCCCCAACCCAAAACAAGGCCTACAACTGTAACGCGAAACAAACGAGGAGAATAAAGCATTGAAACGATTTTAAGTCGGTCAGAAACCGATGACGTGCCATCTCGTATAAAATATATACCCGGGTTGGCGAATGAACGATATGGATGATCAAAGTTGTTATTTATAGAAGTTCGTATTAGTGTCAGACGGCGTCGCTCGGGGGCAGAGAGACCGCGGCATGCAACTTATCCATTTCTCCGACAATCGCTCAAATTGGTCTGGAAATTGAATTTTGCCATCGGGAAGAGACGCAATGTCGGAGTGGAAGTACAAAAGTTACTTAGCGCAGAGCGTGGGTTAACTTGGCGGCTAAACAACCACCGAACGGGTCGGAGCCGACGGATCTAAATCAGCCCGGAACCGGAAGTGGAGGCAATGCTTTATGGGATGTGATCACTCGGCGAAGCTGTTCCACTGCCCACGGCCGAGGGAGGGGGGGGGGGTGTCTTGTGGCGGCGCTTTACAGTCAATTGTCACCCCCAAGTGATGGAGTAGCGCGGGACTATGCGTCTCAATGGGTCAGGGATCTGACCGGATTATTTGAGACCAGGGAAGGATATCCTGATATGGCGAAGTTATTACCGACAAACGGCCTGGATGGGAATTAGAACTCGGGGAAAGAACACTTCATCACAGCGGACTGTACCGCTGAAAACAGACCACGCGACTTTACTGGTTTCGCGCTAGACCCCCGCCATCGGAAATACTATACACCATCACCCCGAATAATATGATATGATATGATATGATATTTATTTCCCATTTCCAAATTTACAACCATAGCATATAAATATATAAGTTGATGAAATATAATAAAGCAAATGGGGGAGGGGGGCATAACCACGTAAAGGTTATCTTCCCGCTACCCCCAAATAAATAAACCCCAAACATTAATACTAATATTATGTCAGAGATTTACAGAGGAATAGCATGTTGTGAGCGCACCTAAAATGAAAGGAAATATAATAATAATACACAATAGAACGAGGTAGATGGCCTTTATAGTTATACAAATGTATGGCAATCATCAGAGTGTAGATTGTGGCAATTGACTGAGACTGTTGAGATACGTAGTTTTTATTGACCTTTTCAAAGTACTATGTGAAGTATAAAGATTGGTCTGAATATGAAGCTTTGTTCCGTATACTGATAACACATTAATAAAATAATCGTCTTTCGGCGGCCTAGTTATTTCCAGTTTGTAGCAAATCACGTACCATAAATTGTTGAATCTGATTATAGTCTTAATTCAAAGCTACCTTCCTAATTAATGTTTACGTCAAATATTGTGCCTGTTACTTTATTTCAGCTACACGACTTGTCTTATGGGCATTTACTGGCATTCACTGAATGCCAATTTTACCCATATATCCGTCCTAAGTCTCCTTGCCATCTGATCATTGTTGATGAACTTTGCATCGTACCCGGAGTTTGCCCATCCCTTGTACTAGGTGCAATTAAAGGAAATAACTTAGATTTATCCTTTTATCTTGCATTGTTTTGACTTCGCTTCGTTACCGTTGGAGGTCGCTCGGCCCATTTAGCCTACCTTGTGCACAAAAGTGGCCGTAAAACACCATTCATCATCATCATCATCATCCTTTTATCATGCTGTTAATGGGAAGACATCAAAACCGGGAGTAAAACCCGTGAAGTGGTTAATAATAATAATAATAATTACAGAACTTGACAGGGACAAATTGTGTCCAATATTTCACAGGCACGGAAGATAGGCCACGATGAAGCCGGTGCGAGGTTTGAAACGTCACTAGGAAACGCACTACGACGTGCCGTAACAAACCTAGCACTAAACGTCACGGGTTATAGAACATTTAAAATCTAACACTTTTCAAAGGTCTGAAATGCTGGATAATAGTGTTCTCCCAGAAAAGATCCACCATCACCACCACCACCACTACCACCACCACATCCCTAACCAGCTATATATTAACATATCTGGCTACGGGACATCCATACGGGTTAATCTTCCCGAGTTATATAAGCCTCTCATTGGAAGGCGTCCGTTGAAAATCTTTTACAAGCAGAAACCAGAGTCGGGCGACAAGAGAACAGAAAACTGGATTGCAGATATATCTATTTTTTCAATGGGATTCTTTCATTATTACTGTTAGCAATATATGGCATGTGACTATCATTCAGTATATGTGATAGATAATATATAGTGTATTATGCAGTGCTTTTTATGTGAGATATGAATCTTTTTCCATTATTGCTGCTATTGATAATGATGATGATGATTGATGTTTTAAGGCCATTTTTGTGCACATGGTAGGTTAAATGGGCCGAGCGACCTCGAAAGGTAATGAGACGAAGTCAAAGATGAAATAACTTTCAGATATACCCATGTCGAGATGCGAACACGGGTGTTAGTGATCTGTGATCCAACACGCTACCGCTAGACCACGGAGGCGCTATTATTATTATTATTATTGTTATTATTATTATTATGCACAATAAATATACTAATTATCTATTATGTTATATAGTAACAGATTCATGGCTGTGTATATTAAACACGATTAGAGATTGTATTTTAGATTATACAGCAGTATGAATACTTACGTGACGTCATGACCTCGCAATCAACACTCCTCAGGGTCTTACGGGGAAATAACGAATCTTACAAATCTCAAATGAAGCCTGATGAATATTCAATGAGGTGTTCCCTTCCCACTCAACATCACTGAGTCCTCAGAGGACGAGACGTTAGGTAAATTAATTTAATTTGATCCCTCCTTTTCATCTCAGATTTAGACACCAGTCACACACACACACACACACACACACACACACACACACACACACACACACACACACACACACACACACACACACACACACACACACACACGCGTGCGCACAGAGAGAGAGAGAGAGAGAGAGAGAGACTGACTGGTGGAGGCGTTCATTTCACAATAAACACTTGCAATAATATACGCCTCAAATCAAAATAAAGTTCTTTGTCAGTTAAAACTAGCGGTTAACGTGAGATATGATACTGTTGACACATCATGATACTGATGACACATCTAATCGCGAACAATAACATTCTCAAAATGAAGATGACACCAAATGTAGGTTTCTCGGTTCTTGTTGTTAGTGTGAAAGAAGAAAAAAACATCTTTAAAATTGATTAACAATGAACACGACATGAAACTTTTTTTCGGGTTCTTATTGCCCATTTAAAACAAATAAACAGTGAATCGGTGAGTGTGCGAGTGAATGAGTGGGTTCTTTGTTTAACCTCAACACGTTGATTGGTCACACTGCGGACATATGGCAGAGGGGCGGCTGGCTGCCCGAAGAAAAGTCCCACATACTTGGCCATGGTTTGGCGTCGAACCCTGGTCATTGGGATTTGTAGTACAGTTGTGCTATAAAATCAATGAAAAAGTCAATTGGATAAACACGGAATCCAGGATTGACAATTCTGTTATCGCCCTCAGAGGTAATGGAGACTTGATGATGGCGCTCGGGGTGGAGGCGAAGGCATCCCTGTAGTGAGATGTGGCGGTGCAATGTGATCGGGCATAAATAGGCAAAGGACCCGGTTCGAGTCCACCTTATGGCTGACGTCCATAAAATAAGTAATCGGTTTGAACACCGAAATGCCCACTCCGGGATTCGAACTGAGGTGGTAGTGATCTGTGGTCCAAACGCGCTACCAGTTAGATCACGGAGGCGCGCCCCGTGTGAGTGTTGGAATGAGTGAGTCAGTCAGTCAGTGAGTGATTGGCCTATTTAGCTTCAACGCTGGTCACAGCTGGAACACGTGGCTGAAGTGCAACTCCCTACGCAAACATTACACGAACACACGTGGGAGTCGGATTCAGACCCACAACCTTTGAGATGTACAGCATTGAAACTCTAACACCTGGACGGCGCGACACAGTGGACATTACAGATGTGTATGCGGATAACAGATGGCTAAGTACGATTCAGTTCAGCCCAACGCAAATAATCTGCTGAATATAAAGGCAATAAACTTCATATTAACATAAAAACCGTTGGGTATATTTAAGTTACGTTGGGCTGGGATTGCTGTTAATCGCTCTATTGTAATCGCACCAGCAGCCACTGATGAGACAGAAATGATCCGCTGTCACAATATGGCCGATGATCCTTTGATCTCTCATCCAGTATTAGGCCCCACAACATCAAAATGCCAACCGTACTTACTCCCACCTTAACGGTCTATTCATATTTGTGTTGATTAATATTCGCCGTGATCTCGTGGCAGCGAAAACCATTGAATATTAAAACAAACTGCACAGAAAATACTTCAAAACTTTACAGTTTGCTACAGTAATTTCCACATAATGACGTTTAAGTCTCCCATGGT
Organism: Paralvinella palmiformis; assembly: GCA_025642065.1. NCBI lineage: Eukaryota > Metazoa > Annelida > Polychaeta > Terebellida > Alvinellidae > Paralvinella > Paralvinella palmiformis. The sequence continues at coordinate 244,525 of JAODUP010000284.1, read as the reverse complement.
AGTAGAAGTGTTTGTTATTGAGTTCTAAAAGAAAGAAGAAATCCACGTATCATCACAAACGACTCTGGTCACGTCAGAGATATACAGTCACGAAATACCAATATATTTCTACATTTGTGCCTAGTTTCATTACAGGATAACCGAGTTGCGCTGCCTTTGGATGTTCTGCCGCTATCCAGAACTGAAGTGCAGTTTTTACTCTCAGCAGAAAACCTGTCTAAAGGTAAACGGATAGGAAAGACACTCCTGTTAGACATTCGTGTTTAAATATTTACGCTGACAATGTTCCGGTGACGACGAACATCAAAAAAATACAGACAGGACATTATGACCCATTTGATGGATGAGGTGGGCATGAATGGTCAAATTAAAACGTTACCATAAAGTTGTGGCAACAAGACGCTAATGCAATTAACGGCTTTACACTATGAACCATTAATGCACTAATATCGTTATGTGACGATGATAATAATGATCTGACACTAAGAAAAAACACTAATAATCAATTCACCTATCACTGATACACCGCCACACACTGGACGGCTAGTAATGTTCGGTCCCAGGTAATACTGTTCAAAGCCCCCAAAGACTCCAGGCACAACAAGCCTCACACCTTGGGGGGCTATTTAACCCAACTGGTTGTAAATCCCGAACGGACCACTTTTGTACAGGAAATTGCCGCCATTTAGCTAGACGTCTTCAGCGAATGTAGCTGTTGTTGTTTCACGGCTACTCCAGTGCACATTCTACCATAAATAGCTCATGCAATCTACAATGGTCGTTGGCGAAATGAAAAATGAAACACCCTTCAGGTACGGCTAGGTTGGGACTCGAACCATGGTCGTATAAATCTTGGCCCTGAACCCCACATGCACCTGTTTTAGCAACGAGACACAATTGTTTATGAAATACTGCATCCAAGTTAGATGACAAAAAAGTAAAATACGTCCGTAGTAAAGCCTAAAATCCCCCAAATATTTCAGCTGCCTGACAAATAACAATTTGCTTACGAGCTTCTTTTGATGACAAACAAAGTCATCTGTCAATCCGGGTAGGGCGAGAAATACTACTATTTTAAGGCTCCACAATCATAACCCCCACCCCCACAATTACCACAAATCTTCCGAATTTAAGTGATGCTTTTTATTTATTCCCATTAAAACCAAGTCAGGGATTATTATCTCGGCTCGTAAAACTGGGAGACTTCGATTATAATAATGATAAGTTATTCCACTAGGTAACATATTAGTTGTGTATTATACTACAGCGCTTTTGAATGGCACTTTATTAAATAAACGTTATTTTTATGATGACATTGAATAACAATTTCTCAACATAAAGATTTTACAGATAATTATTAAAGGTAGCTTGATGACGGCGTGCTGTCAATCGCTGGTTTTTATTAATCCAATGTTAGCACGGATGGCTATATGTTTGAGTAACGCTTTGCGCCTATAATGGCAGCATGCGTTGTACGCTCCTTGGGAGTTGAGATATGTGCTGGGTGGAAACAGGTCTGAGTCGGGGATAATAATACTGTACAGCGCCTCAGAACGGGGTTACCTAGTTCTGGCGCTATATAAACGTGCATTATTATAAATCAAGCAATTCAAATTATGAATTATGATGATGACGATCGATGTTTTACGGCCACTTTTGTGCACATGGTAGGCTAAATGGGCCGAGCGAAGTGAAAGATGAAACAACGTTCAGATATGCCCACAACGAGAATTTAATTTTTAACTCAGGCGGTAGTGATCTGCGGGCCAACGCGCTACCAACTAGACGACGCCAAATGACGAAAGAAAAACTTCTCACAGAACTGTTAGTTGCATAGTTCGCCATCAAATACGTCGTTGAAGTTTATTTTTTAGATTTGTGCAAGAAATTCGTGATTCTGTGAGGCTGGAAAAAAGTGCCGACGTCATCGAAATTATCAACACGCCTTAGTAACGGAGGTAACACATCGCCATGGTAACCGACTTTATCTTTACAGTTCGTCAAATACGCTCCTAGAGATGTAAGTCAATATCCTAGACGTAAGCCAGTCTCTTTGTCTGTATTAATTGGCGCAGCTAACAATTTTTAGACAGGTCTTACCACGTGTTTGATGTTAGACAGGTGTGGGCCTGGCTGAATCAGATATATCTGATCTAACCACGTCTAACCATATTAGGATATATCTGACCATGCCTAGCCATGTCAGGCGCATGATATCTGATCATGTCAGATACATCTGACCATGTCTAGCCATGTTAGACACATCGGGTCGTGTCTAGCCATGTCAAATACTTCTGACCATGTATAGCCATGTCAGACACAGCTGACCATGTCTAGCCATGTTAAGACACATCTGGTCATGTCTAGCCATGTCATACACATCTGACGACGCCGAACCATTATGTATCTGTGACTGTCTAACCATATTTACGTCACAGACAACTCCCCCAGATGTATACATGTAACATCAATGATCGGACTGGTTTATACACGTATAACTATATCAAAGTTCAAAGGTCAGAAGCTAAATAAAAGATAAACAGGCCAGCTTGTGGCACTCGCTGACCCGCATTGCATATCTAAAATCTGTAAAAGCCTTGTGTAGGCTTTAAATAAACAGTGTTCATAAAATATAATGCCACCATATGAAATACAGAGAAAAGACCCAACGAATGTGAACAAAACAGTGACTCCAACACCATCCGGAGTTAACCGCCACAACCGGCGCGTCCATTGCCATGGCAACAAACATCAACACATTAGTCTTCCATGGCAACTAATTACGGTATAATCGGTGGAGCATGCAGAGATTTCCATGACAACCTTAGGTCTCTGAATCAGTAATTCCAACAAATCTCGACAGAAGTGAACGAGTCGGTACCGAAAACCACACAGGTAACGAAATGAACCAATTCCTTCCGCCTAATCAGCAAATCCGACATCTTATCCTGAAATGATAAATATCAATTTAGCAAGCTATCCGACAAGCCGTCCACAGGAACTAATGCCATCTGAACACAGCCAGAGCACTCTTTTGCAGGTTTTCTTCACAATCCGGCGGAATGATAAAAAACAAACTCAAAGGGAAAAAAGTGCCGACAGAAACCAAATAAATGTTAGCCGGATGCAAAGATGCTGATAAGGAATTACTACGCATAGAAGAAATAGCACAAAACAAATGATATTAATTAATATCGTAATTAAACTGGATAATAACCATATTATGTGGGATCGAGATAAAAACGATGCAGATAACAAAATCTTGACCACCAAGAAATTACATAATTACTTCCTCCATAAATCGATAATCAAATGTGTAATCCGGTCGTCCAGATAACATTAGAGCGCCAATCACGGGCTGGCTCCATTTTATCCAGCTACCCAATGACTGCCGAGTATAGCAGCGTATTAGGGCGTTCTGGCAAGTTGTAATAATAATAATGTATGATTTATATAGCACGACATTCAATTGTGTTGTTCTTCTGTGGTGTTTTACATATATCATTATCATCCCAGATCTGCTTCGGTCCAACACCTACCCCAACTCCCAAAGGAGCATACAACGCATGTTGCCATTAAAGGTGCAAAGCGTTACTCAAGCACATAGCCATCACACATCCTGTCGGGTTCTCATATTATGGACGAGTGAACCTGTCGCCAACACGACAGCATTGCAGCGTCCGGAGCTTCGAACCCGCGACCCTTCGGCTACGAGTCCTACGCCCCAACTATCTGCGCCATCACAGTGGTAGGAAAATAACCCGATAAAAATGGCTAAATATAATTTTCTGATGCGTGCGTGTCGAGAAATGTACTCCGTGGCCATATTAGGTAAGACCTCAATTTACAAATGAGTCGGGGATAAAACGGAAATCCCAGCTGTGGGAACAATTCATTATCTCTGACCCAAGAAATGGTGGATAGTAGTGATAATTAATTCATAAGGATCTGTTTCGTGGCTATTAATAACCACACAGATTGTGATTACTGCTTCCCGGAAACACCAAAAGACCATTTTAATACGCATTGGTCCACAATGAGGAACGTTCGAGTCGAGTCACACACGAGATGATGATTGATGATGATGATTGATGTTTTACGGCCACTTTTGTGCACAAGGTAGGCTAAATGGGCCGAGCGACCTCCAAAGGTAATGAGACGAAGTGAAAGACGAAACAACCTTCAGATATGCCCACGCCGGGATTCGAACACGGTTGGTAGTGATTTGTGGTCCAACGCGCTACCGCTAGACCACGGAGGCGCTCGGGAGTCACACATGAGACGCATGGCCATCGGGTGACTGCGTGGGGAAGCGTATCACATAAACGTAGGTCTGATCTGGATTCGAGTCCGCAACCTGGAGGTTCGCAGTGCGGTGCCACAACCACAGCACCACCGGATTGGCCACAATGTGGCACGGATAGTAGCATTTCTACAGAAGGCCGCGCACACGACAAAACACGTGATTCATTTTACAAGCGGAAAGCAATAACGTGCACACATGATCACTAAGAGCAGTGACGATGACGACGATGTTGAGTGAGAAAATCTCCAGTTACAATTGTTTATTCCAAACCCTAAACCATACGGATGGACCACTATCAAATTAATTATTGCCAAAGACTGTTTGGTATCACAATATTTTACATAGATAACACCACATAACATCCCGACGTAATTTTTGGGGAGCCTGATATTGACTGACACGCTAACATTCATCTGGAAGTGTCTGAAATGATTGAGAGCTTTGTTTAGCCATAGCACTGGTCATACCTGAAATATATGTTGCTAAAGGTTGGCTGGCTACGGAAATGAGATAAATCAGCTAAAACATCCCACAGACACAGGTGAATGTCAGATCCGAACCCTAATCTGGAGGGCTGCAACACAGTGTTCTACTAGACGGCTTAAGGGGATATTAATGTGTACGGATTAAATGATAATTGCACGAATAAGATGGAAACTTAAGCAATTATGTTGAATGTGAACTGTGCATTTAAAAAACTCCAGCAGCTGATGATTATTGTTGTACGGCCACTTTTGTGCACATGGTAGGCTAAATGGACCGAGCAAAGATCATGCTGGACTGAATGGGGGGGGGGGGTGCAACCAAACATTCATTCTTTGATTTCAAGCAGTGAACAAGTGAATGAGTATTGGCTTAATGTCCGCACTGGTCACATTTGAAACATATGGCCGAGTAATGACTCCTTAGAGAAACATTTAACTAAGCACAGGCACCAGTCAGATTCAAGCCCACATCCCTGACGTTTTGAGCAGTAAGTGCTATTGGGGTGCCTGTCTTGACCGGGAACGAAGAAGTTCTAACGATAGCGTGTTGGACCACACATCACTACCACCCGTGTTCAAATCCCAGCGTGGGCATATCTGGTGGTTGTTTCATCTTTTAATTCGCTTCATTAGGTTTGGAGGTCATTAGGTTTGGAGGTCGCTCGCCCCATTTAGCCTACCATGTGCACAAAAGTTGCCGTAAAACACCAATCATCATCATCACCTTAAAACCCAACTGAGTGGCACACGACAAAAATCTGTCTGAACATGTACCTCAAACATTACCTCATCACCTGTCCCCGGTTTGAGAGAATCCCGGTGTAAACAGAAAAATCACACCAAGTGGAAATAATGTTTCTGAAAACAGATTCTTAAAAATGTATTTCGCTTTGTTTGACTTTGATACAACATGTGATGCATTACAGATGAAGATGTCACTTACCAGCAGAAGAAGTCTTTACAGTCTCCGGAGTGCCCTTACGATGCTGCGACAACTTTGGAGACACCAACCCCTCCTGGTGGCGGCCGTGCGTGGCACACGTGACCAGTCTGTCGACGTTTTGGTGAGAGCCGATCCTATCCGACGTTAATCCAACATGTTTCGCCGCCATTTCTAACCGATTCCTCTCGTTCTGGTGTTTCGATTGGATAATCCCATTTGTTTTCAAACGTGGTCGGTGCTGCTGCAGGGCATGCTGGGAAGAAGTCGGGTAGGGCTGTACCTGCCCGCCAGATGGCATGACTGTGCCCGTGGTCACATAATCTGAAAGTGGAGGCAAATGGCGCGCTAATTAATTCCCGAGTCATTTTCGGCGTAGATGATTACCCCATCGCCATGGTTACAGCTTGAAATTCCTCCACTGCATCATTTCCGAGCATTCAGTAAACGAGATAGTATTTATTTTCCCCAAAGCCATCTACGTTATACCAACTTGGTCACGGAGCTGTTCCTGTCGGCATAGTACTCGTAATTACAAAAAAAACCAAAAAAAAAACCCAAGAAAAACCCCAACACCAACAGCGTGATAGATGTTGGACAAGACATAATTCACTTACAAGCTGAAAACATCCTGTTTCCTTTGATCACGACAACATTATTGATCACGGCGCATCTCGATGCCACAGGGCCCACTCACCGGTCTTCGTCTGTCGGAATGACCAACCAGCCCCACCGGGTCAAGACATCTTACTATTAATATCCCACTTCCACGTCGACCAACCTAAATCCTGCAGGACTGCCCCGATTGCTCACTGAACCTCGACATGGATCAGTGACTTCGCTGGGCATAGAGAATGACTGAATCTTCCCGGATCTCCCTCTTAATGCAAACCAAATCCTGGTCTTTGTTCAATATAAATCAGTGATGTGATAGAAACGTGGGTCACGTGAAAGTTATACAGTCACGTGGCTGTTAGAGCGAACCCTTACAAAGGATTTATTATCATCCCGATAGACTACAAATATTGCTGAGATTAACCAATCACAGCCCTTGTAACAACAATCTCTTGGCTGTTGTTACGAGGTCTGTGGGTGGTCATAGAGATGTTGTTTGAGATACGATCTGGGAAATGGCCCACGCTCTGGAATACGGAATACGGGATGATGTACGTTGTTAGGCCAAACATCACACTTGACAATGACCTATGCCGCCTCACTAGGAATGCAAACTGACGTACGATGTTAGGTCATACACTAAACTAAGCCAGGTCCAATGCTAGGATACAAACACTTGAAAGATGGTGCATACCAATAAAAATAGGTCATACAGCATACAAAGCCATGGCTCATATCGGGTCCTAGAAAAGGTTGTGTATGGTGTGTGTGGTGTTAGGTCATACTATTAGGCCTTGTCCAATGCTGAGACCATGACAGGAGATCGCTGTTGTATGATGTTAGGTACAGATCAAGAACTAGGCCTATACTAGGTCGTTGTGGAGGAGTCCATGACAGGTCAACATGACCTAACATAACCAAACCACCTAAACCAGATGATAATTAATTTGTGTTCGGTTGGGGGTCATATATATATATATATATATATATATATATATGTGTGTGTGTGTGTGTGTGTGTGTGTTTTAGGATACATATAGAGAAGCAACAGGCACAGAGAGCATCAACATATCTAAAATCCTTCGAGACCTACCTCCATAAATCTAAATACAAATACAACTATACATATATTAATCTAAAAATAAAATGTTCCATACCTCTGTCTCTCTCTCTCTCTATGTGTGTGTGTGTGTGTGTTCCAGTTCATACAAAATAATAATAATAATAATAAGGTCATGCATTATGGAAAAACACAGAAGCTATGCACAGTGGATGATGACAAATGTGGGGTGCACGTCAGGAAAATGCCTGAAACTAAAATAAACTAAATATTTAAGGTCATACAAACTCTAGATCATGCACAAACTAGGCTCCATTTCGGAAGCAAGCAAACATCCAGCCACGAAGCGATCCACGCCAGCCAGTTACTCCCGGAGATAACGGTTATCTTAATTAGAAACCACTAAATTAACGACAAACAAAGCACAAACAACACTAACCATCAGCCGGGGACTAATCGTAACCATGACAACGACGCCACGTAAGTATCATCCAGATATATTAGACAATGCAATTATAAACGCTACTTCCCCGTCGCTGATACGTTATCCGGATAACGCTATCAGTTCCGGATTGCCCTCGATCCAGATCTCATTTTAGAAGAATTCTATGACATCTGGAATGCCCCCCCCCCCACACACAAAACAACTAACTGTTTCATTAAGCTGCACGTCTGAGTTCGTTTAGCCGCATTCCAGATTTTGTGGGGTGTTTTTTATAAGGAAAAAAAACAACAATAAATTTGGCATGAACATCAGACAGATTCACAATCAACAGGATTGTGATATTGTTTTTGACTAGTTATACGTGATGGCCAAACAGTGGAGATTGGACACACACACACACACACGCGCGCGCGCGCAGAGTAAGAGAGGGGAGCGAAGCTACAGAAAGCTATATGCCAATACAATACCCCGGCTATAAGTTACATGTAGTTACAAGAATACCTATATATCCATACTGTAAGCCAAAATAACAACTTCCTGTTAAGATCCCGGCCAGACAAACGTATATATATATATATATATATATATATATTACCACCAAAGATCAAAATAAACCAAATCTGCATTCTCCGCCAAACTAATTACCGGTTGCCTAGCAACTGTCTGCTTATTAACACAACAAGAACCCAACAACAACGATCAGAATGTACATATACACAGCAAGCATATAACACAATGACAAAACATCAACATCAGTAAGATTGAGCTAAATGTTTAAAATTAATTATAAATGGTTACTAATAATATTGAATGTTGAGAGACCGCGGGCCAAATAACATGTCGCAGCTCGTTAAAGAGAAATACAAGTACTCACTCCATCTGGCAGAGAATATATATATATATATATATATATATATATATATATATATATAACTCAATAAATCAGTTGTCTATGTGAGGGGAGGCTTAACGGAAGACAAATGAGGGCAAACATCAGCCTCTAAAGACTATAGTCTTCCTACCGATCTCTAAGTGAAATAACAAACATACAAGAAGCCATTACAATATAGAACGTGGATGTCATTGATACCAGGCCGTGGGCAATGACATCAGTCAATGTTAGATGTAAATATGGATGCTCAATTGTGGCCGGTCCCGAATTACACACACACACAGACACACACACAATACGTTTTTAAAAAAATACACAACACAACACACACACATACACAAACACACACACACACATATATATATATATATATATATATATATATATATATATAATACACACACACACACACACACACACACACACATATATATATATATATATATATATATATATATAATACACACACACACACACATACACACAGATATACACAAAATTTCCAGTAAATGTAAATGAACACAGCTTGGTAAAATGCCCTACATTACCTGATACTCTGATGTCAATTGTTAATAATATATGGTACATTAACCACATCAGTAGATGCTGACAGCAATAATCTCTCGGCTGTTTATATATTAAAATTATATATTATTAAACAAATATATTTGGGAACAGAAATGTGAAAGATAAATGCATGGTGTGTGTGTGTGTGTGTATGGGGGTGTTTGTGTGTGCAATTACACGGTGATATTTTTTGTTATCGCTAATTTTGAATACTGCTTCTGGACAATTCATCAGGAGACTGAATCGATGTGCTATACATTATAATGTTTCATCAGTCTCTGCAACAAGGTACGCGTTCAGTGAGCCACACGTTGTCAATACAACTGTTTGCAGAACACGTCTGTGTATCTGTGTTTGTGTAAACATGTGTGCACATTGAAATATTGACATCGGAATAACCTGTGCAATATACGCGAGTCACCATTAAGCAAAAGGCAGCCGCGGGTAGCAACTACGAACGCTTCCCGAAATCGGAAATCGCCGCACAATACACGTGAGTCACCATTATACAAAAGCGACAGCTGAACCTCCAAAACTTACACGCTGAGTCATCAATCATGATTATGCAAAGCACCTGAACCAATACGAGAGCTCATCATAATGGCGTAAATCCACCCACGAGTGTGAGTCACCATCATTACACCCGAATGTCGCAAACGTACTTACGGGTTAGGTTAAACCTCTACGCAGTCAGGTACGGGACACCCACGGATACCAGTCCTCCTCCCAATCCTGGGCTCGTCACTTCCAACCTGAGCGCTTATCCGCTAGGACAGCCGACGAGACAGCCGACCACGAGACCGGTCCTTGCGGCCCGAGACGGCCTAGGTTGTCTCGAGCGATGTGGGCAACAGATGGCGAAGTTGGAGCTCAGATCCGTGATTCGATGAACGGATCGAGTCTGGTTTGTTCAGATGCGCAGAGACAATCACTCGTCGGGAGAGACGACGATGTCGCAAGAGTGTCTACATCGGAGTCGAGAACAGTGTCTATACAATCAATAAGCGCATCTCGGCCTCTGTTTATCTATCCGAGCTATAGACCGTCCGCCCGACAACAGCTCACTGTTGCTCGCGATGGTTTAGATAATGTTAACCGGCAAATCACCGGCATCGCGCTAAAAAAAGTGGAGATGTAAAACGTCTATGGGTCGGTGAAGGCTGATTCTCGGTTCAGTCCCCGATGAATCGCCCAGAGGATGTAGTCGTGATTCATGATTCTCTGTGCCGGCGACTTAAGCCGTAGCGCTAAAACACACACACACGCACACACACGCGCACACAAACACGCACACATACAAAGAAAAAAAACCCATATAAATAAATGCAGCATTATCACTGCCCGAGCTTCTTCGTGATTGAATATTTTAAACCACCAAAAGTGCATCTCAAACGCAAACGGTTCTTTAAAGAGATGAGCAAAAAAAGTGGTAATTAGATTAAAACCTGAGAAAGGAAGATTCAGGCCAAGGAGAATTAATAAATGTTGTCTATTTATAGCCCACGAATACCTTGATTACTAGGGAGTTTAAAATCGATGTTCCAGAGTAGTCATCCCAAATCGTTTTTAATATTAATATAAAACACTTTTTGACAATGTTTAAACTTTAATGTTGCCGTTTTACAGCAACTTCGGCACACACTGTAGGCTCAACAGGCCGAGCCGTCCCTGATGGTTAATGAGATGACACGAACAACGGAATCCTTTTTCGGACATGGACTGGGATTGGAACCCTTGGGGTTAATATATGTGGCGAAATGCACTATCAGTTTGACCGCTGACCGGCGCTGTGTATTTTTCAAACAAAAGCAAGGTTAAGAACCTGATCGAACGCCGACAAATACACCTCTATATATTGACATGGCAGGCGTGTCTTCATATATACCACTACCACGTGGATACGTAACAGGATAGTGAACTTCATCTCAAATCATCTTTATAAATAATCTCTTTTTCCATTATCATCAGCAACAGTTCTTCTTGGAGGCCAGGACCGAAAAGTCTCTATCACAGTCTAAAATAGTCTTTACTCTATACATATCATGTCGCTGCGTTGATCAAATCGTGGATGATGACGACCGATGTTTTACGGCCACTTTTGTGCACATGGTAAGCTAAATGGGCCGAGCGACCTCAAAAGGTAATGAAGCGAAGTCGAACATGAAACAATCTTCAGATATCCCCACGCCGAGATTCGAACCCGGGTGGTAGTGATCTATGGTCCAACACGCTACCGCTAGACCACAGAGGCGCCCAGGCCAAATCGTGGACAACTGGGATTATTGGTCCGGCCCTGCAAAACTTGTTGTCCCGAAACCTCAGCCGACTAATGGTTGGTCTAGGCCGGTTTGTTTTCTCCACAATAACAACGAAGATGTTGACATTAGTGTAACGGGACACCGATATGACAGCAGCACGCGGATAACAGCAGCAGATGTGGTAAACTTCGTAAATAACTATTGGTATCCTGAAATAATATTGTTCTATCTACCAACACGAACGTGATGATACCTCGATTAAATGTTTATGTGGCACGAGTGACATAAATACACCGACCCCCTTTAGGTGAAAGGTTGCTGACTGGGAACTTAGTTGAGAGATGGCACTGAATTATATAGGATTAATGATCTACAGAATTAGATATTTCTCCCAAAACGGCATTTCCATTTCGTTTTAATAAAAAATCCCTAATGGACAGCTCCAAATGAATGCCGGGAAGACCGTAATCCCATTCAAACTGAAATAAACAACACCAGAGCTGGCATTAATATATTTAAGTGCTGTATAATAATACAGGTATTGGCACCAGGAAAGTTAATGATATTACCAACGTCTTCGGAAAATGTCTTTATTGCGTGAGTAACTCATTAATAATATAAAGCAAGTCGGTATAGCATGATATCACCGTTAACATTCTTGTTAATATAAAAAATCTCAAGTTAAATTTTTACACATTTTTACTAAATTCACGCCTTTTCCATCGCAGTAATCCCGTTGTGTAGTTGTGCTTCAAAATTCTAGACTGGAGTTTCAATTCCAATATTATACATGTTTGTGGGATATCATTCACACGGCCACGGCTTCCTGGTGTGACCAATGCTGAGAGTAAACAAAACACTCACTCACTCACTCACTCACTCACTCACTCACTCACTCACTCACTCACTCACTCACTCACCACTCACTCACTCACTCACTCACTCACTCACTCACTCACTCACTCACTCACCCATACAACCCACCCACCTTTACACCCACCCACCGACCTACTCACCCATCCAAAAATACCACCCACCCACCCACTCACCCACCCAATCACTGACTGATCAATCCAACTCACTCACTCACTCACTCACTCACTCACTCACTCACTCACTCACTCACCACCACCACTCACCACTCACCCCACTCACCACTGCTTCAAAATTCTAGACTGGAGTTTCTATTCCAATATTATACATGTTTGTGGGATATCATTCACACGGCCACGGCTTCCTGGTGTGACCAATGCCAAAACACACACAACAAACACTCACTCACTCACTCACTCACTCACTCACTCACTCACTCACTCACTCACTCACTCACTCACTCACTCACCACTCACTCACTCACTCACTCACTCACTCACTCACTCACTCACTCACTCACTCACTCACTACACACACCACTCACTCACTCATTACTCACTCATTCATTCACCCATACAACCCACCCACCTTTACACCCACCCACCGACCCACTCACCCATCCAAAAACACCACCCACTCAATCCATCCATCCACTAACAATCAGTCACTGACCAATCCATCCATTCATTTACTAATAATCACTCACTGACCCATCCATCCATCCATCTGCTAACAATCACTCACTGACAAATCCATCTGCTAACAATCACTCACTGACCAATCCATTCATCCACTAACAATCATTGACTGATCAATACATCCATCCACTAACAATCCATCCATCCATCTGCTAACAATCACTCGCTGACCAATCCATCTGCTAACAATCACTCACTGACCAATCCATCCACCCATCCATCCATCCACTAACAATCACTCACTGACTAATCCATCCATCTGCTAACAATCAGTCACTGACCAATCCATCCGTCCATCCACTAAAAATCACTCATTGACCAAGAATCACCCCAAAAGCCACTTTCACTTTTCTGACCATAAATAATGATATTTGAAGTGGGGGTAAATAACCAAATCGACATCAGAACTGCTTTCGACTAAAATGATAAGAAATTAATTCAGCAGACGTCCTCTGATAGTCACACACTCACACTGCAAGCCATAAATAAAATAACATTTAAAAATATAGACTACCACGAGATTAAAACAAAAATATCTCAAAACAACACAGCTTCATTACGAACAGCCACGAACACGTGAGCTCCAACAGAAGCGAAAGAAGACTAATTGGCTATCTTGTTTACCTGTGAACATGTCGCTGTTGAACACAGGAAACGTCATCCCGGATTTCAAAGAAAATATTAACACAGGATATCCCAACATCGGAACAAACACGGACCCCACAAGATGGCATTAAGTCATTGGGCAATAATTGAATTACAACAGAACTTGTCAACATCGACACCCGCTTGACGGGATTATCTTGGTAGATGGATTGCTAAAAAATGGTCCTCAAAGCTTCCCGTAAATCGCATTGAGGAGATCAGAACGTGCTTCAACTGGCCGCCTGCGTTAAGGATCGACGTCCTGAGCCGTTCCAGATGTCAGTCTCATAAAATGGGTTTTACTGTACGCCGTCAAAAAGTTGTTCCTCAACCTAGGAACCACTTGTACCTTCGCGGAGTGATTCCACTCGAGCTTCCCAAGGGCAGAGCGCTGTATAGATGACCTTGTGCCCAAACCGGAACCCGGATAGTACAGCAACAAATTAACAAAGATGCCATACCTGTTCTAAAAATTGGAACAAAAATGGCAACACGATTACTTAACAAAACTCTACCAATAACATACCACGGCGTGCCCTATGGTGAAGTTTAACGCGATAATGGAGATTGGACTAGAAATGTTTCTAAAACAAATCCAGAATATAATCAACTGGAAAGAACACAAGCTCGTGGCAGATTTCAAAGGGTTAATGACATAATCTGATCAAAACAAACGGCGCCCGCCAGAGATAACGTACGCCCTGAATTGTTAATTATGAACGTCGACGTAATTAACAGCCCCGCTTCTGCCATTAGTCTCCCAAATTCCAGCAGACAAATTCGCAACCGAAGTCGATCTGAATGGAAAATCACACTCGTGGGGGTTCTGACCGAACCGTTGTTTTCACAATTTTTATAAACGGTAAATACAGCCAAGCTTAATTAGTGTCCCCCCGTAATAAGGTCAAGTCACGACCTGCTCGCCGATAGCCATCTACCGGACAAAATTATGACCACAAAAATATGAGGGTCATTTTTTTATCAGTAAGTAAGGTGCTATTTGTTGGTTCTATTTTCCCCTCTATTTCTATTTTCTCTATTTAATGATGCTAAACTATCAACATTCCTTTCCTTAGACTACCACGTCAATGGCTTTCTACTGAGTACCAAACATATCACGGGGGTGTGGGGGGGGTGTATAGAGAGAGAGGGAAGAACCCGATGAAAAAGTACAAGGTGCAAAATTTGATACACATTGTCGCTGGAACTGTTTCCAGAAAACGTTTATACATATGCTATATATATATATATATATATATATATTTTGTGTTCATTTACGACAATGCACGCTCAACAAAAAGCTGGCTGAAAAAAAAAATAGCCTCCAACTGTAGCCCAGTGAAAACATTATGGTAAAATAATGCACATTCAGCAAATGTGATCTTCATATAGACGAAGGGAAAGAAACCGTTTGAATGGAGCGCGTTCTCTATAAATAAATGCTCAGCTTTTCTTCTAACAAATGGATTTCTAAGGACCGAAGCTCCAGAATTGGCAGAAAAACAAGTGCATTCGTTAAGACACATAAACGAATCACTCCCTCCCCATTTACCTCGAATTTATTAAATTATGCTAATCTCTTAAGGCGCACACAATGCCCTCCACAGACATATGTTATCAATTACTCAACTTAATCGGGTTTTACGAGCTATTCATGTCTAGTCGGTTATATAATTGATATGGTTACCTCTGGCTGTGTACATACGTGCATGTGCATATTTATGTGTCCATGTTATACTCTGTACATGTCTGTCTGTATGAGCGCGTGCGCGTGCGTGCGTGTGTGAGTGAGGTGTATTATATTTGGAATTGTATGTGTGGAGATTTGTTTATATAACTTTATGTGTTAGCTGCTTTCTATTATATACTGTTACTAATTATATAAAGTTTGAAAATCAGATGAACGTTGTCACTACTAACTACTACTACTATTTTTACTACTACTACTGTTATTTTATTATTATTATTAATATTATTACTACTTAAAACTACTACTACAACTACTACTACTTAAATTACTATTACTACTACTGCTACTACTACTAATAATAATAATAATATTAGTACTACAACCACTACTATTAGTACTTCTACTACTACTAATATTTCTACAACCACTATTACTACTGCTTCTACTACTACCAATATTTGGCTAACTTTTCTGTCTAAATCTAATTATTACTAATATTATGGATAATCTGATAGTGGTATAGTTTGGCCGATGCATTGCAAATCTCAAACCAAGATACCTATGTTTATAGCACGTTTCCTATAGATAGTAATCGCTCAGCCTTATGTATCAGGTGTTTGTGGCCAGCGTCCAAGCTAAACAAACTACCCACTCAATCGATATGATCCTGTGTTGACAGTGATGCCACTCCAGACGAAGTACAAGAGTCACTGATTGGTTGGTCTAACCTGAAGCCCTGGGACAATTAGCGGACAGTGGCTACCGTCTAGAGAAATGAGATCATTAGATGAAATATCTCACACACACAGCTGACACCAGGATTCGATCCTACCATCTAAAGTTCTGCAGCAGAGAACATTACCAACTGTGCTACATAATCACACACACACACCCCTCCCGGTGAAACTTTAGAGATGCCCTTCTCCGGGGTTCGTAATAGCATCGACCCCGTTCCAACCTACAATATATCACCGAATGCCATCACCTTAGATAAATATTTGTACGAATACTCTACCAGACCTCGTTCTGATGACAACAAGTCATATCTGAAGGTTGTTTCGTCTTTCACTTCGCCTCATTACATTTGGAGGTCGCTCGGCCCATTTAGCCTACCTTGCGCACAAAAGTGGCCGTAAAACATCAATCATCATCATCTGATGATGATGACAACAAGCCATCAAATATGATCTACACCGTGGAATACAAATACCTTACCAACTCTGACCAAACTAACTCTCAACAGTTGACACCATCAGATGGCAACGAAATCGTTGGCATTCTAACAACATCAACACACACAAAGCAGAACCGTGTGAAGTAAAAGCACCCTATTTTAATGTATTCTTGTTACCATAGAGATTTCCACAGGGAGTTAAACATAACAATCCCATAATGGTCAATATTATCAAATTCCCTGACAATGGTGGGCCGACCAAAGGTAAACGTAAAAAAACAATTAACTATATTTTTAATGCACCAGCTGAAAGCCATTTCAGTATTATAATCATTATTCCTATTATAATAATATTATTATTCATATTTCTTTAAACGGTGGTAATAGTACTACTGGCGGAATGCTGATACATTTTCCGAAATCAACCGTTCGGGGCAAATCCAAGATGATTCCAAAGTAAAATCCTCGACCTTTCGCAGTCGGAATTAGTTTTTGAGCCTTGAAGGTCTGCGCTAACCTTGATTATAGCACACGAACAGAAATAAATTCACCAATTCACACCATATTGATTTCACCGAGCCAATGGAAAATAAGATTAAAAAATCCCGAACGCACACATCTTTGGAAACATCCAATCCGGGAGAGCAGTCACATGATCCAGAAACAGACGTACACGTGTAACAAAGTTATACGAGCTAACTAGATCTGCTTTGGTATCGGGTGAAGACGAATCGACAAAATGTATGAGAAACTAAATCTTAAATGTGACAAAACTTTGATGGATGTCCAGACAAATACATCAGAAAGAGTGGTCTGCGTCTGGTCGCTATGACAACAGAATGACAGTCATTATGGCGAATATGATTGGTGGATGCTCCGATTAAAACTAAGCACTCAGCAGTGAGGGGGGGGGGCATGATGCAATCACACTGAATTAACATCAGCTGAAGGTCAAATAGGTCGAACGGACGACGCTACCCGAAAACAGAGCATTATTCAATGATGATATAATAATATTATTAATATTAATAATAAAAATGCACACAGAAAAGTAAAGATGAACACACACACACACACACACACACACACAGGCAGACTGTTAAATGGCAGTTAGTGTCTCCTTTTAGTAACGCTGCATAAGCAGAAACAAAGGAAGATGTGCTTTGTTTTACACAGACTGGGAACCAAAAAGAGAGAAAGGATTTTACATAAGAGCTTTTTTAAATATTAAAACAATTACTATCATTAAGGCTCTCTCTCTCTCTCTCTCTCTCTCTCTCTGAAGGGTGTTTCATCTTTGACTCTGCCTCATTACCGTTGCGCATAAAAGTGGCCGTAAAACAAATACTCCCCCCATCTCTCTCTCTCTCTCACACACACACACACAGAGTGAGAGAGAGAGAGAGAGAGAGAGAGAGAGAGAAAGACACAGTAAAGCTAATCCTAGCTGATTGGTTACCTAGAAAACAAAATGATCAAAATGACCTCATACCATCAACAATAACAAAAAACTTCCCACAAATACCACCCCTGTTCAAGGACACCCATTTATACCATCCACGGGCTGGCCTCCTTAGCCAGTTTTCACAATGCAGCCAAATACAGCCTATACACAGCTTACGGTGAGCTCTTTTCATCGTAATATCCCCAGCTCAGAACAGTTAATTAACATTTACAGCCATGATGCAGTGCAAAATAAATTGTTCATTAATCAAAACGTCACAGAACAACAACAAACAACAACAACAACAATAACAACAACAACATAGATAATTAGGAAAACTTCGACCTTACCAGAACAAAGTGGACATCTGTCGCTTGAGAACATACAGGTGTAACATCTCTGATGTCCGCACGTGTCTATCAGTCGGCGCTTTCTGCTCACGTCGAATCGTTCGCCGCAGGAGACGCACACATCACTCCCAACATCACCACCAGGGGGCGACTCCGACATGGTGCTCAGTCGCTGAATCACATGGATGTCTGAAAGTAGCACCGGATAACCCTTGGTGAGGCTCGGCAGGGGGAGAAATCAAACCTGAGGCAGTCTGATTTTTTTCTCTCCAGATCTGGTCAGATAAGTGGAACGACTGCGGCAGTTTCAGCAGGTGTGTACCCAATGACTGCACGTATACAGGTGTGTGTGTGTATGGAGTGGGGACTACCAGAAACATTGATCAAATTATATGAATTATATAAGAGATGTTAGGCAAGACTGCTATATGGAGATATAATGCTTACGTCAGTGAGTACCAGCCAGGTAAATTAGATAGGTTAATACACATATAGGTGGTAGCGAGATTTGTAAAATGAGAAGGGTACACGCACACACATACACACACACAGACACACACACACACACAATAGATAAGTTCATCATAAATTGATAACGGGACAGATAGGGCCTTATCGTAGCTTAAGTAGTTGCTAATCTTTCTAAAGATCCCTGACGAATGACCCAGAATATGTAATCGTAATTAACCTATTGCTATGATTTGAGTGACTCCTAAGTCCTATCAAATAACACACACACACACACACACACACACATATATATATATATATATTATATACATACATACATACACACACACACACAGAGGGGGAGAGTTTAATCAATGTATTACATATTTTATATGAACAGCCACAACAATACTGGCCTGTCAGTGTTTACATATTACCAACTAACATCCACCCTAACATGACGTGGACAATGTTTTCAAATCAATATAAACTATTAGTTAACTGAGTTGAGCGTTAGTTTGGCCCGACACTGGTCACACCTTGAACACACAGCCGATGGACATCTTCCCGGGGAAACACATGCCCCAGGACCAAGTGTGAACCGGATTCGCACCCAGAACCTGATGGTTTGCAGTGCAGTACTACCATTTGCCATCAGGATACCTCAAAACATTATTTAGTGACAAAAAGCTATCACTCTATAGACCATGTATTAAACCCTCTTGATACATTAACAAGAAATGTAACACACAAACAATGAGGGTAGGTAGAGAGAAAGAAAGAAAGATAGATAGATAGATAGATAGACAGATAGACAGATAGATAGATAGATAGACAGAGATAGAGAGAAAACACATGCATGAACATTCAAAATACATGAAACTTTAATCCCCCATCTCACATATTAAAATTCAATAACATCATGAAAATTCATAACCAAAAATGTATTACACACACACGCACACGCACACACACATGCACACACACATCGAAAGAGCAGATGGTTAAGAGGAATGGTCAACATATTTTCCATGATTATTTACATCCCACAGAACACACTTCTCAAAGGTCAGCTAATGATTGGCCACAAAAACGTCTGTCCAACAATAGACTTATTTATAACTGAACGTAAACATCAACCCCCCCAACCCTCCCCAAAAAATTATATAATGTTATAAAGCAGCTGTTTTAACATGGTGCACAAACCTACATTTAATAAAATATCATTATGATTTGCTGTCATAATGTACGAGAAGTCGACATACAATCGTTAGCACCAGAAGCTGATGATTAATTTGCGGTAGTACTGCATAAATATTTTTATACTGCAAAACACACGTAACACCTCTCTCTATCTTAAGTAATGAGTGCAATTTAAAATCCCAATGCGCACCTATAGCACCCTACATGAACACGCTCCAAGATACATATCTGACATGTTGACATTTTATCAAACAAGAAGAACACAGTACGATCGATGGGTTCAGTGACATTGGTGGTTCCAAGGGTTAGAACATCTAGCTATGGCGAAAGAAAATTTCAGTATTCACCAGTCAAGCTATCGAATGCAAAGCACTGAACATGTTTAAGAAGTTGCTGGACACGCATTTGTTTTGCAGCCATTTCGGTGTTTAATTTCTTTCTTTTTTCTTAGTCAGTTTTATATATCCTAATTTAGCTTTATACATATATTGTTATGAAATAATCGTATTATATTTGTTATATCTTATATATATGTTTTTCATAAGTTTATATACAGCGCTTCTGAACAGGAAAAGTATGGAAAGAGAGCTTTATAAGTTTGGTATAATATTAATAATAATAATAACATGCATGAATGGATCCTTTCTTTAGCCTTGACGCCGACTATGCGGGAGACATAATGCTTCTTAGGAAGACATCTAACAAGATTATTAGATAGAACATCACACACGAAGGTAAGAAACACACCAGGGATCAGAACTTCGAATTGGAGTTCTGTGGTGTACCGCGCTACCAATGATGCTAAGATAATATTCTAACACAAGTTACGCAATCCTATCAAGCAAGCTCGCTAGTACCAAACACCGAAAACTTTGAGTACACGACAAATAAATTAACAAATTGGTTAAAGATTTGTTGTAATTCAGTGGCGAGTGTTGTCAACGACACAGGGTGAATTTATTAGTCAAGTTGATTACTGCTTTATTCAGGAGTTAACTTTTGAATTTATCATTGTAAACGCCACTGAACATTGCATACAGTGATGTTCAATATGTGCAGTAGATCTGTGCATGATTTTTTTGGCTGAACAAAATACGTGTTTCTGTTAGAGGCCGTGCCTCTATCGGTGTGTGTGTGGGGGGGGGGGGCATCATGACATATAGCAAAAGAGGTAATCCTTAAAGGTGGGTTGAGCTGAGCGAGTGAGAAGCAATGATTGACTTTGTTTTATCCAGTATCCGGTTGTTTACGTCTACGATTGAAAAACAAAATGTGATCGGATTCTTTCTACATACGTCGAAGGTCGAATCTGACTACACACCGTAAAACATCACCTTGTGGATGACATTCGATAATGATGGATGCTGTTTTCGTACGGTCATGTTTTGACAATATGGCCGACTACCATATGTCTGGGGAACTGAATCCCAGAAACACGGGTATGAACCAGAATCGAACCCGGAACCTACAGGTTTGCAGCACAGCGCTGTAGCGACTGTGCCATGAGAAGGACGAAATGCCATGATTGGCCAGACACTCACCAGAATACAAGACTGAGAGATATAAAACAAAATAACTACTGATGAAATTATCTAAATAATTAATTGTGGCATTAGAGGCAAAACATTTCGAAATCCAGCAATAGTTTATTTAATATCACGCCAAAACAATATTTTCTGAAGTTTTTTATGTATAAAACTTGTATTATATTATACGCGTATTACTGACGCTCTCAACTATGTGGATGATGGTGATTGATGATTGATGTTTTACGGCCACTTTTGTCCACACGGTAGGCTAAATGGGCCGAGCGACCTCCAAAGTAATGAAGCGAAGTCAAAGATGAAACGCCCTTCAGTTATGCCCACGCTGAGATTCGAACTCGGATGGCAGTGATACCAAATAGACCACGGAGGCGCCCTCTCAACTATGCGGAAGTTATTGAATAACGACACCAACTCTACAATTAATAATGATAATTGTCAGCTTGAAAATTGGTGAATGAACAAATGTGAAGACAGTCCAGTTTTGGGATATCTGATATTTAGAACATTACTGATGGATGACACGGTGGTGTCTTACTACGAGGCTAAATGACACGATACCCACCCGGAAACCGACAATTGTACCACGCTAGTACACTTGCTTCTTCGTATACGAGTACACACAGTTATGGTGCTGATCCTGTTGTCTTAATAATAGGACTGGATATGGAAGATATGAAGCCAATAAAACTTGATATTACATGGATATATAAGTTTTATTGGCTTCATATCCTAAATGGCTTAAGTGATACACAGAACCTGAAACGGTGTACACGTATATTCATAACAGGGATTATGTCAAAATAAAGACTTACGTTAATCGATCACAAAATATGACTGACCTCTTAAAAAAATTAAGTGCCAGTGATGTATTTGTCTGACTGGAGAAGTACTTAAATCAGGAGATAAAAATATTTTATTAATACGGCATATCTGTCCATTAGTATCCCTTTAAATACAATTAACGCAAATCTGTCCATTAGAATCAGTTTAAATACAAATAACGTATACTCCATTAGTATACTTTTAAATATAAATAACATATATCTGTCAATTAGTATCCTTTTAAATATAAATAACTTAAATTTGTCGATTAGTAGAAGACTCCTTTTATAAATAACGTATATCCTGTGTCCATTAGTATCCTTTTAAATATAAATAATGTATATATCTGTCCATTACAGTAAAACGCCTGTATTACGGTCACCATTGGGACCAGTGATTTGTGGCCGTAATTGAGGACTGGCCGCAATACAAGACAACCAAAATTTAGCTTCATTGAAAAGCTTGTTATTGAAACTTGAGCCACGCCAGAATAAACATTAGGTCTAGCACATGTTATAATCAAATTTTATTCAAGGAAACATAATAAAATAACAATAATATTATGCAAGTACATCGCATTGTGATAGATGTGTACAAATTCGTAACATTATTGAACTATTTTTACCATCACTATTTTTCAATAAGTCTACTTTTTGTTTGAGTGAAAGTTCATTTCGTTTTTTTTAGCCATTTTCAAAGATTTAGTATTTGTGATTGTATTGCGTGTCCACTAAATATCTAAAATTATATGATTCCATTTGATAAATTGTGGTAGCATTTATACAGAAAGTGAGCGGCAAGTTTCTGTGTCCAGGCATATAATTAAACAACAGTCAATGAACACAAACAGTGTGGCATGGTGAGACGCACTGATAATCAAAAACAACTTATCTAATCGACAGTTTGATCCCTATGTCTCTTCGAAATTAATTATCATCACGTGTGAATTGCTGCAGTCGGTAAAATTCAGATTGGCTGCGGGTGGTCAGTTTTATATGCTGATTGGCCGTTATTGAGGGCCTCGATTGGCATTTGGGACTTCAAGTGTTGGCCGTAATACGCATTAGAGGCTTGGCCGCTATTGGCAACATAATTAGCATTGCGTTAAATGGGCTGCTGTTTGGGACTATAGAATCTGGCCGCATTATAGGCACTGATCGTCGTTCAGGCGTGGGCGCAACGAGGCGTTGTACTGTAGTATACTTTTCAATATATTACAAGCCACAATCGAGTCTCAGCCGATATCCCAGGCCCATTTAGCCTAACATGTGCACAAAAGTGGCCTTAAAACATCAATCCACCAAGTCTCAACCGATATCCACAATCTGGGATTTATTTGCTGTTTGTTGTACAACATTTGAATTAGTGGATTCTCGCAACGGATCCTAATTAACGTTGAAAATGAACGTGACATGAGATCGGGCTCCTTTTTGGCGTTTTCCCGGAAATTTCCCACACCTTCAGTAATTCAGGCCACGTTTATAATCTAGATTAGCCCCCCGCAAGACCTTATTCCAAACAAAATATACATATTTATCTGATTAAGTCACAAATCTGGGTAAGGGATTGATGTTAATTTCCGTTTTCTGAATGACTAAACGACTGTTGGGCTATTGGCCACTTTGGCCAACATGAAGCCTGAACTAGAATCTCTATTGCCGCCGATGAAAGGCACAAAACTATACACATCCATCTAACAATTCTTGAAATGTCGAGACTACGACCGTCCCCTTGTGGTCTCCTGGAATGTTCTGAACATTCATGACAGAGAGTAGAGAGACGGGGGTTTTCAACCAACGACAACACGATCTATGGATGCCATTATTAAGACGAGGTCAACGAATGCGGCCAGATCTAGAACCGCTCTTGGACAAGACGGAACGAACGACACCGAGTTACCCGATGTTCCTTGTGGTACACGTTTGTTTGTTGTACAACGCTTGAATTAAAGTTTCGTTCTATACGAGTACACACAAATAACATTGTGTGTGTGTGTGCGTGCGTGTGTGTGTCTGTGCGTGCGCGTGCTCTAATACACGCGCAAATATAACGTAAATATTGTTACATTGCACCCACCTATTTTTTACAAGGTAGACTAAATGGGGTGAGCGACTTCCAAGGGTAATGGGGCAAAGTGAAAGATGAAACATCCTTCGGACCTACCCCGCCTTAAAATTTGTCCAAGATCATACACACTATTAGTATTAGGCTACATATTAATAAAGTGATGTCGCTTAAAAGTTGGCGACTCAGAACATTCTACTAACATTAAACAAAACAAACAAACTTTTGGTTCAAATTTACAATTTAAATCAGTGACCTTCAAGTCCAATGGCCTATAGTAATGTATCGCCTGTTTCACTCTTTACACCGAAAATGTCACAGGATATTACTATAAGCATACAATCTAGGCTAGTACCGCCATTAAGGAAAACTGCAAAGGATTTTTACGTTGAACAATAATACTAATTTAAAAAGCCATATTCTAACTAACTTTGTGAATGATCCGCCCATAACAATGACGATCTATCAACGTATTGTTAATAGTATACGCTGGAGAAGGTCGCCTTTAAGGCATGTCTTAGTGTCCGTATAACAGGCGTAGTTACGCGTCAATTTGGCCGGGGACCTGGCATGTTATTATGTGGAGAAAACAATCCTGATGTTACAGCAGATGTCAGTCTCAGATGTCAGCCCTTTGATCTGATCACTATCCGTAGTGGGAGATAAGATAAGAACAGAAGCGTAGAAAGCCGGACAGACGCGTCATCAGAAAACCAACGTCAGTAAACATCCGTTTTAAGCACGTTTGATACTTTTATAGTTTACACAGTCAATGAAATAATATCAATCTATGGAAACAATACTTGACAGGAAGAAGCACCGAAGACTTACGAATACACGGCAATTAAAGGTAATCAAATGGTACAGTCATTTTAACGGCTGTAAAATCACGATCATCTAATGGGCGGCATTAAGGACCAGATAAGCAATCCAGATGGTGCATGGCCCCATTGTCCTATGCATCTATAATTAGCATAAATTAATTATTTGGTGGGCAATACCCCATTTCTATTGATTCTAATAACATTGGCTTTTATTGGCATTATAAGATGATGATGATGATAATTGATGTTTTACGGCCACTTTTGTGCACAACGTAGGCTAAATGGGCCGAGCGACCTCCAAAGGTAATGAGGCGAAGTTAAAGACGAAACAACCTTCAGATATGACCACGCCGAGATTTGAACAAGGATGGTAGTGATCTGTGGTCCAACACGCTACCGCTAGACCACGGAGGCGCCCTTTATTGGCATTATAATAGTCACTCTAGTATTTATATATTGAAGGTACTACATAAAATGCTTGTTTTTGCGGGTAGAAACGTCTTAGCAAGTTTGTGTTTACACGGGTCACCTTGAGTTGGCCACCATCTGGCTGGCTAATTATACAGTATAATATGCACGCATGCTCGGTGTTGGCACACGACAGTGATGACTTTACGCATGCCTATAACCAAGCTATACCAAAAACACACACACGTGTTGATGATGTCAGTACACAACTCTGTCCGAGGAACCTACCGAGTGAAAACGGACAGAATCGGATATCCATCAGGATTCTTTATCACACACACACACACACACACACACACACACATTTGCTGCTCGAATCTAAATTTCTGCGTACGCGCAATTAAAATATTCACCTGTTGTAACGTCTTTAGCGCATAATAAAATCACAGTTTTAATCACCTCGAAATATAAAATGACTGAATAAAGCCATCTACAGTTTAAATAAGAAATTATACATTTCGGAGTAGGATGGAAATTTACAAAGGATTCCCTTAACAAGGTTCGCAGGATCCCTCCCAAACTCAGGTCCCAGGATGGTCACCTTGTTTGATGTAACCAAAAGACGAGCCTCTCTCTTTTCCCACCCCCCTCTCTCTCTCCGCCTCTCGCTGCCACCCCCCCTCTCTCTCTACACACTTCTCTCTCTTTCTTGCTTCCCCCCCTCTCTGTTTCTGTCTGGTTTTGAGGGTAATTTACCTTACTTCTGGTGTCTTCATACTGCCAATCCAGTTAATATATTGTCAAGTAGTGTATAACAAACTGAGATATATTAATAAGGACAACCAACTGTAGAGTGGTCTTTTAAGACATGACCCAGTAAGGCAAATGGTCGCATGGATGGGGTTCAACGGGATAGCCCGCGCCAATATTTCATCTGATACACAAATCGTATGAATATTCATGGCCAACAAGTGATGGCAGCAATATTTCAATAAAACAAAGTGGCCCATTTTATGGTCGTACTGGTTTTTTACACAGCAAAACAAACGTCACAACAGCAGCACACATCGTCTATATCACATGACATCATTTAGGAAATTCGTCGAAAATCAGCTCCCGACCCGGACACCGTCACGCCATTCGGCCATTATAAACAAATAGGTCGCAATATGTCGCCATGGTAACGACGCCCCTATCCGGATAACCATGTCATTGCAGTCGAGACTCGATCTGTAGGTGATGCGTTAGATTGCCATGAACATCACAAACACTTCTCCTGACCAGCACATCCTCATCGGGACATCACCCCCCCCCCCCCACACACACACACCCCTCAACCTGTCTTCATGCCAAAGAGACAGCTATCGTTAATCAGACTGGAATTTCCGTTGGAAAACCCGGAAATTCCGTGGGGTTATGACAGAACAAAACCGTTTACCCATCTCCAAAGTGGGGCGCCTCAGTAGTCTAGCGGTAGCGCGTTGGACCACAGATCACTACCACCCGTGTTCGAATCCAGGCGTGGGCATATTCGAAGGTTGTTTCATCTTTGACTTCGCTTCAGTATACCTTCAGAGGTCGCTCGGCCCATTTAGCCTACCATGTGCACGAAAGTGGCCGTAAAACATCAATCATCAATCGTCATCTCCAAAGTGATCAATATCCTGTTGTTGACTGAATCAACATTTTGGGGAGAAACGGCAAGCTTCGGATCCCTTCAGCTCTTTGGTCTAACTGGTAGCGCGTTGTATCATAGATCACTCCCGTCTGAGTTCGAATCTCGGCGTTGTCATCTTCGGCTTCGCTTCATTACCTTCGGAGGCCGCTCGGCCCAAAGTGGCCGTAAAACATCGATCGTCAATCTCCATAGAAACGAATCCGACGAACACCGGTGCCGGATTCGTAGCCGTAATCCGGAGATTTGTAGCGCACTGCTCTAACCGCTATGCCATCGAAGCGTCCTCCCCCCCCCCTCTCCTTGTTTAGACGCCAGGCATCAGTGGGAAGAAATAAGTTCAAATTTGTTACTCTTGTGGTTGGATGGGTAACCGCATCAGTGACTGGGTAAGTGGGTGAGCCAGTGAGTGATTCAGTTCCTTAGCCAGCGAGCCAGACTATATATCTGTCAGTGGCTGTTTATATATCTGACTGTCTATATGTCTGCATATATATATATATATATATATATATATATATATATATATATATGTCTGACTGCCTACCTGACTGTTTATCTGACTGCTCATCAGACTGACTGACTTATTGGAACATTTACTTACTCATTCTATACTTGTCACACTGGAAAATAGATGATTTATTAACTGGTAACAAAAGACGAAAACAGCGTATCATAAAACACACACACACACACACACACACACACACACACACACACACCAGTCACTAAAAAAAATGAAAGTAGTTGCACATTTATTCCTGGAACCAATATCATAAAAAAATGCTTCAGCGAAAACAATCGCACGATAATGTCAGAGATAGAAGTATCGGAGAATTAATTAGACGTGAAGGATAAAAGTCCCAAATCAAAGATTAGAAGATCCCTAGGGATCTCAATCATCCCCGACTGATTCCATAAAACCGACAAGATGTTGCTGTTTTACGGCCACTTTTGTGCACAAAAGTGGCCCGAATGGCCCGAGCGACCTCCAAAGGTAATGAAGCGAGGTGAAAAATGAAACACCGTTCTGACATAGCCCGGGCGGGGTTTGAACCCAGGTGCTATAGATCTGTGGCCAACCGCGCTACCAGTTAGGCCATGATATATCCACGTAAAAGCCCGTGAGCTATAACGATGCTCCCCAGGGGACATGTAGCCCAGAGACGACTCCCTACGGATACAAATCCCACAAACACAGATTCGAACCAACAACCCGGACGTTTCCAACGCAGTCCTGTAACCGCTCAGCTTTTGGAACACCCGTAGGTAGAGCCGGTTTGGCAAGGATTAATGAAGACGGTACACAAATTACATATTCACAATATTAATTAATAATAAACAGATATCTAAACACGTACGATATAAACAATACTATAATGTGAACTAGATCTAAGACAATGTAAACACCGATATAGTACATTATTTGTCGAGTCGTGATGGCGCAGTTTGTTAGAGCGTAGACCCCGTAACCGAAGGGTCGCGGGTTCGAGGCGCAGTGGGCTACAATGTTGTCACGAGACGACCGGTTCACTCAGCCCCGAAAATGTGTCTGAGTAACGCTTTGCGTCTATAATGGCGGCATGCTTTGTATGCTCCCTTGGAAGTTGAGGTACGTGCTGGGTGGAAACGGGTCTGAGTTATATAGGGATAATAATACTGTAAAGAGCCTTAGAGCAGCTATCTAGCTGGATAGCGCGCTATATAAATGTCACGTGTTATCTTAATTATTATTTGTCCATCAGAATCGTACGATCATTCTCCGAGTATTCAAGGGCGCCTCCGTGGTCTAGCGGTAGCGTGCTGGACCACAGATCACTACCACCCGTGTTCGAATCCCGACGTTGGCATATCTGAAGGTTGTTTCGTCTTTCGCTTCGTCTCATTACCTTTGGCGGTCGCTCGGCCCATTTAGCCTACCTTGTGCACAAAAGTGGCCGCAAAACATCAATCATCATCACCATCATCATCCTCCGAGTATTCAAATCACTTTCCAAATTTCATTCAAGGCTCATTCAACTTCCTTTCGATCTCAGATTAACAGTAATAACCTGCCATTTTTCCTTTCTCCACCGCCTAACACTAGCCCTATTAGCTAAAAAATTAGCCATCAGACACATTAGCATAACTCAGCTGCGACTATTAATTGGTGTCATTTTATTTTGATGATTTACAATTCATAACCGATTCTCCTGCTCTAAGGTTTTATATTCCAGTTAGGTGTTGTTTATTTCCACCACAATCATCCAATGAAACGATGCGAAGATAGAAGTCCGGTAACTTAGGTGGGTGGATTTGAACCGAGAATGTCCCATTTTATACAGTCGAACAGTAAATAACCACTAAGCCACGCTCAAGGTGACATACATCAAAGAGGGAGGATGGTGGTACTGAAGCAGAGGATCAACTTTTAAAAGAATGACTCGCTTTGTGCTATTTTATCTATTGGCTCTTGTATATATATATATATATATATATATATATATATATATATATAGAGAGAGAGAGAGAGAGAGAGAGAGAGAGAGAGGGGGCCTTAGAGACAATGCCACAAGGAATGCACAATTCAGCCCATGAAGTCGCAAGGGAGCTGGATAAAAACACTATATGACCTTTACATGTTAAATGAAAGCGTCGATGAAGCTGTAGGTTACTTGTGATTAATTTGATCAAAACTTTGAACACACACACACACACACACAAACACACACCAACACACACACAGAGAGAGAGAGGGGGGGGTCTCATCAAAGGCGAGCTTTAAGCTGGATGTTGTTAGGGCGATTTTATCCACATCTGGGAAGGCTGCTGCCTTCTAATAGGGTGCCTCAGCATCCGCATCCACATTAAACTCCCGCGATTGGCAAACACATATTTACACGGTCATCAATATATACCTCGGAGAAGTGTTATAGTGAATACGTGCTTGCGCGCGCGCGTGCGTGTGTGTGTGTGGTCTGAGATGTCAGGAGTACCACATGACCTAATGATAAATAAAATAAAAAAATCTGATGCTCAGGTGCGAAGAGCTGTCTTAAAACTGAGGAAGTTTTGTACACGAATTAAATAATTTCCTGCCAGCCACACACGTGCAGTAATATTAACATCAATATCACCAGCATAAATTAGTGAGCACTAAGATTGGGATATATAAAACTGAATAAGAAAAAAAATTAAAAAAATTAAACACCAAAATGGCTGGAGAACAAATGCGTTTTCAGCTACTTCTTAAAAATGTTCAGCGTTTTAGATTGACGAATTTATTAGTTCGGAATACAACATGAACTCTTCCAAAACATTAATATACCAACAACCGACCAGACATAACATAGTGAACATATAATTGCTAAGAGAGATATGGCTCAGTTATCTGCCTGACACTAGTCAACAACACAGAAATCGGTTACAATCGGCCTGAAAACTGTTGGCCCCCGAAGTAAATGTATTTGATACCAAAAGATGGCGCCACTTGTACAAATGATTCCATACACAGATCAGCGGTCCCCCCCCCGCTTGGCTTAAAAGATTTGTAGCAGGAAACCTTTACTAGTTATAAAATTTTGATTAATGGATAAGTGGCTACTACTTCTAATACTCAAATATAGATAACAACTGCATTATGAGGGTCATGGTGGCTGAGAAGGTTCAGCACTGAGTCAAATCATCATCATCATCATCATCATCATCATTATCATCATTATCATCATTATTTTATACAACATTTATCAGTGTTCAATGAAATATGAATAGACGTTTTCTAGAATTCTAACTATTAAGGGAGTACACATTCTACTCTCTCTCTCTCTCTCTCTCTCTCTATCTTCTCTCTCTCTCTCTGTGTGTGTGTGTGTGTTCTGTATACAGATCTACAGTAGTTCCACAGCTGACCTGACACACATTTCTCCCCCACCTCAACTCCCACTAGAGCATAACTCCAATAAACAACTCGCCGTCGCCAATAGTTCCCCACCAAATTTCCCCCCAACACACAACCGAGTAGGGCGACCGCGTGGCATAGCCGGTAACACGGGTTGGCCACGGACGTCCAGCACCAGAGGTTCAAACCCCGGCCGGACTATTTCCGAAGACAGCCTCATCTTCTTACATCGCCTCATTACCCACGGACGTCTGTCGGCCTATTTAGCCTAAAACGTGCGCACAAATGGCCATAAAACGGCAATATATAAACATTTAAACACATCTCCGGGGACTCTCCCCCCCCTCCCCCCCGGCTATATGAACACTGTAGGTACACAACCCCCACAACTAGAGCGTAAATCGAACTCAGCCAGTTCCTAGTTAGATGACCCACCAGCGAGAGGCAACACGCTCAGTCTGTCACAAGATAAACACACAACCAGCTGACAAAATATCATCTCGGAAGTTGCCATAATTCATAAATCTGACCATAAACAGAACTAATACTCTGTTGCCATATTATGGCCTTATAACGTCCTTAACAGATGCGCTACCTTATAATTGATCCATTTGTAAGGTAGTTGCAACTTGGAAAGATGCTTACGCTTATACGATAAGTAAGGTTATTAATGGTAGCTGTCATCAACACACACACACACACACACACACACACACAAGGTTATTAATAGTAGCTGTCATCAACATCTACTATCATTAAATACACACACACACACACATATATATATAGGTGTGTGTGTGTGTGTGTGTGTGTGCATACTGATCCACGAAAGAGAGTGATTCCACTAACTGACTGGTTATTACAGACTGACTGACAGGCCTTCTAACGGACAAATTTAACATCACATGATTTCATCTATTAGCTGAATAATAATTCTCACCACAACATAAACATTAACAATAATACTAATACTAATATATATATATATATATATATATATATATGAGAGAGACAAGAGCGAATGAGAGAGACTTCACAGAACAAAACAAATTACTAGTAATGGCCCTGAAACAAACCTCTACAAAATGTCCATATTAGGTCGTCTGACACGGGGCCAGCTGTCGCCACAGTATGCCAGAAAACATCCAATCCTACAGCCATTAACATCTATTAGTGGAGAATTTACCTCTCAGAACAGTAACTCAAAATACGGGATATGACCTAGGTACAGTGAAACCTGCCAAGTGAGACCACTCACATCCGTACCTAGAATGTTTAAACTCCACCTGTCTGTGGCGACCTCTATTAATTATTCACTCAGTATATATACTGTATGCATTACCTGTGCTATTAGCATTGATATAGGTTGTATATTATGCACTGATACATTCCCTGTAGTGGACTGCGCATGAACGACGAAAGGTGTATTTGCATAATAATGGTATTGTTATTATTATTAAAAACAACAAAATTATTGCTCACAATACAGCTATATGACAACATTGCTATATGACAACACAAATGAATTGTGGTCAATTTCATAAAACTGTAAACTTCAAAATGCTGCATGAACAGTGAAAGCCTTCTGTGTGCATATGTGTGTGTGTGAGAGAGAGAGAGAGGGAGAGAGAGAGAGAGCTAAAGTGTGAGTGTTTAAGATATGACGTGAATACTAAGGATTAAAAAAACACTCACTAACCCACTCACTCACTCACTCACTCATTCATTAAACTGATCATCAGTAGTAAAGATGACAGACCATCTGTCATAATTCTATCAATTTCAAAACAGAAATTAGAACGGATGCTCCATTGTAGTAGTGATTAGATTATTGTGCTGCAAATATCCAGACTGTGAGTTCGAATCCAGGTCATACTGTATTTGTGGGATGTATTTCCCTAGCATCTAGAGTCTAAGCAACTGAACTGAACTCCAACAAAATGAGAAACTAACTGATATAAGTATATAGGCGTACTTAAATTTTACATGTACTATTTCAGGATTCTGTAACTGCCTGTACTTTGGCAATATCTTTAAATAAGTACTTAGCACATCTCTGCTTGCCTAAATGTGTTAATAACCATTCGCACAAAGACTCCGAAAACCAGAATACTCTAAGTTCAAATCTACCAACCAGCTGTTGCTATATCACAAGCCCACTGGTTGTCCTGAGACTTAAAATGAGTGTACTTCAGGTTAAATTATGCATCCACAAATGGCTCTTATAAAACGTCATACTTCATGGGAAACTGATTACAGCACCAGACTGTACAGGTTCAAGCCGGTGAAGCATTTGCAAATTGACAGCTTACTTTAAGCCTCCAGACTTAGAACCTGTTTGTAACGATCCTGATTTGGCTTTCAGGATGAAATATAAAGGTAATAAAAAGTATATATATATATATATATATATAAATATATAATATATATATATATAATATATATATATAAAGTATGTATATATATATATATATATATAAAAGAGAGAGAGAGAGAGAGAGAGAGAGAGAGAGAGATGCACTTGGTTTTCTTAGAGTACTAGTTGTATTTTAATATTTTGAGAACGATAAACATGATTTTGATAAACCAATCAAAATAATCCCTGGCTCTTCCTGAACAGTGTGTTAAATAACCATGGTTATCCGTAATAAATATGATAATAAAACACCAGAAAAAAAGAAAATATTCTTTTCTAATTTCACGCCATGTAAAAGTTTATTTAAAACATTCACGATGACCATCTTTATCTTCCTAAGCAAATAAAACTTGTTATTTTAATTATCAATATTACATTTACCAGGGAATACTTCAAGTAATTGCAAACACCCTTTACACCTGAAGAGTTCACTCGACAAGATTAAGGATAACGATACGTGGTATTCGTTAGGCAATACACAAGACAAATGTATACTGCTAATAAATGTGCCATTAATTAGATACATGGGTTTGAGAGTATGTATTGAGTGGGTTTGAGAGTAGCTATCAAGTACGCTTAGAGTGGGTTTGAGAGTATGTTATTACTACGACATAAAATGTTGCCTGATGACAAATGATGTGCTAACAATTGATATGTCAATGATGTCAATATATTCTTTGTGTGTCTCGGCTTTGATCTTTTTAAGTTCGCACAAATAAAGGTAGTTCACGTCGACCTCGTTGAAGATATTTGTTTGTATAGAGTGTCTATTGAGAACTGTCAAGTGAGTTTATAATAAAGTCAAACTGGGTACACACACACACACACACACAGAGAGAGAGAGAGAATGTCATGTCACTGTGTGTGTGTGTGTGTGTGTTCTAGGAACACATGCACTGATATAATCTTAACAAACGTGTCAAGTTCTTGCTATTGATGAGACCAAATCTGATATGTTACGCAATATCAAACTCAGGAACTTATTTTAGATGCGAATTCGATACTAAAAGGTTATGGATGTCAATAAAACAAATCAAATTTATCTCTCTCTCTCATTGCACGTCTCAATATGAAAACTCACCACTTTATATGCAGACCCTGATAAATGGTCTAGAAGTTAGACTTATATTCATGACTTGTACACCTATGCCAGCAACTCAATTATATTTATCACAAAACACACACAACACACACACACACACACACACTCAAACAATTGTAAGCAAAATTCCTAATATTACTATCTATAAGTATAACACTATAATTATCTGTATGATGCCAACAATATAAATATTGGCTACCTTTTTAAACAGTTACCTTAGTGTTCTATAAATAATATTTCATGTCAAAAACAAAATGCTATCAGTAATTAGAATATCTACGACCATCTGCTGCTGTACCTAAAATTAGTCTTCAGAAGTACATGAAGAACCTAAAGAAAAATAAATTTAACAAATGAAAACTCAAAAATGTTTCTGTGGCTTTGATACATTTTGTAGAAAGTGTAAAAAACTACAGAAAACGTGTGTGTGTCTCTCTCTCCTTCTGTCTGTCTCTCTCTCTCCCTCTCTCTCCCTCTCTCTCTCACACACACACACACACACACACACACACATTCTCTCTTTCTCTCTCTCTCTCTGGATGTGTGTGTCTCTTCTGTGTCTCTCTCACTCTGTGTCTGTCTGTCTGTCCCCCCCCCCCTGTGTGTGTGTGTGTGTGTGTGCAAGCAAGAAATTGTAGATTTCAGTCTGAAAAATAGGTCTTCACATTTCTGTCCTCTGACAAATCAACCACATAAACCATGTAAACAAAAGAAGCCTTTTTTTGTCACAGTACACAGAGCATCCTCTTCATTGATAAACAAAGGCAATATATCGCCATATAAAAAATGATTCTTCACCAGTGTCTTTTTAGGTACAAACAAAACATACATACCTGGCTGAGAGAGAGAGTGAGAGAGAAAGGTAGATACATAAACAGTGAGGTAGAGATAGATAAAGGGAGAGAGGGGTAGAAGTTAGAAAGAGGTGATTGATGTTTTACGGCCACTTTTGTGCACATGATAGTCTAAATGGGCCGAGCGACCTCCAATGGTAATGAATCGAAGTCAAAGATGAAAACACCTTGCAGATATGCCCACGCACAGATTCGAACTCAGGTGGTAGTGATCTGTGGTCCAAGTGCTACCAACTCGACCACGGAGATGCCCCAGTTAGAGATAGATAGAGAGCTAGGTATATACTAGGAGAGTGGGAGTAGATAGATAGATAGATAGAGAGAGAGAGAGAGAGAGAGAGAGAGAGAGAGAGAGAAAGCACACCCATGAACATTCAAAATACATCAAACTTTAATCCCCCATTACATATATTAAAATTCAATCAAATCACGAAAACTCATATCTGATGTATTACACACACACATACACACACACATATATATACACACAGACACACACACACACTACAATCTATATACTCATCAGATCAGAGACCTCCACAACATGACACTAATATTAATACACCTGCTGTCAGTAGCTGTCAATCACAGAACACCTACACAACTCATTAATTTAACAAAAGCTAACGACAACATACACTTTGGTCTACTTAATCTTAACAATATATACACACATTAATAATGCATTACATACAATTGATATCTCCTCTCTCTCTCTCTCTCTCTCTATATATATATATATATATATATATATATATTAATAACATTGTAAACGTACATGATTAGTTATAGGAAGGGGCATAGATTCTGGTGATGAATAAGCTTAAACACCCCCTCAATCATGGTCTATAGTGATAACATATAGAACATCTCCCCCTCCATGTTCCACCCTCTCCCCAAGCCCCACCCCCACCATACACATTAATAAAAGCTACAAGTCACATATAACGTCAGCAAGAGCTCATCACCTAACACCATCAAGTTGATATTCACTTGACAACAGTTATCTCAATTAATAATAAACAATGTCTGAGGGATGCTTCATCCTTCAGTTAAAGGATTCAGCTTTCTTGCAGATACTGTCATTTCTGAGTGCGTCTCTACAATATGTCCTGTCTATTTAGGTACAACCAAAACATACATATCTGGCTGTGAGAGAGGGGGGGGGAGGGGTAGACAGATAAACAGTGGGGTAGAGATAGATCGAAAGCTAAACAAACCACCCACTCAGTCACTGACTCATTCACTCACTAACCGACTCAAGTAAAACTAGTGCTGCCATCAGATTCTATATTTGGTGTTGTCACCTTAACAGAAGAGATAGAGTTACGCACAGTGTGACATGTGTTATCAGATGTAACCTTGTTGGAAAGTATTCCATTCCTAGGTCGGATAACTTTGGCTTCGGCAAGATTTCAATAACATCACGAAAACACCATATCTGATCCGTGATCGACACACACACACACACAAAATTAAATCAGCATATGATACTCATCGATAAGAACAAATTACCTCCATCAAGGCAAGGAAATAATACACACACACATATATATATATATATATAAACGTGTCTATATACTTGGACTGGCATTGATATCAACGTCGTAGCATAAAAACCCCTCCCATAAAAAACCCTCCCCTGGTGAATGGTCCACAATGTGTAATCACGTTTATCTGTGTTTGTGCCATTCATAAAATTGCTACCCCCCCCACACACACACACACACACACTGGCACACATCTAGGACTAGGTCAATCATGGACCGCCCTATGTCATAAAAACACACAAAACACATAACAAGTCTATAACATGATCGCCACCTACCGTCAACCTATATTGTTTCACATCTCGGTAAATCCACAATGTCAGCAGCATTCCACAAACACCTATTATATGTATGTATCCACGCGTAGACGCCTATATGAAGTATATCGAACCTAAAAACACACACACAGCCATATATCAGCAAACGAAACAAATCACAGACCGACGGCCAGACAAACCTACACCTGAACCCGGGTCATCGTGAAAAATGACGGACTGAGCGATAATCTAGACATCGACGGGCAGGCGATAATGTGTGGACGGCCATGTTAGTCAGGAATCACGACGCACCCGCCTCCCATCGTCTTCTTAACCGTTTAACAACGGAACTAGCGACAAAGTCACCGAACTGAGAGAGGCCGACCGACTGACCTTACTGACTGACGGACCAACGTGGGTATTACTTCATCACACACACACACACACACACAGACAGACAGACACACACACTCACAACAAGGTTACACTTGGACCTTAAATTTGTGCCGCACTGCTCCGGCGGGGTTAACCGTACATCGTTTTCGATGACGTTTGTAAACAAATCGCGCACGTGTGTGTATATATATATATATATATATATATGTATGTGTGTGTGTGTGTGTGTGTGTGCCATTCCCGTGTATCAATCCCAAGAACACTACACGAAAAGCGGATCCCGTGCTCACCAACATCCTTTAATCAAACTAATAAATGTCTGGTTTTATACCTGATCGTAAGGTTACGTCTTGAAACATCGTGAAGTTGGCGTCTGTTGACAACGGCAGAACAGTGCTCACCAGTCTGTGACATGGTGTATGTGTGGTGTTCATACATGTTTTCACGGTGTGTGAAAAGCAATGGCACGGAGAAAAAAAATCAATGCATGCGTGCGCGCGTAAATATTATGTTTAAAAGATGATTACATCACTGCCCCCCCCCCCCAAAAAAGTGGTATTATAATGTCAAATTTGATATCTAAACTATTGCTAGGTGACACCAGTTAGCCGCATTAACTCACCTCTAAAGATCGAGCCCATTATAATGTACGCTTATACCCAGTCCGAGTTTTCTTAACTAAAGCGTGACTTCTTGGCTCGGAAGTGAAATTATACAAAACGAAGTCAGCAAAAACGGTCCTCTAGACACAACCATAATACAA
Organism: Paralvinella palmiformis; assembly: GCA_025642065.1. NCBI lineage: Eukaryota > Metazoa > Annelida > Polychaeta > Terebellida > Alvinellidae > Paralvinella > Paralvinella palmiformis. The sequence continues at coordinate 205,875 of JAODUP010000284.1, read as the reverse complement.
ATATAAACCTTATCAACATCTAGACAAAAACCTAAATTATATATATATATCTAGACGAAATCGTCAAACAAATATACAAATTTTTACAGACATTATTTGGGGTATTATTATATTACATATTATTTGTGCAGCGCCTTTGAATGGCTCCTGCTAGTAAGGACCCTTTATTACATATGCATTATTATTATTATTATTATATACAGTTTAATACCATACAGACAAAAAACAAAAATATATATATATATATATATATATATATATATATATATATATAATACCATCATAAAATAAATGTAATAAAACCATAGCACATTGGTAAAGAGAACAAAGGCTTAGGCTCAGCAAACGAGAGACAATTGACTCTGGTCTAAATATAGCAGATTGTGAACAATCGACTAATCCAGAAAACATACGATGCGAGCAATTAGAACGAGCATCGTCGCGAATTGTGGATGTTATCAACTTATTTGTAAACAAATACGCGTCAACGAGGAGAGCAATCACCTCCGACGGCTAGTCATCGAAACTAATTTATAAAAGGCAGCGTAATAGAATCACAAATACGAGTCAGTGTACGGGGATTTAAATAGAAATGGAGGGGTGGGGGAGGGGGGGGGAGTGTTTCAACTGTTTATTGTCGATTTGTTAATAAAATTTGTAAACAAATGGACGATTAGTATAAAGGGACATCCCGGTTTAATTTGAGTAAATGGAGTGTAAGGTGAATGAACTAATTGTTTCGAGATGAATAAGCGGCCCTCATTTAGCTCACGATGAGCACAAGAAGTGGCCGTAAAATATCAATCATTGTCATCGTCATGGAGATGAATAGGAACTTCTGACGAATCAAATATCTTGTTTTGTGATCTACGGCT
>JAODUP010000284.1:165000-200000 GCA_025642065.1 Paralvinella palmiformis | reverse complement strand
ACAAGGTAGGCTAAATGGGCCGAGCGACCTCCAAAGGTAATGAGGCGAAGTGAAAGATGAAACACCCGTCAGATATGCCCACGCCGGGATTCGAACACGGGTGGTAGTGATCTGTGGTCCAGCCGCTACCGCTAGACCACGGAGGCGCCCCGTATCTGACCAAGAACTACATTATTAACATTTGATTAACTGTCGGGATTTTGCGAGGTGAGAAAAATAAAAAAATGGCGAACTCTCCCGATTGAGAACATATATAAAAATAATTCATAATCAAGATACTGATCAGAATTGGATAAGCGATTAAAGTGTGGGAAAAACGGGTCACACGTCGGATATACAGCTGTGGGGCCGCTGCATGGGTAAATAAATCCCACGAACACGGGTATGTGCCAGATTCGAACCCACGACGCTGACGTTTGCAGCCCAGTGCTCTAACCAACGGGCCATCAGAACGACGATTTTCATTCTTCATTTCGCCTATTCGGCGTACAGCAAGCGCAAAGGAAGTCGTAAAAAGGCAATAGCAACATTTTCGGAATGAAATAGCCAGCTAGTCGTCTAGTGTGTACACTAGATGATGATGATTGATGATGATTGATGTATAATGGCCACTTTTGTGCATATGGTAGGCTAAATGAGCCGAGCAACCTACAAAGTTAATGAGGCGAAGTCAAAGATCAAACGCCCTTCAGATATGCCATGCACGCCGAGATTCGAACTCGGGTGGTAGTGATCTGTGGTCCAACGCGCTACCAGTTAGACCACGGAGACGCCAGTGTATACAATATAACAATATACCTATACGATAAACAAAGCCCCCCCCCCCCCAAATCTACACCCCGTTAGGGACGGTTCTGATAAGGTACCCAATTACGAGGTTAAATTTATCATATTAATTATTTGTCATATCAATTACAGGTGGTGTGACTTCCGTATTGACGCATCTAGCTTTGTTTATGTTATGGGCTAACATTAAACCCTAAACGACCTAATAAACTTTGACCTTTGCTAGTCCCATCAAAGATCTTAACAATAACAGCTGTGTGTGATATAATTATAATATGACGAACGGCATTTGTAAGGAAAATATCATCTCGTCTCAAAAGGATTTCTAGTTAAACAATCTGACAACGCAAAACGACTATTAACACAATTCGTTGACACACTTTTCCGGAGTACTGTAGATTCGATTGATCGCGGCCTTTCTATAATGATTACAAAAAAATTATCTAACAAAAAGCCTGAAATGTTTTTTTAAATGTCCTGCCTAAAATTACGATGGCTTAATCTGGCTTCATGTCGTTCTTTGTTGACACTGTTACAACACCATTGCTGCTCCAGAGCTTTCTTTCCAGACCGATGCGTTTGTTTTTTTCTCTCATGAAATACGTTCTGCTCATGGAATACCCAAAGTGAAGATTAAGAAAATTGTCCCATTCACTCATTTACCCAACCTCTAAGATTGCTCAAGACATTGCCCTCATCATGTGGATTAACATAATCCAGAAATGTAACTCACTGCTGTCCCCCTCATGTGAACTGACATAATCCAGAAATGTAAATCACTACTGTACCCCTCATATGGATTAACATAATCCGGAACAATAACTCACCAAGTCCAGGCTAATGAGCAAATTCATTTGACACAAAGCGATCATCTTCAATCGGTTAAATCAGATTCAATACAAGACCAAAGTGATCAAATATCAAAATTATTACATAAATCATTTCATAATGATAATAGATAGTCTCCATCTCGGGCTAAAGTATTACTGCTCAATAATAAAATGATGGCTTCCAGCAGAAGTCTGACATGAAAACAGCAGCTAACCCGATCCTTATAAAATATCGGGAATAGGCCTAATTCTAGGACAGCCAGACCTAGATCAAGGACACAGACCAGTTGAGGGGGAGATGCTTATTTTATGTTTTATTGCTAATTAAAAAAAAATTGATATTAGTTATTATATCATACAATATAATAATAATAATTATAATAACGACCTTGTACAGATAATTCCCCAAATAAACGGTCACTTAAAACGTAAAAACAAACAAATGTATATATTATAACCGGAAGGAACTTAAAGCTGAATGCCTGAACCCTGTACACCTTGTTCCTTGGCACGCACATACATAGCATAGCATCGGCGTTACGGTGACACAGTTGTTAGAGCACTGCAATACAAACCTCCGGGTTGTGGTTTCGAATCCAACCCACACCCGTCTTTGTGGGATGTTTGCCGGGGAGAGTCGCCCCTGAATAACTCAAATCAATAACTCAACTCAACCTAACATGGCATCATTTCCTGCCAGTAAAACGTTCATATCTGTCAGTTAAATTCAATCAATTCAAGCCAGCAAATCCACAACAAAGGCAGTAACATTAGGCATTTAAATATCACATCCTTTAAGCACTTCAAAAGGGTAAATACTCTCTGAACAAATCTTATTTCTGGATGGGACTCGTTTTCACGACAATCAAATTCCGTGTATTACGACATTACGGACGTGGAAAATCTCTCTAATGTTCACCGGAAGAGATAACAAAAGGATGTGATCTGTGATCATCCTAAACCGTTATATCATGGCTCTATGATAAATATAGCATCAAACAGAGGTGGGGTGGTGGTTGGCTGGGTTACAAAGACAACAATACAGGTATCTATTGAGCTTCTATCATTGGAATATTTACGTATGAGTGCCTTTGCGTGTTTGAGTGTTAGTGAGTGAGTGAGTGAGTGAGTGAGTGAGTGAGTGAGTGAGTGAGTGAGTGAGTGAGTGAGTGAGTGCATCATTTAGTCAGTCTGTGTTCATCCGACTCCCGGTTTCTGCATCCATAGCTCTCGTCCTATCTGTTCGTCTTCCTAAACCATACACTCATTGTGCATTTGCCTGTCTGTGCATCTCCACCTACCCATCTCCTCGTTCGTCCGACTTCACCGTACGACGACCCGCATTTAAATACTAGCAATCTTATCCGATGACACACGTCTAACATATTTACATTACACACATTATTCCGCAACCCTATCCCCCCTCCACTCCCCCGTCTCCCAGCCAATAACATATAAACGACAGATATAAATATAGGTGTTTATATCATATTACAGGTTTGTTTTAAACACAATCCTGTTTTAAGATGATGTTATCCAGAATTCATCATCCTTTAGCTTCAGGTTAAACAAACAAAGCCCGTCTAACTTTGTTCCTATTACACGGTCTTATACCTGTTTTTACGTGCTACACGTCAACAATCAGAGAAAGCTGTCATCCGCCAGCAGGGTTTTATACGGAATCAAAAGAGGATGCATAACATACGTACAGATAAGGCGTGATATGGACACAGGTAAGCGTGGAAATGGTCCATGAGGAATACACAGGTAAAGATGTGAATGTTCCATGACAAATAACACAGGTAACGTAAAACATTCTACGAGAAATACACAGGTCTGGCTATAAATGGTCCATCAGAAATGCATGGGTATGGCTGTAAATGGTCCATGACAAAACACAGGTAAGGCTAAAAATGTTCTGTAATAAGAAAAGAAAACAGGCAAAGTACCGTAACAAATACACAGGTAAGTCTATACAGCCACCATGACAAATCCAAAGTACTAATTCTAATAGGTAACAACAAAGCTTACAAATGTATAAACAGAGCCCTGTATGTCAAACAATAGATACTCCATATTGTGTCAATATATTCGATTTTCACATCTGCTTTTCAGTATTTTGTTTTGTGGAGAGGGACCAGGTTAATGATGATTAATCCAAGTGCTGGATTCCACATAGTCACAATACAACAATGCGAGCGAGCATACGTGCATCCGTGTGTATGCGTGTAAATTCTATCTATCTATCTATCTGTCTGTCTGTCTGTCTGTCTGTCTGTCTGTCTGTCTGTCTATCTGTCTATCTATCTATCTATCTATCTATCTATCTATCTATCTATCTATCTATCTATCTCTGTAACACACACACACATACACACACACACCTGTATTAAACAGCTCCATTAATCACAAAAGCTAACCTAACACTAACACTTCACACATGGCACATTCGCACGTCCAGTCACAACAGCTTCCAAGAAACACAACAACTAACACGATGACGTAAGCAGACACCCATCAGGAAGTCCTAGGATTGAGTCATGTTGTAAGCCACAGAAGAAGTGCAGCCAACACCATTTAACCTCCACATCCCTCAATCCACAGATTCACAGATCCCACCAACTCACCTCATTGCTCAGCATGGTAATGCGCTGCTACAAAAAGTGGCGGCTATTCAGTTCAAATAAACCTACAAGCTGTCAGATTAGGTAAGTGAGCATTTTATTTTGTCTAGTAGAACTGCGATGATAATCATATGGAAATATCTCACAGACACAGGCAACAATGGGATTCGAACCCCAACCCTAAAATCTGTTATGTAGCATACTAACAACTACGCCACAGAAGAATCCAGGTTTGTATTTTAGACACATTCGCTATCTGACCTAGGTCTTAAATCGGTACCTGACTGGGATATGATGAATTATTTGTGGAATCTGTACTTACAGCTGGTGGCTACAAACAGTATATACCTCCCGGGAAGTTGACAATGTAACCAAAATGTACAGGTCCATGCTAATGACCAAGGCCGCCATTTTATACTGGTAGTTCTGACAATCGTTAAACCAGAACCCCATTATATAGTAACAATATCAGGAATTAAAATATTTAAAGTCTTTAGACAAGTTCTCTGAGATTTGGAGCATAAACTCACTTTATAATAGTAGTAGTTGGTGAGCCAGAAACTGTGGGTTCTCGGTTCGAATCCACCCGCAGGCTACAGTTTTTTCGGCTGCCCACTGGTTGAAACGACCATAGAGGTAGTACGGGGTGTTGGACGGCGACGACTGTTATTGTGTGAGTTATGTGCCTACAAATGACAGCCGTAAATAGTATACCCACTCGGGAGTTTATGGCGGTGCTAGAAAGCACTGGTCCATATGGAGGGAGGGGGGGGTGCGACGGAGCAACGGACAGACTGATGAACGCCTCAGTCTTCGGGCTTTAAACCGATCCGGAAACTGTCTCCGGGGGCGGGCTCTCGGTATGAAATGGCACATCATAAATATGGGAAGAAAAACAAGCAGAAATAGACCAACACACACACACACACACACGCACACACACACACACACAAATACACTAACATACACACCCACATACACATACACATTATAGTATAACAATATGAAATATGATATACTATGATAGCGTATTGACCTTATCACAACGTACGCCATTATCCACGGGAGTACAACATCTATATATAACCATAACAAGGGACAATGGTGAGCAATCAGTCGGCGACAATAACTCACCAAATACATCATCATCCCTATCATCGCCATCATCATCATGATCATCATCAGCGTCACGGCGTTTCACGTCAACTGTACCCATCACAGCCAATCCACGCCCACTGTCGACAGCCCAGTAGGGCACGGGACGCGGTGAATGATCACCGAAGAAGTCCGGTTGGGCAGCAAGAGTCTGGCCATCTCCTAATCCAGACATGTCGCTGTCGGGACACGGACTTATCAAATCCTCCAGAAGGTGGGATAACTCGGCCACACGGAGCGACGCCGGCTCCAGCTGATAGAGAAACTGGTCACGAGCCGCCACCGTCGCTGCTGCCACCTGGCCAGCATCGGTGGACCACTGTGGCTCCACCTGGTGACAGCTGGCGGCATCGCTCTGAAATTGGTCGCCGACGTAGAAATCTTGTTTCGCTTTGTCAGTCGAGGCGAGGTCAGTTCCGTAAAAACGGGAATCAGCCAGGACTGTGCGAGGCGGATCTTCTGGATCGGCGGAGCACGGGGTTCCCAGAGAACTGTCGTAACTGTACTCAGAAGTGATATCTCGAAGAAAACCGTACGAGGCGTCAAGGTCGTCTCGGGATAATTGTTCAGGGTCTGCAGCCAATTCAGGGGCAGATCTGTTGAAATGACAATCAACCGATACATCGGCGATAACGAAATCGGGATCATCGTTGTAGTAGCCATCGGGCGAAGGACAACCAGAACAGTAATCCGGATCGCAATCCCGAACAACATCAGCGTCATCACAGCAATCATCATCACCATCATCATCGGAATCGTCCAAACATTCAGACATCAGTCGGCACCAATCCGAGTACGACCTGAAATCGGGCCGGAGGATCACTCGATTCGGGGTCAGTTCGTGGCCTTGACCCGAATGTCTGGGCATGGGCCGACCGTGACCTAATTCAGCGGACTCTTCGGCTAGCGTCGACAGTGACCCGCTCATTGTTGTATCCACACAGTCTGGTTTGAGTGACGTCCGGAGCCAGGATCTGGAGCCTAATCCAGAAGGAGGGGGAGAGAGAGAAAGCGAACGATTTCTCCAAACAGTTCTTCTTCCGTAGTCGCAGATGGTCAGATGCTGCTGATGCTGCTGCTAATATGTTCTTCCTACGCTCGAATCAAGCATCATTTATAGACCAGGTGTTGACGCGAATCAGAATCTCGCCAACTGCCAAACTGGATGGGCTCACACACACGCACGCACACACACACACACACACACACACACGCACAGGTACCAGTAACGCTCAAATCGGGATCCACAGCCCAATCACGACGGTCTTACTGGCGCTAGCCGAACCTCCAAGCGTCTGGCAGCAAAACTACGACCGTTTCGGCTGCAGGAAGGCACCCACCCACAGTTCAGCGAATGGCTAAGTCGGTAGAGTGGGCGGCACCTGTCTGAGATCGGTTTATAAAACTGATCTAATCACACTCGACTGTCGGGATAATGTGGGAAGATCGTCGATTGAAGGCATCCCGGGAATTTTATCATCCATATCATCGAGCAGTCTGGTTATGTTTCCCCGAAATGCTACGACCCATAACACACACACATACACACACACGCGCATACATACACACACACACAACGTAAGGGAAGTAATGAGGGTTGCTGGATGTACACCGAGATTGGGTTTGGGACATGCGAAATTCTGTCGTTTTACGGCCATATCCTTATGCAGACGGCGGGTTAAATTGGCTGGCTAGACCATCTCGAAAGTTAATGAGACGAAGTGAGGCATGAAACATCCTCTATTCGGACATAGTTACGTTGGAATCGCGGAGATATTCTAGATGGGACTTGGGGGATGCCATTCTGGTTGGAAGATAGTCTGGATGTGGCAATTGTGTCAAGGCGCCGGAAACTTGCATAAAAACACCATATATATATATATATATATATATATATATATATATATCGGTAAAACTGCAGATTCTAAATATTCACTTGTTTCCACCTCACGCTTGTCATAACTGAGACATGCCGCCGAGGAGTCTTTTATCGAAGACTGAAACATACTGGGATTCGAACCCATGATCAGAAGATATAGAGTGCAGTGCGCTACCAATTGTACAATGGAAGTGCCATTATTCATAAAAATTGTATCAATATTGATTGGTGGATGAGTGATCTTGAGAGCAATTGTACACAAGGTCAAACTACTTCTCTCTGTTACTATTGGATGTGGGTTTAATCGGGATCCATAACAGTGTAAACTCGTGCATGAAAACGCAAATGCACAAACTGGGAGGTAAAAACCGATATGACACAAATAAAGAAAATATGCTGTTCACTTCCGCAAATAATCTCAGAGATTTAATTCACACACACATACACACACATATATATATATACAGAGAGAGAGAGAGGGGGGGGGGAGAGATACATACAGGAGAGTCGCAATTCTAGATTAATTTAATTATTGTTTTTCTTTAATTCTCTGTGCCAGTGCCCCTCCACACTCTGCTAAAACCGACACAGCCAGCTGAACTACTGACACGAATAATGTTATTTTAACACCTCCTTAGAAAACAAATATCACACGACCCCCCCCCCCCTACACTCTAACCTCAACATCATGATGTGCCACTTATCCCATAAAAATTAGCTGCATACCTGCTAAAAGCTGTCACAGTGAAATCTTTCCCAACGACCACCTGCCTGAAGAGTCCATTAGTCCTATCAGATCAACCGTCTTGAAAGACGATAATCAAAACACGCCATTACTTAATTTAATCATGATTTTTATCTAAGGGAGATACGTTTTGTGAACCTCGTAAGATGGTCATACAGGAGAGTAGTCCGATAAGATAGGTTTTATTGATGCGGCACGAACCCCCCCCCTGACGTCGACCTAATCCTATCCTGGGCGGCAGGCCTTAGGTCGGTAACGATTTTGAAACATCTGAAACCAGTCTGGCGGCAGTTTTCCAAGGAACTACCTCAGTAATGTTATGTACATCTGTGTTCAGTTACCTATATCATCTCTTCTTGTCAGCTGATTGTCTATTATAACCACAAGAAGCCGATCTACAGTTCAGTCTCGGTTTCACGGGGATTTTTTACAACGCATCTCTCACATCACGGGCACGAATAGCTGCTTCTCAATAGCTGAGTCGGACCACCGACGGTAAATGAGGCTATAGCCGCTTCTGATATTGAATACAGGCCAACGGGCTTAAACCATAATACACACGCACGCACGCACAAAGACACGCACACACATGATATCAACACACAAACACAAGCTACACAAAACGTATACAAACACAAAATAAGCACAAATCCATAAACAAACGCTACTCAGGTGTATGTGACTTTGAGGGGTGATTGTTTGTGCGTGGACAGAAGGAAGTGACTGTGTATATGCGTGGATGAGAGGTGGTTGCATGTACGTGAGGCGGAAAAGACTGTTTATATGCGTGAGAGAGAGGTGACTGTACGTGCGTCGGGGAGAAGTGGTTGTTTATGTGCATGGGGAGTGAGCGGGTTACGAACGATGGTCCGTGGTGAAGGAAATGCACTGATATTAATCGGTTACTCCTCTGACAGATAAATAGTTGTATCGCAACAGACTTCAGTCAGATATACAACACTCTATATAACAATGTATTATGACAGTTACGTGACATGTTCACGTCATTAAGCTTCTCGTGTCAAATGTCAATGTTCAGCGGCGCCAATGTTCGCCAATGTTCGCCGGAGCGGAGCGTTTAGGGCGTTTTTATGGCGAACGTTTGCCAAATCCGTGGAACACAAAACGGAGGCGAATAACGACCAATCACATTACGGAGAGTGCATGACGTGTATTGTTTATTAACATTGTTGTCGGTGCAGTTTTAGGTCACCGAACAGCCTCAATCCTGTCGCCTTCTATTTAATTTGTCTGCCTATCATAATATATTCCGCAACTCCACACTCTATATTCGGGATCCAATATTTTCATAAGCCATGTGCGTGCTTGCTTGCTTGCTTGCGTGCGTGTATACAAGTGCAATAGCGATTCTATCGGTCACTGAAGGCTGACTGGTTATCAGCATGGTTAACAAAATTGCCCAAAGTACTTATCATGCAACAATGTTCCCCATTCGTCGACTGGTTGTTGAAAAAAACGCTCTGATTGGATGACTGGCGTCAGGCTGAAAGTTTAACCAATCACAAAATATTGTGTAAAGATTGCGCTTTGTGCCAGTAGACAATTTCCGCGACGCGTGCACAGTCCACATCTACTGTGGTTTGCGGGTCACTAAAGCCATGTGGTAGCACGGAACAAAAAGTGTAATTCACTAATTGCTTGTAAATTTACGTTTTGGGGGATTCACGGAACTAAATCCACCAACAAGTTCTTGTAGCAGTTTCATTTTTTATTAAATATAACGTAGAATTATTTTTACTAAAAGATAAGATTATTTGTAAGGGGAAAGTTGACAGTTTATTTTTGCCTGAAAATTTACATATTATTGAAAATAAATGATCAAGTTGGGAACTGTAATATATCAAACATATTTTGATTTCCGAGATCTCACGATTGGTAAAGGAATGTTTTTATCGGATGGTTCAGCGACCCAAGTGAAACGCGACCCGCAAACGGACATCCGCTAGATGGCGCAGTCGTCGTGGAAATTGTCTATCAACAGTCACGCTGATTATAATAATACGAAGAAGAAATACACTGCATTATCTACCGACACTCACTTCACTTCTGGCACTTCGATAGCGCAGTGGTCATTGTACTGGACAGCAAACTTCCAAATCAAGGTTCAGGTGGAACCAAGCCGTCCTTATTTCTCGGGTGCTTCCCAGGGAGGTCGCCACTCTGTCGTATGTGCTATGTTCTGAGACTAAACACAACATTCGCCTTCCTAGTTCGGTTCAAACTACCTACGGGTCTTTTATTTACACGTTGGCAAACGCGGATACGAAACATCGTCCCCAACCCATAGCTTTCGGAAAAGAAACCCTGCCAGCTAGAGAGCTAAGGAAATTCTCTGTTGGACAAAACTTTTGTTCACTCACATTATTTTAATAACAATGCCTCTTATTACCATAATTAGTCACTCTACCACTTATATCTCGTGAGACATACAATAATTATGTGTACCCGAAGATCTTCTACCAAGGGTCGTCTAGGGCTGACTGTCACGTGGCTGATTAATGACACGGCAATATATGGTCGGTGCTGGCACGCAGAGCGATGACGTTGTACACACGACCAAACCAAACGACACCGAAACGCGCATACACACATGTTGATGACGTCGATACACAGCCCTGGCCGGAGGAAACTCCCGAGTGTAAACGGACATAACCGAATATTGATAAGGACACCATATATAGATCCCGATTGTTGTCGAAATCCTGAATTACCGGTACAGGCAATTTAAATATCCACGTATTGTAATTTGATAAGTATTTAGTAATGTTACAGTTCTAATAAACTGAAGATATCGAGCATATTTTAGAATATAATAAAAATATCCAAAGATATATACTGGGATTGAACTCAGTGTGGCTGGGATTGAACTCAGCGTGGCTGGGATTGATCTTGGTGTGGCTGGGATTGAACTCAGTGTGGCTGGGATTGAACTCAGTGTGGCTGGGATTGAACTCGGCGTGGCTGGGATTGATCTTGGTGTGGCTGGGATTGAACTCAGTGTGGCTGGGATTGAACTCAGCGTGGCTGGGATTGATCTTGGTGTGGCTGGGATTGAACTCAGTGTGGCTGGGATTGAACTCAGCGTGGCTGGGATTGATCTTGGTGTGGCTGGGATTGAACTCAGTGTGGCTGGGATTGAACTCAGTGTGGCTGGGATTGAACTCGGCGTGGCTGGGATTGATCTTGGTGTGGCTGGGATTGAACTCAGTGTGGCTGGGATTGAACTCAGTGTGGCTGGGATTGAACTCAGCGTGGCTGGGATTGATCTCAGTGTGGAACATTGTCTTTTTACTGCCTACAATTAGGATCGTCGAAGAGAACAAACAACAGATAAAAGCCAGACATTACATAATCACATATTGATGATAAACACGATGAACCGCGCCATTCACAAATTTAATCCTCAACATATCACAGAGTTTCGTTTATATTCTCGCTGATACGTGCTCGTCCTGTCCTGACATGACCTTTCCGAGCTCAGCATATGCGTAGTGCAGATGAGCGGAAGTGTATTTTTTCACACCCAGTCTATTAAAAATGTATAAAAAATTAATCTATGAACTCCAATATTACTCTACGTTATACACCTAAAGTCCGCACATCCACGTGCACGTGATGATTTACGTCTACCGCAATGTTTTCAACACATGTCGTCACGTTTCGGTGTGAAGACAAAGAACTGCTTTGTTTACGCCCGACTATAGCAAACTTACAGCTTCAGCCCCAGCCGAGGCGTCGTGATGCATGCATATTGATGATGTGAACGAATCACGGAGAAACGCCGAGACAGGTTTTGATATTTAATTAACATAATGATGCGAAATAAACGATTTTCCTCGTATAAAAAACAAACAAACCCAACAAACATAAAAGGATTTCACAAAAATCTCGTGTAAAACAAAACTTGTCAAATTACTTCTGAATTCATACTATATTCAGGAACCACAAAACTCAAATACGGATTTGAATTGATTTGTTTACCTTCGGCCCTGGTCACACCTGGGACATTTAGCCGAGGTGCTAAACATATCTAACCAAAAATAAGCATGACCCGGATTCGACCCAGCACCCGGAGCTCTGCATGGCACTATTCTAACAACTGCGCCACAGGAAGGCCCACTGATGTGCGGAACTAAAATGAACTAAAAACCCTTTCCCCCAGAACCTAGCTTGAGTGCGCAGTGGGCGAGAGAAGGTGTTGCGAACCAATGATAGGTCTGTTTAGCCAGAGCGCTACTCCATAGACGGGAATGATCTTGTCGGCCGAAGTCTCTGAGTGATGGATGAATTATCCCCAGTCGCCGGTAACATTAGAACTCGATCTCACGACGTAGAAGTATGTTGTGCACGGTGTTACCGTACTCCGGAAGCATCAAGATTGCGGGCAGACAATAGACCCAACGCATGATGACATCAAAAACCAAAACAAACCAGGCGCGCTTTGCATTGTGGGATAATCCCGCCATTTTAGCCTTAAACGTCAATGTTCCGGATCCCACAATGCAAAGCGCGGCTGGTTTGTTTTGGTTTTTGACGTCATCATGCTTCGGGCTTATTAGCAATCGGAACTGTTCTATATAAGCTAATGGCAATCGATAGCGACATTGACGTGTACTATTATCGTGAAAGATGACGAGAGTAAAGTGTAAGAAGAAATCGACTGAAAACATCAACATCTTTGAGGATCGATGTTTTCGGATTCCAGATCATTGATATGATAGCATTTGGACAAACTCTACTACTGGCACAATAAAGGATGTTGTTCGTATGATGTCAACGACATCCGACATCCGTATTTTTGACAGCTTTCTCGGGACATATTAATAATGATTAATACTAATAATGTTTTGTTGTTGTTGTTGTTATTGTTGTTGTTGTTTTACGGCAACGTTTCTCCATTAGACAAGCTGCCATATGGCAAAGATAACGAGGTGAAGTAAATATGAATTACCCTTCAAGGATTAATAATAATAATAATAATAATAATAATAATAATAATAATAATGCGCTGAAAACAAAGATTATATGTAAAAGCCCAATAATGACATGTTTCTCATGGGGATCAATTCGGGAAATATTTTCAAAGTTTATATATATAACAGAAAACCTCGTCGTTTATCCGACGGGACATAAACTCCCCATACATCTTAAGCTCCGACCTCACAGACGTCTGGATCAATTATCTCCACACAGGAAGACACGAGGCCAAAAAGATCAAATAAAAAGTGATCGTGTATCCTTGAACATCGTGGTTTAGAAAACAGAAAGATGACTTCGCTGTAGCTCTGAGTTTTATGGCTTATACACTAGTATATATATATATATATATATATATATATATATATATATATATATATATAAGCGAATATGTGTGTTTATCTGTATATTCGGAAAAAATACATTCGCCAGGTTTAAATAAAGTTTCTTTTAATGAACACACACATATACATATATATGGCGGTGAATACGACATTGGATGGCACTATGATTAGGACTGTGATGTATACACAGTAAAATGCGTTTTATACTGTCCCAAACACTTAGTTCTATGGGCTGAAGGCCCAAGTAGCCCTTGCCAGCAGCAAGCTTTCCAGTTTTTCCCAACACGTCGAATCACTAGCAAGAATACCAATTTTTACTGCCAGTTCGGTCAGACAATATACACACTATAGTTCATCACGTGTTGGTTATCACAAACAGAACTCACAGATGATCACAAAACAGCAATTTTCACAAGACATATAACCAATGCTAGATTCTCTGCAAAAACATCAACAACGTATGTGTGCCTAATCCGATCAAAACTGATAAAAATAACAAGGAACGGTGCATCCAGGTAAACAAATCCCAAAACGTGTTTTTATTATTTATCCGTAGAAAGCTGGTCGCTTTCATCAGTTTATTTCAACCAAAAATGTACATTGTGTGCGCGACAGACAGGTAGAAGATAATTTAGATTGTGATGCGCAGTTATGACATCGCCGAGCCAGGTAGCTGTTATCATCTCTAATGTTCGGAGTGACTAAACGAAGTTCACCATCCGCCGCCAACACGAAAACAATACTGAAACCCAGAGTGGGAATTTCCAGGGAGAGCTAATTTTTGTCTCAAACTGGAATCGAACTCAACATTTCAGTACCTGAGGACCAAACGCTCTATCATTTATGTCACACGAGTTAAGTAATTAACAATTCTATTCCTGTATAATCTAATTACATTTACGTTTATAGCATGTCGTATAAGTTGGTAAAAAATTTCCAATTATAGAAGTGATATCGTAAAAATAATAATATTAATAATAATAATAATAATAATGCCATATCACCTGTTGGAACAAACTAATAATTCTAAACGACGCGACAAAACGAAATAGACAACACTGCTTACCTCGACACGTGAAATATGATTTATTATTTTTTATTTTTAATATGACTGACGTGACAACTGTCTAACAAGCGGATAATAATAGGGGGATGGTGGAGAGAGGGGGGGGGTTAATTTCGAAAGACGAACGTTCGCGAACAATCACCGTTCGGTTGAAGTCTTCGTGACAAGGATCACTGACCAACTGAGAACAGGATTGAACTGGGCCATCCATCTCAAATGATGTTCCAAATTGTTCTCTGGTGGTTCACGCGAACGGAACTGACGTCACCGATGTCATAAATAAATACATGATTATACCGCGCGCACGCGCACACACACGCGCGTGCGCCGATAAAAAGATCGGGGAACTATTTCCTGGTGCGTATGAATACAGAAAAATGAGCAGTGTTTTATTTATTATTTGGTATAATTGTTTCAAATTTTTGACATCAAAATTTGATATCTAAAAAAACACGAATCTCGGTTTAAAATATATAAATAAAAAATTGAAAACGTATCGTATGAAAACAAATTATAGTAATGTCTAGATTGTGCTATAATAATATTGTGACATAACAATTATGTCTGAGGGTACTAATTTCAGCCTTGAACGTTTGTACACAATCACAATCAGTAAGTCATTGATTTAAATAAAAGTTATACTTCACATATCGATAAACCGAGGAAGTCTTATCATCATCACTACCATCATCATCATCATCATCATCATCATCATATGTTCGATAATGGCTAACTGTTTTCCGTAAATTCATACTTTTTTCATATCGGTAATTTAGCGGATAGGTTCATTCAAGAACCCAAAAGGTGGGAACCCCCACCTTTCTTCATAACTGCAATAAAATCAGTAATATTTAAAATGCGTAGAAGGAACTCGCAACACACACACACACACACACATAGAGAGAGAGAGATGGGGGGGGAGATGCGTCTGTAAGCCGCACTCATTCCCTCCTCTAACCCAGTGCCTTTTCACTCACAGCTATTTTCACATCTCACGCAGCGCACGAATATCGTAGAGAGAGAGGTCGGGAAAGATTCCAATCAAGCTCCAAGAAGGTAAACCAAAACAAGGAGTTTGGAAGTAGCCAGTAAAATGTCAGACTGTTTGTTTGTTTATCAGACGAGAAATGTTGGCTAAAAAACGAGTCGAGTACAATCACAGCAGGACATTATTATAAACGGGGCTTCATAATGGAACAGACGAGTCAACAACACCTAGTATCTCGGGGCGCCTCCGTGGCCTAACTGGTAGGGCGTTGGATCACAGATCACTACCGCCCGAGATCGAATCTCGGCGTGGGCATATCTGAAGGGTGTTTCATCTTTGACTTCGCTCCGTTGCCTTTGGACGTCGGCCCATTTAGCCAACCATGAGCACAAAAGTGGCCGCAAAACATCAATCAATCATCGTCAACCTCGTACAACCAGTGTACACCCAGGCTGACGTGGAAAAGGTGACAACAGCGTACCTCTAATTACACGTTGACCAGCTGAACACGTATCTCTCCACTGAACCGTCTGTCCTTAACATTCACCGGACACAACATAGCTGACGGGTAAGACAGTCCCCAAAAAGGAGGCGGTGCCGAGGGGCAGCTCGTCGAGCGAATCAAAATAGAGGAATAACTTGAATGAAGACCCGAAATAATACCTTTTAGAAATAAATAACAGTCGGCGTTTGATTAATCGTTCGAAATCTTATTGTTATTAAATATTATGGTCCGTTTTGATATAAAACTCGGAAATGTGGAAATGTGTTATTATTAGAAAAAAACGACATGTTAGAATTAATTCCTGTGTGACACACACACACACACACACACACACACACACACACACACACACACACACAAATATATATATATATATAATTGGGAAAAATCTACTTGTCTAATCAGTATTCTTCTATTTACCATTACAGATCTGTCTTTAATGATGATGATGATTGATGTTTTACGGCCACTTTCGTGCACTTGATAGGCTAAATGGGCCGAGCGACTTTCAAAGGTAATGAAACGAAGTTAAAGATGAAACACCCTTCAGATCTACCCACGCTTGGGTTCGAACTCAGGTGGTAATGATATGTGGTCCGACGCGCTATCAACTAGACCACGAGTGTGGCCCTGATATGTCTTTAACAAATGTGCCCACTGAGACACCTTGTCCCACCCCCCTCGGCCACCCCCCCGGGTTCGCTGTAACCAAGTGGCGAGTCTGAGCCCAGATATTCCCTTTAAAGATGCCGATTGTGGCTCTCACGTGCCATCTATACCCATGTATATACTCCCTATCTACACCGTACCTCCCATATATCGCTCATACGTCCTGCGTGCCTCCATTAGTACCTCCCAGTTACCTCCTCCCAACTGGCCATTTAACATCGTTAAACCTGTCGGGTGGAAAGCGGAAGTTAAAGGCTAGCCCGTGACCCTGGGAATACCGAACGATTCCTGGATCCGGATTGATCTTCGACGAGATTTCTAGACAAATCTCCGGAAGCGAAATCCACTCAAAACCTAAACGCTCGCCATTACGTCCGGATCCAGTCAGATCCTGGTCGTGAAGCCATTAACACAGCTATCGCTTGACGTTTTTTGTGCGTAAATTATGGAAATAAATGGCACGACATCTGGCTGGCGAATATTAATACATGTACAAGAGAACCTATTTCGATGACCACCTGCTTTAAGATACCACCTGTCGTGAAAGGTACCTTTAATTTTGTTCCATAAGTGGCTTTTATAAAGAGGAGAAATAATCTTGGATCATTATTGTGTTCAACAAAATTGTCTGTATTGAAAGTAAAACCTGACTTATGCGACTGGCCAGTGATCCCTAAAGCCATGTAGTCTTTTGGGCCAGGTGC
Organism: Paralvinella palmiformis; assembly: GCA_025642065.1. NCBI lineage: Eukaryota > Metazoa > Annelida > Polychaeta > Terebellida > Alvinellidae > Paralvinella > Paralvinella palmiformis. The sequence goes on along the minus strand of JAODUP010000284.1, from coordinate 182,707 downwards.
TGGTCTCGTGACCACACAGAAAGATGGTGAGTAGGGTTGGTTTCTGGTTGTCTTGAAAGTAGGTGGCCTCTTACGAAAGATGGTCACAAAGACATATTTCACTGTACGCTAAAATGCCATACCAACACAATATTCTCACTGGCTAATTATACACAGAAGTCTACATTAGCAGACCACCTGGCTGTGAAGACCAGTCAATAATGGTATCTCCCATTCCCCATACAGCTATCTAATAGTACAACACCACGTATAAGACCAATTGAGTTTCTGCCAACAAGGTAATATTACGTACTCATATTTTCGAAAATATATCAAGATCAATTTAATTTTTTTATTTAATTAAAACTGTGTACCAGATATTATTTTTGGTAGCTGCAGATAAATAAGCATAAAAATGGTGTAAGAAAAAATTAAATAATAATAAATATTCAGCTGTCAGTAAACATCAGACAATCCTATTTTTTCAGCATCAAGATCTACAAAGTATGATTTACGTGTATATATATATATATATATATATATATATATTGTGTGTGTGTGTGTGTGTGCGTGTGCGGCGTGCGTGCGTCCAGCGTAACACCTATTATTCATTACATATGCTAAAACGGGAAGATTATCTCATACAAACCCAAACTTTGCGGTCACGTCCCTATAAATTCCGTATTATAGCCAACAACTGTCAATAACGACCAGAAGGAGCGTGTAATTAACGTATCGTTCTTATCCTGTCTCGTGTACTAATCCTTCCTTATAAGAAGCGGTTCGTGATCCAGACAAACGATCAAAGAGATAATAAACCTCTAAACAGGATTTAGAAACAGTATACTCCGTAATGCAAACCCAGAATGTACAGTTTAAAAGTGGGGGTGCGCGAACAAATAATCCCCCCCCCCCACTAACTAAACCGCTAAGTGAGTTGTACTGACTAAGTTGTTAAGGTAGGTGACAAAAATCTAGAACTTCGTTTTCAATTTTCAGACAGACCTCTAGTATTTTATGGACTCGGTGACTTAGTGAATGGGTGATTGATTGGCTAAGCTTCGGTGCCGGTCCCAATTGGAACGTATGGTTTGAGGCAGAATTATTGGCTGAAACATCCCACAAACACAGGTAAGAGTCGGATTTGAACCGTAACTTAAAAGTTATGGAGCGAGATACGTTGACCACTGTACTATCCCAAACTAACTCTGCAAGTCAGTAATGGGTCATGTGAGGGAGGCGTTTGAGTGTGTGTGTGTGTGGGGGGGGGGGGGTTAATATACCCGTTGTTCTGACCAGAAGATAACGCCCCAAAAACGATAAAATCCGGCTTGGGTCATAAATAAAATAACAAACTAGCATCTGTAGAATAACAGAAATGGATCCGGAAAACAGCTATCAGTAAAATACATTTTTTAAACCCAACGAAATGATAATAATATACGTGTATCTGACATATATAATACATACAGACATGTATCACAAAACACATTTTTGATAAATTGATAACATCTCCAACTAAACTAGGTTCGGTTATTTTCTATAATATAAGGGGGGGGGGTTGTATGTGGAGTCAAAATAGCATGAATAATTTTCGGCTGAATTACAGCAAAACCTGACTTGGAATACCATCCTTGAATCTATCTCATCATTTGTGAAACACGAGTTGTCTTCTAAGTATACGTATAAACATATAGACAGTATATATCATTAAATAAAGCGGAGTGAGTCGGAGGGAACATTGGGTACAATTTGAAAGAAAACATCTCCTATCGAGAAAGAGAGAGATCACTCCCAGTAAGGTCAGGTCAGGTCATGTTATATTATGTATAGAATCTCTGCCTTAATTAAGAGACAAAAACCAACCAAAACAACAACAAACTGATAAATGGTAACTGATTATTAAGGTCAATGAAGGTCATAAACCGGATCCCAAAGATGATGACTGATAGTCCGGAATGTGCGTGGTGTGTGTGTGTGTGATAAGGAGAAATAGAGGGAGCATGGGAGTCATAGAATACACACAGATATCCTCTATCTGCCTGGTGTACCCACCAGAGGGCAGCACCGTCCAATTGAAACCCAGCTATAACCAAAGAACCCGTAAGCTCTTTGCCAAAACTACACCCAAGGTAGTTATTTTGAGGAGGTTGATCTCTCCCTCTCTCTCTCTCTCTCTCTCTTATATATATATATATATATATATATATATACGGAACACTAAGGCATAATCGTCAAACATAATCAGAGGACAGGTATTGTACAAGAGCAACATCTAGTGTATAAGCAATAAACACTAATTATCTGAAACTATACGGATTCGACTAGGAACTCATTCTACACGCATCTTATACAGATACTTAACACACTATAGCATGTTATTCAATTCATTGTTCTCGTCAAAACCGTGGTCTAGCGGTAGCGTGTTGGACCACATATCACTACCACCGGTGTTTGAATCCCGGCGTGGGCATATCTGAAGGTTGTTTCGTCTTTCACTTCGTCTTATTACCTTTGGAAGTCGCTCGGCCCATTTAGCCTATCATGTGCACAAAAGTGGCCGTAAAACATCAATCATCGTCAAAACTGTTTTACGTGTCTTATTATAGTAATACTAGGCTGAACTTGTGTATTTATTTTACACTTTTTTGTCGTGTCGGCATAGAAACTGTCGTAATTATCGAAATGTTTTCGAAAACCCCGAGCTTTTTTTGGGGAAAAGTTATTTTCTTATCCAAAAATATTCGAACAGGAAAACAAAATCGGCCAGCAAGTTTATTATTCGAATGCACTAACACCGAATCAAAAGCTGCACGGTCACGAAACGGCTAAAGAACCTGTGTTTTGCCGAGCTTGTTTACAACGCGGTTTTCCCGGAGGAAACTAACAAACATCACGCAGGAGAATACACGAAGTGATCTCCCTGGGCAAGATAATGCTTCCAATGTCGATTCTGTTCCCGCATAAGGTGATTGCCATGTAAGTTTATCTAAGAGAAGCAACTCCAAACGCCAAACAATCGATCATTATTTCACGCAGAAAACGCCACTTTTTGCTAAAACAAATTAATAATGAACTACGTCATAGTTGTGTTCGGTTCTGATTGGCTGCTGTATACAACGCGTACGCGATGCAGTAATTCACTTCCCTCGTGAATATATTGAGGGGGACGAAATAAAACCGAAATATTGAATATCAAATGAAACAGAGGAGTCGAGTATCCCTAACAACCGACATACACCATACACTTTGGCGTTTGGAGATGTCTGAATAATTAAGCATTATAACAACTGGTCGTTTCGGATTCTTTACAGCAGCTGGAGCAGAATCCCGTAAACATAAGTCCAACAACACTTAACATATCGTGTAGCTATTGTACTTCACCACGTTAAATACCGGAACAGTCCGGATATAAATCATTTTTTAATGTTTGACGAATCACCGGAGTAAATACAGATTTTGCGTAAGAATACAAAAATAAACAAGCAAGTGGAACGTAGAAATGCGCATGCGTGGTAATAATTTAAAACGGAGTGCAAAACGTGTAAACACCATCTGAACAAGACCTATACGGTGTGTGTGTGTGTGTGTGTGTGTGTGGTCACATAGTCTTATAGACAGACCTGACGTCAACACTTATTTGATAGCGATTTTGTAAACATTTTTATCGTCATAACATTCATGTACATAACCACTTTTTTGTCATAAAAACATCCATAATCATATTATATCGCCAAAAAAAATACCTAGCATATTCTATAACACCGACAAAACACATAGGATATGGTATAACATAGGCGAAGAACGCAAAAATATCAATTATCAATTTAATACTAATATCATTGGGTCAGTGATGGTAATAGTCATAGTAATAATAGTATTAAAAGTAATAATAGTAATTTATGTAGAGAACAAACAGTGATTTTGTGTCATGTTTTTAATATTATTTGTTTAGCCTAGGCACTGGTCACACTTCTGGCACATGACCGAGCGGCTAATCTATGGGGCAGCGAAAATGGCGGAATGAAACATCCCCCAGGGACAGATAACAGTAAGAATGAAAATCGAGTGGAAAACGTCTCCAATGCGTTCTACCACCGACTGCACTCTGTACGAAGTGGTCCCATTAATGGCTAAACTGTAACAGATACCAAACCCTACTGAGTGAGGCACAAACAACGAGCCAGTTTTCAGGTGTTATTTTATCCTCGACGGTTTGCGGATGTCTTTTCCTGCGGGGAGTGGTCGTGTCGGCTTCAAACGTGTAGCCGTATTACAACAGTTGGTGGCGTAATACACTGCAGACGCCCAGATCGGGCTTGGATCGGACGTTTACCTGTGTTTATACGCACAAACAACTGCGGAATGAAACAATGTTTTTTAAATGAAACATTCCCAATGTTAACACTGGCTGAATTATTCCCTGAAGATTGATGATGATGATTGATGTTTTACGGCCACTTCTGTGCACAAGGCAGGCTAAACGGGCCGAGCGACCTTCGAATGTAATGAAGCGAAGTCAAAGATGAAACACCCCTCAGATATGCCCACGCCGAGATTCGAACTCAGGTGGTAGTGATCTGTGGTCCAACGCGCTACCAGTCAGACCACGGAGGAGCCCTGGAGATAAAAAAAAGAGTTCCAAATCGTCACATCGTCAACGCCTAGATAATTCTCTTTGAGTCAATTATAGTATGACTGGATCGGTTGAATGAAAACTTGAACCGGTTCCTGGTCTGGTTCTGGAATCACGCACTGGATGGACAGATAAAACCTCAGCACCAAAGTCCATAAAACAAACCTCCAAACCACAAATGGCTCGCAAAATGAGAGTCTCTAAACAAACACACGACACAACTGAACTAAAATTATTTACAACAGAAAAATGTGTGCCAAGAATATCTTCGTAAGTGGCACATTTGTGACCGACTCGGCAACATGGAAAATCCCGGGGAGCGGGTGAGAGACTCAAACAACCTTAATGTATCACTTACTCGCACATTTCAGGCGGTCATAACTAAGAAAATCCGGGAATTCTCAGATCCAGATCAAGATTAGACTAAATTCAGGGAAATCATTAAACACAAGGGGGATCGCTGTAGCACTTAACAGGGGTATCGACGATCCCATTACAGAGCGAGAGATCAGCGTTCATAATAACAAGGATCGTACCGCTTTCAGAACAGAAGGGATCAGCGCTCACACCACACGGGATCAGTACTACCAATATGAGGGATCAGCACTCATACAGCATGTGATCAGCACTAACAACACGAGGGATCAGCGCTAACGAAACGGAGAATCATCACCGTTACGGGAGATTCCCTGAGCTACCCCACAAACGTTACCCAAATCGTCTTAAAAGCGTTCCGGAAAGAATCTCTGGATCAACAATATATGTTGTGGCAGCTGATGATAAATACTAAACAAACAACGGACAGACAGACATATCCGGAGACAGACAGAGAGACAGACAGACAGACAGACACCATAAACTCTAGCTGATCTAGACGAGAGTGTTAGTTGCCATTAGATTGTTTATCAAAGCTGGTTTATCATCGAGTATAAACAAGCTGTTGTTATTTCACAACTCACCCCCTTACTGTCCTCACATCACACGGGCTCTGTCAATGATAAAAGGTTAAGATGAACACTCAATTGGTCATCACTTGTCAATAGGAATGAAAATAGCTTGGCATTATTGACTGAAGGACGAAGATCACACACACACACACACACACACACACACACACACACAATATATATATATATATATATAGAGAGAGAGAGAGAGATAGTCGAGGTGTTTATTTGACATTGCAATTCCAATAACATATTCTATAAGATAACGTAATTTTCCATTTTTTGAGTTATTTTTTAAATGACAGAAACGTAACCGAAACAAAATCTTTGTCTTATCAATTCCAATATCTGATAACAAAGACATTCATGGAATTGAATTTTTCAATTCTAATTACAAAGTAACTCACTTAATGGTGATGTCTGATACTTTACGGCCACTTTTGGGCACATGATGAGCCGAACGACACGTAATGAGGCGAAGTGAAAGATGAAACATCCTCCAGGCATCCCTAGGCCGAGATTTCAATCCAGGTGGTTGACATCCGTGGCCAATCAGATTACCAATTGTGTGTGTGTGTGTGTGTGTGTGTGTGTGTGTGTGTGTGTGTGTGTGTGTGTGTGTGTGTGTGTTAATATACGTGTTCTGTATGACACAGTTGTAATTAATAAATGAATAATATATGTGTCAAAAGAACTCACTCCATCTTACACCTCAAGTTTTGTCACTGACACCCCACCACGCATCCTAAACTTGGCATGAAGACCACCTGTCTGGTACGACCCGCTGAAGTGGTTCTCACTAGACACATTTTACTAACACCATCAATATTTATTCATCACATTGTGTTGAAAGCGTTCAGTTCACAGCTTAAACTGTCTGGATTCACTAAAAGTATGTAGACCCGTGAAGGTGAAATGAAGGTCACACGTTGGATTAGTTAAAGACGGGAAGGTTTGTGGCCACAGTGAAAGATTATGGCTAGTTACATATTAGATTCAAGTCTCACGGGCTGATTTATTGGCAGACAGACAGACAGACAGACAGACAGAATTATTGTCTAAAGAACACACGGACGCACACACACACATTGGATACAGCGAACCAGGGCTACTAATTTTGTGGGGGGCCCGCAGAGACCTGACTTATGAAGCTATTTATGTGTGTGAAGGGTTTTGAGGGAGGCATTGCCGGAGTTCCCCGGGATAGCACACACACACACACACAACTATATATATATATATATATATATATATAGTCACCGCACATACGAAGCGCGCGTGTGTTAACAGTGCAAGGAAAAGCACCGTTACAGAGAATAATAAATTGAGAGTACAACCTCTGGATGAATCATCAGGGCACATACAATTCAGAAAATGGCATTCAGATGTTGCGACGTATCGTGTCTGATCAATCCCTGTGAGTGAGTGAATAAATAAATAATCACGTAAAAAAAACACACGCAAAAAACGAACACCAGATTCTGGCATGCAGAAAACAGGACACTGGAGAATGAATATCTGTCACGCTTCGAACGGGAAATGTCACGCCACAGAGAGTGACATCTCTTTCTGTATTGCCTAGTGGCTCCCGGGAGAGCCTTTCGCCTCATACGGTCCTACAGTGCCCGGATTAGCTGATGGACAATTGGTGTCAGTTTGTTATTGTCTGTCACGTGCTCTACATCCTGGCTCCCCGGCGACCTAAATAGGTCATACTTAGCATGCGACAAACGCAGACGATTTACATGTTCTTTCACCTCCACAAACGTATCACTTATGGGAAAAACCAGGCTAGAATGTTTATTTGGGCTCAGGGGAGGTTTGGAAGTAGGACTCCTTGCTCGTGGTGTCTGAGAGTTTGAGTTGGGAAGCTGGGCCATGACACTATTGTTGGAGGGCGGGAGCGCGGGGGGTGGGGGTGGGATGATTTCATACTGTTAGACCACCGACAGTATTTTCTATCTCAAATATGCCATCAAGTCGAAATTTAACAACAACAAAAATTAAATTACCACTCGTATAGCGGAATGAGGAGAGCGCTTGGAATTGGAAACTTTCAGGTCAGGGTTCGAAGCACACTTTTGTATGTATTTGTTGGACACTTCCCTGATGAAATACTCATCAGACATATGCCCCAGGTGTGAAGAGAAGCAGTATATTACAGATCGTCATCATCTTCGTCATGATTTATGCCATTGTTATAATTTAACTACTGTTATTCCCTTTATTGTTATTTTACCACATTCTACTCATATTGCCGCCATTTTGTTTTTAGAAAGTTTATCAAATGCCTTTTCATCTGCCAAACATTCTAACTCGTTCCTCTCAACTCGTTAGATAGTTGTGCTGCATCACATCACCGATGTAGTTGATAAAACGTAAAACAAAACCATCTCATGACAAAAGGCTAGGTGATGGATACTCTTGTGGGAGTTGAGTAAGTCTAGGAATAATGTAAGCCACTGGCAAGTAAGTGCCGTGTACTTACAAATGAACGATAACGCTGAAATGTTGTCTACTTAGACACCGTCTACATCAAAGTGTCTAGAAAATAGCGTCGTCGTCTAACGGTCACCTTTCTGTGTGCGGACAAAGCAAGCTGCAGAGTCAATGATATGAAATAAAGAATGAAACATCCTCCATACGTGAACGAGCCAGTATCTAAGATTCGTGCTAGAGGTCTGTATTCAACTCATCTGCTGTCAGGATCTTGAATGTGTCTTAATCCATCTACTGAGCGCATCATTATCAAATATTAAATAACCGCCCAAGATTAAGGAAATATATACGTTCTATTTTCTGTGTAAATACGCAATTGCCTTTGTTTCAATGAATCAAACATCAAAGACAACAGCTGAGATCTCTAAAACAGATCAAAACACGGTCAAATTGATCCGGTTTGGAGCGTGTTCCATAACGTCAAAGTTACGCGTATGGGGTAGCCCATGGTACACGTGATTTGCCAATTGTGATACTTTTGTGCGCGTGGTAGGCTAAATGGGCCGAGCGACCTCCAAAGGTAATGAATCGAAGTCAAAGATGAAACACCCGTCAGATATGCCCACGCCGAGATTCCGAAATCGGGTGGTAGTGATTTGTGGACCAACGCGCTCTATCAGTTAGACCACCCCTGCAAACAGATCAAAGGTGTTTTTCACTGCATTTTTTCAATGGCTGTACACTTACTTTTCCTGGAAGCTATTCTTCTCTATTCTGTGGCGATTGTTTTCAGAAATAACACGAGACGTTGAAGGTAAATGTAGAGAGATCATGGATAGAGCCGCATCAAAAATACGTTTTGAGGAATGGAAGATTGTGGCTGGTCCGAAAAACTGAAATACACAAAGATGGCTCGGAGTAAGCAATTTCTGACGGTCTTCTGACACAGGTGTGTCTCAGGATAAATTGTATTAGACAGGTTTAAACGTATGTAGAGACACGTTTGTTGTGCTTAGATCTGAAGGCAATACGTAGTGAGTGGGTGAACTGGTTAGCCTCGGCGCTGGTCACACCGGCATATTTTGGGGACAATGGGCAGGATGCTAAGGCAACATCCCACAAATACAGTGACGAGTCGGATTCGAACGCGAACATGAACACATTTGTAATACAGTGCTGTAAACATTGTACAGCCCGAGCGCCATGAGGCTAATGCGTAGAATATTAAAAGACGACGAGGCAGACGTATCTAAGGGTGTCGCGGTTCGAGTCTTAATTAGAAGCTAAAGTCTGAGGTTCCACCCAAAAATGGTATATATTGATGTTTCACGGCCACTTTTGTGCATAAGGTGGGCTAAATGGTAATGAGGTGACGTGAAAGATGAAACACCCTTCTGACATAGCCCGGCCCGGGGTGTTTGAACCCAGGTGCTATAGATCTGTGGCCAACCGCGCTATCGGCTAGGCCGTGTAGGCGCCCCGGGGTTCCAGCCAACCCGTATCCCGGGGGAGTGATCTCGAGTTGGGAGACCCATATATAAGTTTGGTACCAAAGTGGCTTTGTTCGATGATATACTAGGTCGGTGTCAAAGCGGTACATCTATTTTGATACTAAGATAGTATCAATTTTTACAGATCTGTACATCATGTCGGGCCGAAGAGATTATGAAAACCTCCGCCATGAATCATGCTGGGTAGTATCGGCGATAAATTATTGATACCGGGAGACAGAGATGGAGACAGGCAGACACTGACTGCCTGACTGACTGAGAGGCAGACGTCGAGGTTGACAAAAGCCAGAAAGACCAGGATAGAGAGATCCAGAAGAGCGGACAGAGGCAGGCGGAGGAGCCGACGAAAAGGTCAGACGTATAGATAGGTAACAATGTATACAGACAACCCAGATGTATAAACAGGCAGACAGAGACACGCGGATAGACCAGTTAGTGGACAGAGGGGCAGATAATGATGGCCAATGATGGACATGCATTGTCAGACAGATGGACTCAAAAACGGACAAACAAACAAACAGATAGCTAGTGTCACACAGAAAATATTTCTTCCCTCAGCAGCAGCCAGTACACCAATAGTTCAGATAAACAGATTATTTCATTCATTTTTAGCACATATCCGGGCAACAAATATTCTACCATTCAACCCACAGAACGTTGGCGGAAGTCGGCTACGTTTTAGTATAAAAAAGAAAGAAATCAAAAACCTAAAATAACAAATCTTTCTGACCGGAAAATGAGTACGTATACTCTCTAAATCAGAAAACGGCTCTTAACCAGCGACAATCCCCCCCCCCCAAACCCCGGTACTTATTATATTTGTCGACAGTCTCTCCGGAAGCCGAGCTGCTGGCGGTCCCGTTAATGCTCTTATTTGTAAACAATGAGAAACACGGGCCACTACCCGGATACTGGATTGACCAGTTTTTCTACCAAATACTGCTGATGATATACCGCAGTATACGGTAACAATAACAACAATAACACGCGAGGAGTGTCCTGAGACCGGGCTCGTTTGTTATGGCCGCGTCATTGTCCCGGATCTGGAACTGATCCCGAATAGCATTTTTCTCGGGGAGCTGACCAATTTCAGGAACATACACACACACACACACACACACAAGCAACGGATCCAGCCGTATTGCGTATTCTTTATTTATTTTGCTCATACAGTGATGCCTCTTTTGAAATACCAGGTGTAGGACCTCTTTATGTGATTTTTATATACAGGTGGTCTTTGATGAAGGTCACCGTTGCTAATAATGGGTACTTAAGATACAATTATGACCGAAAGGACCACTATACGCCGCTGCCAAAGGACGCGTATATATACAGGATGTTGCGACTTAGCTATATCGCAAAAATGCAAAAGGTTTTTTGGATTTGATATATTACACAGAATTATATTTCAAGTAGCAAATAAATCACCAAACAACTCAAATAATTGGTTTTCTTTTTCTTTTATCGACGTTTGTGTTTAGATAAACACCTAAATGTCACAATAAACTTTCCTATATATATATATATATATATATATTCTTCACTCCCCGAGTACTCTATTTTAATCGCTTTCAATCTGACATTGCTGCCAGATAGATATTTCCTTCCGTCGTCCACAATCAAATGTCGCTAATTTCATGCTCACGACTTTCACTTATACAATTTAAACATTAATTACTCCCTCTCCAAGATCTCTAATATAGTAATAATTTACATACAAGCGTAAAAACAAAATAGCTCAAGCCGGAAGCAGATGGCAGCGCGTCATTGTAAATAAACGTTGATTAGCAGGGGAAAAACACTTATTTCATAACATCAAATAATACATCAGCAAATCAGATAATTAACTGCATGTATTTGTATAGATGTGGTTCTATATATTACGCAGAGCCAAAACCTAACACAGTTTCTGTGTTTAGTGCCCTTTAATGTAAGTGCTTGTACAGACAAGTCTCACTATAGTTCTAGGTCAGCACTTCCCATCCAATAAATTAGTCCATTCACGTAAAGGCCGAGGATTTCTAATTTTGCACTCTGGGTCCAAATATCGTAATTGAGAACCACATCGAGGCTAAACAAACAAATAGCCGTGTTGCTTATGTTGGGGCCTGTCCTATGAGGGGGGGGGGGCGCCTCCGTGGTCGAGTTGGTAGTGCGTTGGACCACATATCACTACCACCCGATTTCGAATCTCGGCGTGGGCATATCTGAAGGGTGTTTCATCTTTGACTTCGCTTCGTTACATTTGGAGGTCGCTCGGCCCATTTAGCCTACCATGTGACAGAAAGGTGGCCGTAAAACATCAATCATCATCATCATCATCTATAAGGAGGGGAGGGATGGGGGGACGTTGACCATTTGACATTACCAGCCCAATACTGAATAAATCAATAAAATACTAACCCACAATATACTTACTCATTTTGGATGTATATAATAAGCCCAATTTAGATATTTATCGCATTATCACTGGCATGCAAAGGTCAGCTACGACACCACATCAGCTTGATGTAGCCCGGTGAGACTCTCACCGCCCCCTCTACCCGGGACATATACTTAGTGACACATCATAATTCATTATATCAGTAAGAGTCATCTCTCCGGTGTATCATATGCGGATGATGAGTATCAACACTGGCCATGATGACAGTGGGGACTTTAACACCGCTCATCTGACACCAGCTTTACAGTAAACGCCATATTAAATGGATAGGAATTAATGACACGGTGACACTGACACCTGATGCTAATTTAGTGTTGTGACACCTCTTAGTTGTCTCTCGTATCATGCAGAACTGCACAACGAGCCAATTCTAGGCGCGGAACCAACTGATGGTACCACACCAGCAATAACGGACGTGGACGTAATAACCAGGTGGTAGACAGGGTTCGGGTTTCCTGTAGCTGAATTTCAAATTCTGCATTAAGTCAGTCACGGGTGTGTTTTGTGATGTTGAAGAACAACACCTAGGAATAATTAACAAAACCGAACAGACAGTACTCTGTGTTCGTATGTCGGTTGACCTATTTGCTCATACTGGGGATTATGTAAGCCAAAAGCGTGTTGGATCACAGATCACTACCACCCGTGTTCGAATCTCGGCGCAGTCATATCTGAACGGTGTTTCATCTCTGACTTCGATTCATTACCTTTGGAGGTCGCTCGGCCCATTTAGCCTATCGTGTGCACAAACGTGGTCGTAATACATCAATCAACATCAACCAAACAGCTCGATTCTCAGCACGTGTCCGGGTCAGATGTTTTCCAGGATTCTTTCATGCCAAATTGCTTGAAAAAAGTGCAACATCCAACCAAATCCCATCTAATTCATTTATTACTACAGTAAAATCTGTCTTATGTGACAACCCCTGAGACTATGATAAGTGGAGTTTAAACGTGACTGGTCTGTTATGGCAGTTGAACTGTGTATAAACAAAAACTAAAAACGATTATGAGTTATTGATTAGTTTTGTTAATCTCGGCACCGGTCACATGTGGAACATATGTCAATGGTATTGCTCCCTAGGGTAAAAAGATGAAACATCCCGCAGAGACAGGCAGCAGTGAGATTCATACCTCAACCTAAACTTTGCTACACAGTGCACTGGTCTGATTGGTAGCGCCTTGGACCACAGATCATTATCACCTGAGTTCGAATCTCGGCGTGGGCATATCTGAAGGGTGTTTCATCTTCGACTTCGCTCGACCGATTTAGCCTAACATGTGCCCAAAAGTGACCGTAAAATATCAATCATCATCATCATTATACGGTGTGATGTGTTCCGTGATTGATAATCAAATAGGGCTGACAAACTGAAAGTAGTACTTTTCAGTGGTCCCTAAACGGGAAGCGTATTTAGATGGATGGTCACCAGGACAGATTTTACTGTAGAATAACAAACGCAGACAACTTTAACCATATATATTATCCATTCACGTCATGAGTCATCGTAACTGGTCGAGCTAACTAAAGCCCCACCTGGTGGTCACTCTACGAAGGTGGCCATCCCGTAGCTGTTTCCTGTTAGATGAGCGAGAGATTGGCAGACAAATAAATGTCCATAATTCACGGACACAATACGTCACAGTATGTTCCAGCGTATAGGGCAATAAACAGGGGGATTATTTAACGGCAAATATGTCAAACAGGACATAAATGGGTAATAAATATTGGGGGGAAAACTCATATAAAGGAAACGCAACATATCTTAGACGCCACAATTACATGGTACACGGATGGCTCAGGGTGTTGAGAGGAAAGCCAGAATGCCACAGGTTCCCGGGTTCGAACAGGGCAAACAATATGCTCACTCCTGGAGCTCGCGCTTAACATTTCGGTGTAGAAAAATGAGCACATATCAAACAAATCATATAAACGGTCAACAAATATTGGAAAGGTTGCTGATTTTTTAATGGCCAAACTGGCTCGTTACGTAATACGGCGAAGCGACAGATGAAACATCCTTCAACTGTGGCAAGGGCGGGATTTGAACCGCGATGCTAAGAGTTTGTGGCAAAACATACCACCAGGTAGAGATATTACGTAACGGAAATATCCTGTAATAAATAATGGAATCTTTCGCGTAATAATAATGATGATTGATGTTTTACGACCACTTTTGTGCACACGGCAGGCTAAATTGGCCGAGCGACATCCAAAGGTAATGAAGCGAAGTCAAAGATGAAACACCCTTCAGATATGCCAACGCCGAGATTCAAACTTAATGGAATCAACAGTATATTTCAAATGTGATCGTTACGTGACCGTTCAGCGGGGTGAGAGGTACATCAGACTGTTAAAGGTTCCCAATTCGAGAATGACCCACTACTGCAAACTGATGTAATGATTCAGTTATCTAAATTTGGGGATTAGGATAGCCCGATCAGATGAGATATTTATATTTCGTAGATCTAATTGTAAAAATGGCAGTTATAATGTATGGCCTCGGGAGAGGGGGGTTAATGACAGTAATACATTGTATGGGTCTATATAGATTGGATATAATGCGAATCACTTAGCACAACGCGCCTGTGGGATACCTATTCCTGTGTGACGACTGTTTTCGGAATATAAACCATTAACCACGAGCACTCAAAACGACATCACAATCTGGAAAAGGTTAATGAACTTATTTTGCTCCTTGCAGTTTACATCTCGGATTATCGTCCCGTACGCTTCGCTGTCATCGCAGACGCCCCAGGGAGCATGTCAATGATCGGTGCATGACCACACAATGATGCTTCCCTCTGGAATAAGTTAATAACTAGCCAGCCGTGTCACAGACCAATAATCACACAAAAGACCAGTTGTCAGTTGTTGGATTCGAGCCAAGAACCTGCCAGTTTCTGGTGCTAAAACAGCACCACCGAGGTAACACGACTGACATTTATCATTCTAAGATTTAGATTATAATAACAATATCCCTCATACATCCTCAGAGGGCGTCCACGTGGTCAAGTTGGCGGCGCGTTGGATCACATATCACTACCGCCCGAGTTCGAATCTCGGCGTGGGCATATCTGAAGGATGTTTCATCTTTGATTTCGATTCATTACCTTTGGAGGTCGCTCGGCCTATTTAACCTACCATGTGCACAAAAGTGGCCGTAAAACATCAATTATCCTAGATCCTCAGAACCTTCCCTCGTATTTTCTTTGTTTATAAATCCTCTGATCCGTCCTCCCGCGTGTTTTAAGAGGTAACGAACGGGGGAGGGTGCGGGGGGGGGGGGCTGATTGGGGCTGATGGACGATTTTAAACAACCTTTACCAACATTCTCACTCACTCATTCACCAGCTGATGATTAATGATGATTAATGTTTTACGGCCACTTTTGTGCACAAGGTAGGCTAAATGGGCCGAGCGACCTCCAAAGGTAATGAGACGAGGTGAAAGACGAAACAACCTTCAGATATGGCTACGCCGTCATTCATCAGCTACATCCAAAGCAAGTGTACACCAAAATTAGCCATCAAATAGCCATGAGCTGTATATACCGGTGTGAGTATCCGGGAAGCTAGTTCCTAAATATAGGGTCATATACGCAGAATGGATTTTTGAAATATAATAATAGTAACAACAAAATTATAACATACGAGAGCATTTTAACTCATAACACTGCCTCATATTACTTATTATCCACAGTTTTTAATTATGTTTATATCACAGCTTTGTTTCAGAATAGGGGTGGGGGGGGCTGATTGATTTCAACACGTCAATCAGTGACTATACGTATAACAATAATAACCTCCATCAGATCGCCAATAACAGTTATTATAGCGGTGGCAGATTACCGACGAAGGCTAGCATTACGTAGCTACCACGTGATGATCAGATCACGTGCAATTATCCGACGGCCATCTTGTCAACTGACAACAATCCCCGCATCATTAGCGACTTAAGACAGACGATCGTTATTCATTACCCGCGTCTCGGCTCCGTAATACGTTTCAATATTTGTTGGGAATTTCCAATTTCCGCCGCCAGGTTTTGGCCACGGATATAACCAATCCTCCCGGTCAGACGACTGACTGCACTCACTGACCTGGACGAAACGGGCTCGCATGTTTCTCGTTTCGCGTATCACCCGTGTAAATGGATTGACATTAATTGGCTGAAATAACGAATTCTATTCAAATGAGGTTAAGCTAATTCGCCGATTGAACAATGATGGGTCACGTGATATATCACGCGATGACCAATGGCCAATAGCAAAGTCCGGTGAACTCGCAAATCAACGTGGTCATCAATGGAGGAAGCACAATAGTTGGTAATTTAATCTGGAAGGTAGGCTAAATGGGCCGTGCGACCTCCAAATGCAATGAGACGAAGTGAAAGATGAAACACCCTTCTGACATAGCCCGGCCTGGGTTCGAACCCAGGCGCTATAGATATGTGGCCAACCGCACTACCAATCTGGAAGTAAACGTAACTTTTTTTTCGTACTTACAATAATTGTACCAATCCTCTTCGGTCACCGACAGATCCAGGCTAATTCGGCTACTGGTAGCACTGGTCCTGCTCTGAACGCTACTCAGGCTGACCCGACTACCGCCGACCACCCCCACATTGCGCACCCCGAACAGCATCCCGGGAAGAGCGCCCCCTTCTGGGCAACTACCACAGACCGGTCCGAAACCGGTCTCGTCGACCACGAGCTGCCCATTTCCGGTCGTCACCGGATCGCAGCCGTTTAGGGCGTCGACAATCCCGTCCATGCTGTGCGACTTCCAGCCGCTCGGCGAACGCATCTTCCGGTTTTCCTGAACGACGCCCGCTTCCGGTTTGTCGGCTTTCCGCCGAGATCCCATCCAAAGTTTGTTCTTCCTGAACTTCCTCGCTACCGGATCGGCCCCGGTCATTATATCGTCCGATGTGGCCCCCTCCGCGCCCCGGTGATCTACGCCCCTGCAGACAGCCGTAACCAGACAGGGGGCGCTGCAGTTACTTGGGCTGATCACTTTGGTGTTCTTTCCGTTCGGGACACCTTTGGCCGAGTATCCGGCGCGCGGATCGCCTTCCGCGCATTGTCCAGCATCGGCCCGGGAAGAATGGCTCGCCGTGACCTCTGCCACGGCCTTGACCTCGCCCCGTCCCGATTGGGCGCGACCATCCCGGCTGACGTCCGCCGATTGGCTCGACGGGTCGGGAGCGTTCTTCGAACGAGGCCGCGACCTCTTGAAGAAGCCTCTCCTCTTCATCGGCGCTGACCACGTGACCTAAAACCCCCGGGCGATATCAGCGACGTAAGCGGATTATGGAGGAACACCCAACAACGAAACCCATCATCAGCGTCTTCATCATCCTCATCATCTTCATCTCCATCAACAACTACCAACGAGCCCAACGGCAAGCCATCTCACGATGACGTTGACCCTCAATTCCGCGGTGTCACAGTTTACCTCGCTATCAAAACATATCCCTCCAAGTGCGTGCCGTCGGCGTTCGTTCAGTAAGACGCCAGTCTCTAGTTAACAGCGGCGGCTCGGGTACCCCAACTCTCTCTCTCTCTAAATATCTGTCATATTTTAGCGGCCACAAACGACACACGGACAGACACACGGACGGGCACACCACCGACAGAGAGAGACTAACGGTCTAATGAAGGCTGCTAGTGAGGCCCACGGCACAAAGTGGCAATCCATCCATCCATCCATCTAGCCCTCCATCCTAACCACCATCAGCAGCACCATC
>JAODUP010000284.1:60000-162500 GCA_025642065.1 Paralvinella palmiformis | reverse complement strand
ATATAATATTGGTTATAATGACTAATAAAACGCTCTACGGAGGGAGGCCCCGGTTGGGATTTGAACCCGGAAGCTAGACTACATTTCGTGGGTTTGAATTCCAGTGCTATCTGTATCTAGGAGATGTTTCATCCACCGATGAAATGCTACAAAAAAGCCGATCTGCCTCGAGTCTGAGATGAGCTAAGCGCCGCCGAGGCTACACAAAATGCCGAATCATTCACCGCCAGGAGTGGCACCCATGTCGTAGAAATGTATGAAAAAACGCGCTAATAAATCGACAACGGAGAGACTACTTACATTGGCTGGTTCATCAGGGAGGAACAACAATAACAACATCAGCAACAACATTAACGACAACAATATCAATAATTAACCTACAAGGTGTCGAGAATAATTTATCAACGTTATATCTCACACGAAACAAAGGAATAATTTTCGGGAAAGTTCATAATTAGCAGAACATTCACCAAATGTTTGTCATTAATGCAACCCGCCGCCATTATTCCCGCACGGGGTGAATTAAGAAGCTTAAGCGGATGACGTCACAGAGATCCGTTCGCGGCGATCCCATACGTTCGGCTACCACTCGACAATCGGATGTCAACAAACACAGAGCAGCCAATCATATCGCAGAATGGCCACGGCCGCAGCGGTTCTTGTCGATTCGGTCGAGAGGCAAATCGTACCCCATCGGCTTCAGGTCGGACTGTATGCATGGACCACTGGGCGAATTACGCCACAAAGCAGCGCTACTTTTCGACCCCGGCACCTCTCGTCCCGCGGGCTGAATGGGACGCGAGGATTTATTCCTATAATAATTGATGTGGCCGCTAGACGGAGCAGGACGTGTGCTACTTAGGTCGGTCTAACTAAAAACCGTCTTCGTTTGGCATACGGCAGCAACCCGGGAAGGCAACGACTCGCCCATACACACTGAGAACGCATTAACATGAAGAATGTGTGGATTTCTGTGGATTACCGATTGATAAGTGGCGTGAGTAGGCGAGTGGAGCCCAATGACGTAACATGTAGCGAGAGAGAGCCATCTGGTGGTAATAGATGGTACTAGTCGGTATGGGCTTTAGGTGACGATGGATCGGTCGGAGAATATGGGATGTAACATTTTGTAAACGGTACGAAAGGACCAGTTTGCCGATTGTTGCTGGAAGGAATTTATGCATCCCGGAAACGTAACCAGGAAGATGCGGCGGAATCCCACCTGGATCAGCCACTGCGGGGCCCCTCCCCCCCCCCCACACACACACACGTAGAGAGAGTGCGAGAGATTAGCGAAATCACTGGCTCTGGTGCTGGGCCTGGGGGGTCCTGGTAAACGCGGAACCTATGAATCCCCCCCCTCCCCGTTGTTGTATCTAAGCCAGGCTAAGGAGCAGTGCCAGATGACGAAGAGGGGAAGGGTTTGGATTAGGTGACGTGTAATAGTACAATACCGGGGCAACAAAATGTAGAAAGGAATTGGTTGGTATCGGGTTAGATAAAAAGATATGACACGGTGCCATGTGGCATAGCGTGGAGACGACGAAACGTGCGTGACAAAAAGGATATGGTGCCAATAGGAATGATAGGCTATATTATGAAATGCGGCTCAAAGCTACGGCTAGCTAAATAAATGGGATGCTACGATGTAGGACAAATGTGCATTGATTGGCGAGTTGTTTGTTGTTGTTTACTGAACAATGGCAGTCCCGCGACTTGGCGATTTACTCTCAGTCTCTAAGCAGGAGTAGAAGTCTGAATGAAAGGATGAGAGGTGGTAATGTTCCGACGAAGATTCTAACTGCGGAATCTGCCTTGCGAGAAAATGACGAAGTTTTACGGACTTAGCTGTTGATGAGCCGGTGTTAGAAATATCCAATGGCACGAAAAGGCATTAAAACGGCGTGAAAGCCATTGGATGGTATCGGACACAATTGTGTTGTCTAGCCTGAAGATGGGATCGCCTGAAATTTCACAGAAGGTAAGCGCTTACCGTCCCATTAAACAATCCCATGGAATTGATTCTATTTCGACGCCAAGGTGCTAAGCCTTGTCTATGCTAAGCGGTGATTAGCGTACGCAATTTTGGTTTTACAACCTACCAATCAGCAGTCACATCTCAGTGTCAGGCGGGCACGCATACACACACACACACACACACCTTTAAGTCGAACAATCATTGCCACTAGGATGAGTTTGGAAGTTGGTGGGATTTGAAACGGAGTACCACACAATTCGAGTATGCCACCCTATGCCCTCAGGTACTGGGCCACGCGTACCCGCGCCTGGGAAATAATCGCATGGCATAACATGGCACAGGCTTAGGCGACATGCCATCTAATGCTAAATGATGGCATGAGGTGACACGGTTAAGTACGCCACGACGCAGAATCGTACGAGATTAAATGAGGCAGAATCTGGTCAAAGAAACCGGTAAAAAAACGCCTTAAGACTTAAAGAGCATAGGACGAACTGAAGCGAGGAAGCCATTTATGTGTCTTCACAGACATCGAGAGATATATGAGTCTAAAATACTGCGAAGACGCAGAGAGAGAGAGAGAGAGACAGAAATAGAGAGAGAAACGGATTTGACATGATAATGTGCATTATATTAATTGAACAATCGGGTAAAGGCGCCGAATCGCTATTTAAAGTTGAATCAACAGAACTTAAGAGGCCACATAAAGCCATCTGACATTACAGAGGACGATGTTTGATGTTTTACGGCCACTTTTGTGCACATGGTAGGCTAAATGGGCCGAGCGACCTCCAAAGGTAATGAAACGAAGTCGAAGATGAAACACCCTTCAGATATCCCCACGCCGAGATTCGAACACGGGTGGTAGTGTTATGTGATTCAACACGCTACCGTTAGACCACGGATTCGCGCCCCTGAGACGTCACAGAGGACACTCCGGAACAAACAATTCTCTGGATCGGCCGGATCACACAATGTTGATAGGCAATTAGACGTGAATTATGAACAGCATACTGGGCGAGAGGCGGAAAAAACCGCGAAGAGCGGGGGGGGGGCCGTAATGCGGTTATGTGGATACAAATGGCATCACTAGGAAGGTCTCCCAAAACAGGGGACACAGTAAGTCACCGTACGGTAATCCCGGTTACGTACGACTAAGATTATGAGCTTATTGGTGTTAGTGGGCGTTTGTGCATGTTCCTGTTGGTCCGTTCCCGTCGGTGTGCGAGTGCAGGCGTCTCCTTCGCCCCCCAGTAATCAATAGATCGAGTTCTGATGTAATCTTTATTAGGCTACTCTAGGTAATGTAAAAGATCTAATGGTCCACAAGGTATTAGTCCTTACTGGACCCCGAACTATAGTTTATTAGTCCCCGCTGACGAGGTATTGGTCCATGTTGACGACTCGTAGTAATTGGTCCCTGTTTGACGAGACCATCGCGAGATGCTGGTCAGTTGAGGATGTCGGTATTGCCCAGGGGAGTGTTTGTAATCGGAAACGTGGTTAATTTTAGCCGAAACCGAGACATTATGGGAGATGTATGAGTGTACAGCTTATAACGTTGAGCTGTTGTGCTGCATACAGCATGCCAAATTCTTGTCTCCTATATACACGTATGCGCTGCTCTTTTCTCGTGCACGCACCCACATACATGTGCATACACACACCTGCCCATACACAATTAACATCCACGTATAGTATGTCTCCCAAATGTATGACACACATGCGCGCCATACAGATATTTGCATAATCGCTATCTGCAGCAAATATGTATCCATTTTTGGACATAATGATACAGATCACATATACAAATTGGAGCAGCCCCTTCCCAGAACATATCTTTTCCTGGATAAGGACAGTGTCAAACTAAGTCACAATTCTGGGTTCGGTTTCCTGATCAAGCATAAACAGAATTTATCACGATTTGATTTGTGATTCCCTGTGCCTTGGGCCGTTTCACAAACTGCTAACACACACACACACACACACGTCATTCCCAATTTGATCCAGAATGCTATCCACCGGCACACATACAACCAATTTGACCGACAACAACACATCTGTCGGTTTGTCACAATCCCTCGGCCAATAGACGTCACTTTCCCAGACAGAAAATTGACCAATCAGCTACTATCCTATGATTAGAATAAGAATTAGGATAATTGTGAAATGTAAGCAAAAACCATTCAAAATAACCACAATGGGCAAACCAGTACAGAAAACAACACAACGTCTACTGGAGTAAACCAGGAAGATTTATACTGTCAAAAACTAGTTTTAAGCTACTACTCTGTATGTTCAGATCAAATAATACTTACAACACACATATATGTCTTTTATACACGTTGGCATGTGTATGTTGCGTTGGTGTTTTTAGAACAATTTTCAAATTTGTTTCTTATGCGTCTTTCAGTTGAAAATATGTTACTATTTAACCAAGTTCATTCTTTCTTTGCATTTTGGTAACTTTATTTATAAACCTATCAAAATATTCAACTGTTTTAGTTTTTTTTTGGGGGGGGCATATAGCAATTCAGAAAATTGACCATGTGTATACGTAAATACAATAAAACGTAGGTGTTAAAAGACAAAAAAGAACATACACACACACACACACATACATATATATATATATATAGTCATCTTAATAGTGTTGCTATTTTACATGGGACTTGTTACTCTTTCTTAAAATTAGTTTTTGCAATATCAAGCAAATGAGTTACTACTTCAATCAGATGAGCTACTACTTCAATCAGATGAGCTACTACTTCAATCAGATGAGCTACTACTTCAATCAGATGAGCTACTACTTCAAGTAGAGGAGCTACTATTTAGGGGGAAATAAGGAGATCAGCCCAAACGTTGACTATCTGTATCTCACAACATCGAGTAAATTTAAATGTTATTGCTTTACAGTCACTTTTGGAGAAGTGGAATATGTTAGACACAGCCTGCCAGGGTTTTAACCCGAGTACAAGAGGTATGTTGTCAACCACGCTACCAACAGCGCGACAGAGACTCCCCAATGACAAGCCCAAGGGGAAGTCGTTACTAAAATTAATCTCACCGTTAAATAAAATAACCTTTATCTTATATTTATGTACACCTGAATAAGACTGGCATTATTCCTAGAAGAAAGGTAGGGACGCCTCCATGGCCTAACTAGCAGTGCAGTTAGCCACATGTCTATAGCACCTGAGTTCAAACCTCAGCAGGGCTATGTCAGAAGGGTGTTTCATCTTTCACTTCGCCTCATTACCTTTGGATGGTACTTCTCTAATGCCATACTGTGAAATACTCTTCTGTCGAGCAATAATAACAGGCAATGGAAAAATTATGGAGATGTGCTTAGGTTTTGGGGTAGATTTTAATCATAAGCAAAAAGATGGCAAAATATAGATGTTTACATGAAGTCATTGATTAATTTTCTTAATTAATAAAAAAAGAGTAGATCCATATAGGAACCTTTGTAGATCAGATGACATTGCTGACCTTGACACAAGGTCATCTGTTTAAAACTCATTTCACGGGGCCGACTCCATTAACTAAAGTACCTGAAAACTGGCCGCATATAACAAGGCCTATTATGGCTGATTAATGGTAATTGACCCATTAGCTGACACGTTGTATAACATAAATAATGGTAAGTTGTCACAAATAAACATCATTATTTTGAAAGTACTCAAACCTTGCTTTTGTTATCCTGAAGTACTCGTGTCAATAACGACAAGTACTCACACTTACATTTAAGGACTTTTGTAAACAAAACTGACTCGTGCCTGGTGTTACATAATAATTATTGTGGTAACTATATATATATATATATATATATATATATATATATATATTGGGCGCCTCTGTGGTCTAATTGGTAGCGCATTGGACCACAGATCATTACCATCTGTGTTCGAATCTCTGCATGGGCAAATCTAAAGGGTGTTTCATCTTTGAATTCGCTTCATTACCTTTGGAGGTCAATCTGCCCATTTAGCCTCCATGTCCACAAACGTGGTCATAAAACATCATATATATATATATATATATATATATATATATATATATATATATATATATGGAGATGAATATCAATGTCCATATATACAATCTTATTAAGCTAACTGTAACAGTCAGTCTTCATGTCAATGAGAGTGCTCGCTAAACTTGTTTTCTACGCCTATTATTTACCATAGGAATCATATGAAAACATTTAAACACTAAATGTTCCTATAAAAACTTAGTACACAGCTAATATCTAGAACACCATAGCAACGCAGAATGCATCATAATACAACAACAACAACACAATAATATAAAGTATATTATACTGGAAAATATATATTTTTTCAATTAATCACAATTATATATTGTTTATTCTCTACCGTTCATAAAATATCACACACTGCAATTTCAAGATAACAAATTTCTCCATCACTTGTGCTTTGATGCATATATATATATATATATATATATATATATATATATATATATATATATATAACATAGAAGCAAATATAGAAATTGAGATGCAGTTAACTGGATCAAATTTATCAACTTATGCCTGTCTGTGTGTGTAGTATGCAATTATAATTTGCATTACATTCTATATTTCAATATTTAAAAAAAGAGATGTTCTGATGCCTGTCACATGGGTTCGAGTACGGCGACACTGTAAAGCCCCAGATTGCAGATTTCGAATCTAGCTCATGTCTTTCTTGGACGTTGTCTGTCATCTCTACGTGCCTATATTGAGGCTAAACAACTGCTTAACTCCATATATCACAAACAATAATATGTAACAAATTGAGAGATCGTCAACCCGATTTCAATCAATATAGTCAGAGAAGACTCTATATATATATATATATATATATATATATATATATATATTGAGTTAATCTTTATTATCAGATAATATGTATATAACCTGACATTTTCAGGTAACTTTTATTAAATCTCAGTTAGCAATACATGTATTACCTAAATATTTGCCATGAGATATATTCTAAATTTATTTAGAATTACTCTCGGTGGGGAAGCTATAAATTACAGACCATATACGTCTCCTTCATTTGAGGTTGCCAGCCACGTTAAAAACTGACATTACGGCTAATATTATTATTATTATGGCTGCTTTGCATTGTAAGAATATTAGGGCAGCAAAAAATGGCCTATTATCAAAAAACAACCCGACAACAGACAGCTATCTGTAGAGATGAGTCCAGATTCCGCTTGACTGGTGACAGTTTCTAAGAACATGCTAACAATGGGCTCCCATGGAGAGAGAGAGAGATGTATATCCAGGGAGCGATTCTCTAGCTCACACCACGTTAAGTGGTTTCTTAGAATATCCAGAGACCTAATCCTGATGAATGGTGACGATCTGTTGACTGATGTCTCGGAATACATTCCAGAAAAGGTCACAGATAGATAAAATACGATCCCAGCATCCAGACTGGATAATCCTGTAGTGAACTGGAATCAGCTGTGACAAGGCCCCTATTTCCAATGCATGTGAAAATTGTGGCTATTATATATATATATATATATATATATATATATATATAACTTCGTTTTAATGAAACATGTTTAAAGCCAGATCATATCTCAGTCCAATGATTAAGTCACATTTAATCCAACATAAATAGACTAATACAATCGTGATATATATATATATATATATATATATATATATATATATGAGTACACAAAACAGAATTTGCAAGAAAACAACTGACATCACTTCTTCTGGGATGAATCTGAATTTAAATGCGTATATACAGCCATTTTTATGATTTATCTAACAGTTGTCAGGGTTGGTTTCGTTGTTGCACCATTAGGCCATTTTTATAACACCTAGACCTACATTTATAAGAAAATTGGCTTTATTTAAACAAATCTATGTCAACAAAACGCTAAAATAAATATTCTCTCTTCTACTGTCAATCAACGTTTATATTTTGATAAATACCTGAGCTTTAAATCAATTTATAGAATAATGACTGAGTCTGTTTGATGTGTGACGCCATAGATTGATGCTAACGTAGATCATGAAGTGGGTCACGGTGGTTCAGTGGATAACAATGGTGGGAGGTTCCCGGTTCAAATCCATCAACTGGCTGCTGACTTTTCATCTGGTCTCTGGCTGCCGACTCAACCACAAATGACTATCTCATGTATTAAACACAATAACGGATTATTGCCTGGGTTATACACCCATACATGTAAGCTACAAACTGAATCTTATAATCCAATGTGAGTTGATAATATTCGTAATGAATGGTAGAGTTTATACTAGAGGAGGAGTTAAAGCATTAGGACTAAAGAATAAAGCCTTTGCCCTTGGAGACTAGGAACAAATCTGAAAAATGTCCTTATAATAGCATCAAACATTCATCCATCCATCTTCATACCCATTATTATGCTGCTTCATCCAACGTGTGCAAAAAAGTTTCCATCGTAAACGACATTTACACAGACACACACACAGTATGTTCCCTGCCTATATCAAGCACCTGCTATAAAGCCTTAGCTTAAGCCAGTCACCCACCACAACAGTCACCTCTATATTGTACTCAGCTTATACCAGTACATAGCTTAAGTCCGCTGATAAACAAATGTTGGCCATAAATCTGTCTGCTCACAGGTCAGACTATGTGTGTGTTTTTGTCAGATTACCTGATTAGAGATGTTTACAGGAATTCGGAATCATAAAACACAAAACACAAGTAAAACACAACCATCAGTCATGATGGAAAAAATAAAATACGGCCAGAATCGGCAGTTTATAATACAAACTTCAGTCATTCTGCACTTTAGAAAATTATCTAAAGACGAGAACATAAACAGAACAACTGAATTGTTCACGAACTTTTCCTTCCCTAAGAAGTGCATAACATTTAATGTTGATGTGATGTTTGGAAATTAATTTGACAGCACTTCGACAAAATTCACCATTTACTTGTCATCCAGGAAAGAAAACGATATCTGCCTAAACAAAGATTAATAGACTATCACCTGAACTGATTAAATTATTCTCAGGTGTCTGCTGAACTTAAGACGACGCTATGTGAATAAATCATGCTTCATAAAAGTCGTAATTTAATTCCAAATTTACCAAAACAGATATTAAAAATCTCAAAGTATGACATTTCAATTCTATTATATTTGTAAGATAGTACACCTTAATTTAATACACATATTCAGATAGTATCAAAACACAACCATTCCGCGAGGTATACGTCATACAATTTCAAAGACTATACATCCGTACAACTATTAAATGACAAATTTAAATATGGATGGATGAATGCGATGACACTCATGAATATTCATATGATCATAATCTCCGATGATCCGTTAAGATGAGGAAGCATCAGGACATAAATCATTTATGCAAATAAATTGTCTATTACACTACCTACAGTCGGTAGAAATATTGCTGTTTTTCAAGCTAGTCTTTTATAAATGCTACAGCCCGTAGACTAGATGCCACAAGCAATCTTCAAAGATAAAGTTGTGCAGTGAAAGATCAAAAACCCTTAATCAGACATCACCAGCCAGGCCGGGATTTGAACCCAGTTGCTAGAGATCAGTGGCCAATCACATTACCAAGCAGGCCATGAAGACTCCCACTGAAATAAACGAGACGCGTTGTGATTGTGCATTCGACGAATGCTTCATGGACTTAAGAAATACTATAACTGTCTATATATATATATATATATATATATATATATATATATATATATATATAATTATACAATTAATCTGTAAAATCAGGTAATATAGTATATTGCTAATTGATATTTAATACAGGTTACCTGAAAATTTTGGTTAATATACATATTAACTGATTATACAGATTCACTGTAACATATATATATATATATATATATATATATATATATATATATATATATATATATAATTTCAATGACTGTTTAGCATTCTTATACTGCCCTTTACTCAGAAGTAAATTAATGTCTATATGTAGGAGATTTAAATACCTTTATGTGCAGTGAAAACATTCTCCGAAGTAAATATAATTGTTACATATCAGATGTGAACTAAGGTCAAAATCTTTACCAGCCACTGTGAAGCTGGTATAATTGTGGGTGGTATCACCCATGGAAGAGCCCATAAACTTTGCAAGAACATACCATCATCATTTGGATTACAATCAGTGCATTACCTTGTCAGAATCAAAATAATTATTATTTTGATTAATCAGCCGATTAATTTGTGTCCCCCAGAGTTCCTCAATGGACGCCACCATTCTCCTCTTCCCGTGTTTACAATCAACAAAACATCTTCCCCTGAACAACGCTATCATCATGAAACTGGCTCAACATGCTATGCTGGCCAGTCATTGTCGCAGCTAGTGCTACTGGAGGATTCATCAGGATATCTCCTATTTATACCATTCAATAATTATACAGCCTTTCTAGGATCAAACTAGCCAATCAGACATAATTAATATCCAGTCATTAATATTTATCACATCCACTAACCGTCAATAACATTTCATTGTTTACGAATGCCTTAAACTGGAAAGTTCTTAACTCATAAAAGACATTAAAACATAGTTATAATTCTGTTTTAAAATGTAAACAATACTTCTCATCACAACAGTTCAAAATGGTAAAATATTATATTTAATATAAAAAACTGAGTGTCATGATGAAACAAAAACTTGTTATTAATCTGGCAAATCATAATAACTGACTGAAAATGGCTTTAAAAAGTGATATAATTCTTAACTATAAATGACACATCAGATTTCCTAGAAAACACCCCCCCCCTCCCCCCATTAGTGGCACGGTGCAGTAATTAATATATTCTAAAACTATTATTAAAGAAATGATGTTCTGACTTCTTTTATTATATTCCAAGAAATATTTATCAATATGACGTCGATAACTAATAAAAAAATTATTTTGTTTTGTTGTATGTGGTCGTGTAGCTTCTGTCATAAGTATCAATTGTATATGAATGAATGAATCATTTGGTATTCGCTAAGATTATAGTAGAATAGTGTTTGTGTCTGTGTGTGTCCTGTTAAACAGTTGTAATGTGCTGCATTTCATAACAATTGTATAAACCGCAACTAATTGTGATACAGTGATCTAGAAATACTTTATAATAAATTTCATGTTGTCATACAACTGACACAATTCGCACAAACATATACATACACTGTCACATAATTTCATACCCTCGAACAGGGGTCTGTGCTTCTGTTGGGACACACACAGTGTGCTATAACGAGTGAGAGAGTAGTTCGATTAGCCTCCACACCTTGCCACATCAGAGTATTTCGTATATGTCAAACACAAGTACGACTGGGATACGAACCTACAACCTGAAAATTTCCAGTGCTGTACCCAACTCGCTGCACCATCAGAGTGTCCACCAGGTAATAACGAGTGCTTGGACCTAGACGACTTTCATCCCGAATCCCTTTTGTTTTATATATTTTATGCGAGATTTCATTGTACGATAATAAATATTTACGTGTGTATTTACGTTTGATTAATTCATTCACACAAGGTGTTGTTAAACTCTAACTAGAAACAATGGTGTAATGTTTATTGTGGCAAGTGCAAAGAATAATACAATAATACAGCCACTAGATTAAAATGGTGAGTGAGCGTACCTGAGTGAGATTCTATGTGAGAGATAGTGCTGGTTTCATCAATGCCCCTAGATACACCTGAGACATAATGTAGCTGAAGGATAACAGGCCTAGAGAAATTAGGGCCAACTGGCGGGGAGGAGAGCGCCTTTTAGTGAACCGCGAAACATTCCAAAAACGTGTGCACTACTCACTGTGTTATGGAACTGTCTGCCCTACAATTAGATGCCAAAGATTGCGATGATTTACTGCCTGTCACCTCTCAATCAATAGGTCAAGGTCAGTCTAGGATGCTGACAGGTTTAGAAACAATAAAGGGATGGAGTTGAGTAGTTTAATGTCGGCACCGGTGGCCTACAGATCAGGGCCAACTGATTGGGGAAACAGCCGACAAAAACAGAGCTATGAGATGGATTCGAACCCACTGCCTGCAGGTATACAGCGCTATACTCCAACCACTGTACCATCGAAATATGCATAAAGGGATGAATGATCTGTTGCTTGGTTGATTGGTTAGTTTAGCCTCAACATTGCAGATCACATCTGGGACATATAGCCGAGGGGTGACACATAAGGGGAACATCCCACAAACACAGATGTTAACCAGATTTGAACCCACATTCTGGAGGCTCGAAGAACAATGTTCTAACAACTGCGCTATCAGATTACCCCCTCCCCATAAAAATGGTGCTGGTTTACAGCCACGTTTGTGCACAAGTTAAGCTAAATGGGCCGACCGACCTCCAAAGGTAATGAGGCGAAGCGAAAGACGAAACACCTTTCTGGCATAGCCCAGCCGAGGTCTGAACCCAGGTACTACAGATCTGTGGCCAACCGCGCTACCAGCTAGGCCATAAAGAGAGAATGCAGTACTATGCCATCCATCTCAGATTTGACCTTTAAATTGTGTACAATAATTGTTGGCGGCTCTGAAATATTAAAAATCATGAAGCGGTTTCCGATGCCTTTTATTAGATTTAATCCTTAGTAGTCACACATATATTACCGAGATTCAATCCTGACCTGCAGCACATGGCTCTAGCTACTACAGGGTGGATACGTTTATATCGTCCAGGAATCACAAGTTCAGTCATCTTATGATAGACATTAAAATAATTGTTCGACCTAATCACTAACACGAAATCAACGATTATCGTCTTCCGTTATTACAGTAAAAACAAGTCCATCCACAACTATACATCAAGAAGACTACAAAAAACGGAAAATTAAATCACCAATATTCCACAATTCTAACATAAACACAAGACAACTACAGAACGTAAAGTAAGGCTCAAATATGATTATTATTTTCCTGTCGCGGAAAACGAACGTGTCCAAAAAAAAATTAATAATATATTTGATGTTAAATAATATATTGACAGGTTTTAATTTATTCGTGTACTCATTAAAGCAGCACATATCAAGTTAAACAGTAGTACAATCAGCAAACGTTCAGTAATATGGTAAAAATTATGTTATATGATTTGGACCATAAATAGTTGGTCCAACATGCTAACGCTGACATGCACCGAATGACGCCGATAATTAGTTTCGATGACAATGTCTAGCCGCAACCATTAAACCAAGTAATGTTTACATAGCGAATGCCAATAATAACCCATTTATATGGTTCAAAAGCAGCTTAGTTCTGGGCCATCGAGCTTCGTTCGGACATATTGTTTAATAATTTCGATCAAAACAAAAGAAAAATATTCCAGTTCTGTATGGTATCGGACCGCAAGTCCAAGCAAATGTGACGGAGGTTTTTAAAGTTAGCTAAATATGAATCATACATATTTAATCATAGACACAATTGTCATCATTAAGTACTCAGTCTTTCCAACATGCTAATTATTTTTATTCTATCTCCGTGGTCTAACGGTAGCGTGTTGGACCACAGATCACTACCATCTGAGTTCGAATCTCGGCGTGGGCATATCTGAATGGTGGTGTTTCATCTCTGACTTCGCTTCATTACCTTTGGAGGTCGCTCGGCCCTTTAGCCTATCATGTGCACACAAGTGGCCGTAAAACATCAATCAACCATCTATCTCTGTAAAAGGACCCTGACGTAATTGTCAATTGTTTTTCATCGTCTCTCAATCCTGATGGCCCCCCCCCCCATCCCGGCCTGCGAAGCATCTCTGTAGGTCGCATCAGCAGAGATAGCTATCAGTTGGACCAAGATGTAGCGAGTTATCTGACTCAGTCATCGACTCCCAGTTGAGGTCGTGAATATATATTAACATTAAACGAGCAATAGACAATCTATCGGTCTCTTCTTCCGGCTTACTAATGCTGCGCGTTCTCATTTTATTATCAGTTCCGCGTCCGATGCGGTGAGTTGACGACGATTATCGGAACCAATCATCTGATTAGAACCCGACAATTCGCAATGGAAGACAGCCAGGTTACCCGAAGTTAAATTTGGGGGATGAACGAGATCATTGCAGATGCAGTTCTGCGATCGGCTTCGATTGTGTCAGTCTATTACCACCTGGCCAGCTCGCCGTTGTCTCCGGTAGATGGCGCCGTATCCATTTCTCGTCATCTGTTCCAATTTAGTCAAGGAATGGTTCCCGTTTACATTAATCTCTCTCTGTGTGTGTGTGTGTGTTAAAGTGGGATAATCTTCACGATATCAAATACACGGTAAATCTGAACGCACCACTATGATGACAAACCTTGTCATAATGAACTAGAATAATTTAATAACAATAATATTTGTATTGTTGAAGTTTGGGGTAGAGACCTATTAGGCACAGCCATACGACAACAACAACAACAATAATATGTGATATTTATATATCGCCCTATCCAGCTAGATAGCTGTTCTAAGGCGCTTTACAGTATTATTATCCCCGACTCAGACCTGTTCCAATCCATCCAGCACACTTCTCAACTCCGAAAGGAGCATACAACGCATGCTGCCATTATAGGCGCAAAGCGTTACTCGGACACATATACCCATGACGTCCTGTCAGGTTCTCATTTTTATGGATGAGCAAACCAGTCGTCGGCATGGCAGTATTCCAGCTCCCGGAGCCTCGAACCCGCGACCCTTCGGCTACGAGTCCTACGCCCTAACTAACTGCGCTATCACGACTCAACTTAAAAACGATGAAATGGCAGTAACTTGACATTTTCTTGGTCCCTATACTTGCTGAATAATCATGTTGAATGATCAGCAGCCTGATGTAACCACGGAGGGGGAGCGTCCTATCGTGGCTCATTTTAATATATGTAAATACAGCTGGCAAACTGCAAATTAAATTATGAACTAGAAAAGAACCATCACTAATGAGTATGTAAATAAGTTCACTTATAATCCCCCTTTTTATCCTCAAAATGATAAAACAACCACCCGTCCATTTTTTAAACTAAACGCCTTGTATAATAAACTGTTGACGTATAAAAGCACTTAGTTCACTCTTTCCAGATAAGATGTCCTATATATATGTAGACATGATAATTTAGCCAGGTCGTGAGAACATCATCATCATCATCACATTCGTCAACCATCAGCCGATCGTGATATTGTAATTGAACAATAATCATGTTAAATGTTTATATATAAAGTTCCTAATCGTGACTAAGCCACTCCAGATGCTGATACGATGTTCGTCGGTGGTGTATCACGTGATAATCATGTCACATGACTATATATATTAATTCTATGATTGAGTGATATTATAATTCTTATCCTGTTCATAATTAGTATTTCCTTAAAATTCCATAGAAACCACATTAATTATGATAAACAATTGTTTGTATCTCACAGATTATCATCATTCTATAAGGCACATATTTATAAAATGTCATAAAACATATATATATATATATATATATATATATATATATATATATATTTATTAATATTATAATATCATTTTTTTTTTCACTCATAAATAAAATACTTCGACCTTGTACTGTTATTTTTCACAAAGTACTTGCTTATACTTTTAAACAAACAGCTTGATCTGTACTTGGCCAAATTTAAAGTCTTTGTATTTATTAAGTACATGTACCAGCACTTTAAAACAAAATTCTTAAAGGAATAGTTCACTCTCAGATTGTATGACTTAAATGTGTAATGTTTACAAAACCCTCCCCCCCCAAAAAAAAAATAATATTAATGGTTGTCTTTACGACTTTCTTCATCGTTGGAAGGAGAAAGTCAACCAGAGCACCAGGATCTTATCCTATTCGCCATCCAGATGGATTCAGGTCACGGATGTTCTGGCTCTGCTATCCTGGTGATGCTACCCGGCCCCTACATCTCTACCTACTAACTACGGCCAAATGACGTAGTCATCCATGCATTTATAATAAAAATATGACAACTCGGTAGATGCTTCTTCGTGTTACAAGAGTACAAAACGATCTTCATACGGAATGTCACCATTTCTTTAACACACAGGAGGCTGCTAGGATCAACCATACGATGATATGTAATTTATTTCAAAATTCAATGCTTGGCTGATGCTAGTTCATATTGTTATAACGGGTCATACGGGCAGCTTGTAATATACCCACAGACAAGTCAGAGTTGATTTATCGGTGTTCCGAACTGAATCGTTTGATGCATTCACATTTTTACATTATTCGTAATTTGTGTGAACGTATTTAAAAAATTATAATGAAAATGGATCGTTCTTTTAAGTCAAATGTTCCCGTTTCGCGGCCACTTTTGTGCACAAGGTAGGCTAAATCAGCCCGAGCGACATCCGCAGCTAATGAGGCGAAGTCAAAGATGAAACACCCTTCAGACATGCAGCCAATCACCGACAGTGCAATTCTTTAAAGTAATTAACTCATCCGACTCAATATTAAGAAGCAGCTTTTCTCTAACCCGCTGAATGTTCACACCGAGATGGCGTCTTAGAGACCCAGTAACAACAAACGCAGGATTTTGTTCTGGCTCTAATCTTCCCAGTTATTTGTGTGCTTCAGATAAGTGTTGGTAAATAGCGCATCTCGAAATGGCCAAATGTTGTGTGCTTTGGAATATAGCCAACAGTGAACTGCAGCCATCATATAGTCTAATGTCAATATACAGAGAGATGTACACATCATGTTACACAGCTGGTGATAGAATGATACCTTTATATAACAGATGTCAACAAACAGGATCTGTACTGTATTAGACATGTGTCAAATTAGATGTAAAGTTTGATAATATGATATATAGACACACACACACATTATATATATATATATAAAATATATATATATATATATATATATGTGTGTGTGTGTGTGTGTGTTTATGTAAGTGTATGATAGACTGATAATATGATATTATATATATATATATATATATTATACATGCACACATCATATATGATGCAACACACAAGACAGTTACCGTCTTACTGTAATACGTATATCATATCAAATGTATATCATTCAACTTGTATATGATACAGGATTAAACATGCAATATACAAGTGATATAAACAATGTAATATGTTGCCTGCCAAACATAGGAGAGACAAGGGAAAGCTGAATTTAGAATCAAAATGACTAAACCTACAAAATACCCAACAACATCATATTTTAATTTAGTTATTGAATGCCTTTTTAATAAACCCAAAATACCATTGTCGACTTTTGACAACTTTCAGGAGGTTTTTATAGAATCATCAATCAGGGCTGCTATAAATCTTGACTGAACATTTAAATACCCCTTCATATTCAATTATGTATTTAAAACTGTCAGACTCAGGTACAGCCTACAGACTGTCTGTCCAGTACAGATGTTTATTATATGGAAAATATGGAGTCTGCTGGATCCCTTAGTCTATAGAGAGCCAAGTCTGAGTCTACACCTATTTAATATAATTTGAATTGACCAATCAAAAACAAATAATTTCTAGTTCGAGATAGGTGTACCAATTAGCAAGTGTCCTAAGTATTTTCTAAGCAGACAGATCCACCTGTAATAACTTATCATGGATCATGTTCAATTTTAGATCCCAGTTTTCAAAACCAATGTTGTCTTGATTGACAACTAACACTGTTGCCACGTTAATACAGGATTTATTATCTGTCATAACTAAAGGTAATAAAACCTACTGTACCATATAGTACACAAGATATGTACATTGCATAATACATTAGACATGTGGCAAATATGTGTATATGTGTGTGTCAGGGTTGGAGTTTAACCCTGGTTAAGCCCAGCCAGGTGGGTTAAACTTGGGTTTGACTAGTTTAACCTGAGTTAAACCAGGGCTAAACTGGGTTTTTCTCATAATACAGTATATTGACTCACAAATTCATACATTTTATGCACATGAACGGTAGTTGTTTGGTATGCACTTTAAAGATGTTAAGATGCTGACAATTTTCTCCAACTTTGTTGCTATCTAGACCAAGCTGCGTAACAGGTTGGGTCTGGAGAAAGCAGCCAAGCTTGTCTCTAGCTATCGGAAACTTTGTGGTGGTGCTGAATTAGACTGGTGAATATCTGAACACTTTTGTTATTGTTTTGTGTAGTATATTGTTATTTGTGTGCTCAATATAGACAATAAATGTTTGATTTGCATTTAGTTGGTTTGCTTGAATCAATTAGTGGTGCATTATGCCTAAAAATGAGTTTTAACTGGGGTTTAACCCAAAATGGGGGTTTAGCCCAACCCAGGTTAAAGCTGGTGTGTGTGCATATATATAAAGGTGAAAGAGAAAGGATTGATACTGATAGAGTTCCTATTTTTATATCACAGCCTCATTGTACTGTTTAATCAATGTAACTATAGACAATTATTAATATTCATACTCTTCAAACATCCCATGGCACAATACGAGGCTCTTACTTAGTGCATGTATTCTACAGGTATGGGGTCAAATACATTTGTATTTGAAAGTATTTAAATACTTTTTTCAAGTATTTGTATTTCAGCTTACCACAAAGAAAGTATTTGTATTCTATTCTAATAATGTTGCCAATATACCAAGATTCGATACCAGTTCGGGTTTTCCCATTTAAAAATTGCCTTCCTGGCCATTAAAACAATATTTTTAGGACAATCAGTAGGCGTATTCACATTATGACCGACATTTCAGCCGTTATTACATGATTACTGATTGGTCTGAATAACATCTGCTCATCAATGTTTAATCGAATCAATCAATGCCACTCCGTCTGAAGCGTGAGTTAAGGACCCTGCCTCCTAAAACAGTTCTCTCCTGAACAAGGGTTAGACAGTTCAACAACTAGGAGATTTCAACACTATCAGTGATTTTGTTAGAACCCAGAACCCACGACAATTGACCCACCTACTCTCAAATAGAGACCCGGCTAATTTCATTTCCAATGCCAATGAGATGCCGCTTTTGGGCCATCATAGGCCCTTCAGAGGCCTACCTATCTGACCCTGGTATTTTGGTTGCCCCCGCACTTTATTATTTTTAGCAAAACCACTTACTAGTAACTAAAATAAATACAGATCTTCACAATATAGGACATCAA
Organism: Paralvinella palmiformis; assembly: GCA_025642065.1. NCBI lineage: Eukaryota > Metazoa > Annelida > Polychaeta > Terebellida > Alvinellidae > Paralvinella > Paralvinella palmiformis. The sequence continues at coordinate 143,414 of JAODUP010000284.1, read as the reverse complement.
TAAATAGAATAATCCTTTTAATTTTGATCGAGCAGGTTATATTATTTAATTAATAAATTGTTTACAACTAAATTTATTAACAGAAGCAGAATGAGGTCGGGAATATTATAAACAATGAATTTGGAGGATTAGATCTCATCGAACACTTTTTATTATTGCTCCTTTGTAAGAACTAGATAATTAATAAACATCTGCACATTGCACACTAACAGGAACATTATTTTTTTATTTTAACACAATTTATTTATTTATCTATCTTCTATACAGTTGTTGATCCACTGTTTAAAAGCATTCTTGACACAGGAAGCACTTTATTAAAATATACATTATTATTATTTATAATCTGGGCCTTTTTGGGGGTTTAGTGCCATCTGAAATGTGTGTAAATGCTGTGCAATAGATAATCACCCTGACACTTTACGTTCTCAAGTCAGATACTACTGCTGGTAATGGACCGATTCAATTACCCCTGGCATCATCTTGCAGCTGAATTTCACACTACATTCTCCGGTTAGAAGTCTAAGAATCACTGTGTTGCATGGCGATTTACACGTATTGGTGGCCGATAAATGTCTTACTGAAAAGCTGTATTTAGGTTATTTACTGGCTATATTTGGATTTTATTTATAGTCCATTAGGGGTATGTGATCTCCAGATAATAATTTAGCGTTTAATAGGAATGGCATAAACTTCATACAATAGATATATGCCACTAAACTAAGTAATGTTCAGCCCGGTTTGCGTGGCTGTCATGGTTCGGCCTGTCTAGTTCAAACTGATTTTTGTAGAACCTTCGCCATCTGACATGACGATGCGAATGGATAAAATCAATGATCACATAGATTATAATTCAATGGGAGATTCCTATTACTGTAACATTGGCATTTATGCGTGATATCTTGTATTGAAAGTGAACTGTTTTATTTTCTGAATCAGCCATTCGTTCAATGTTTACTACATGTAAATGTCAAGGGTGTTAATACTCTAATGTAATAACATATTTTATTTAATAATATACAGGTGATACATATATGATTGGTTTCCAGGTACAAGTAAAAATTATATTTCCAAAACTTGCAAATTGTAAAATCAATTTACGTTCAGCTAAAAATTTAATTTTAAAATCATGTATTTAATCCATTGAAACCTATGCTAAAAATCTCCTATGAGTCAACATGAATAATGAAGGGTTAGCTGTGTCATTCATCTGGAAAGGTCAGTCTGCTCAATCATTGTTATATCCTGATTAACATTGTGTTCAATCCGTTGGAAAGACACAATTATTCAGCTGAAATACTAGTCTCAGTCTCTATGTAATACGAAATAATTTGCTGAAAGATTTCCAGTATTTACCATTGGATACCGTAGCTGTTTCTAACCCGAGACCCCAGTTGGTAACCGATGCAACACCTTTCACCTGGATCGGTCTATTATCTCTGAGTTCAGGTCACACGGCAATATGTTTAGTATATCAGCCCTAACTCTGTTGAACAGGTTAATGGTAAAGTTCAAATTAAATTTTAGATACATGATACCCAAGGTTCATTTTAAAACATGTCTAAATGGCTCTGGTTAATAAGAGTGCCTTTACAAAATTTTATTTATTAGTAATAGGATATATTGTGTGTACTATTGGTATAAAAGAAAATGTGTGTATGTGTTCATGTGTGTAAATGCCACATCTCAAACACACACGCATTAATATTTGTGAAATGAAATTATAAAAACTAAATAGACTTAATATTTTAATTGACCTGACAATAAACAATTTCTGTATTCCATAATAAATCCGTCGGAACACATCAACTTTGAAAATCTGACATAAGTATTAAATGAGTAACATATTATCCAAACAATTGAAGTTTTATGATAATTGAGTGGATTTCCTACATTCCGTCTATTTCTAATGCACTTATTGCTTCTGTTAATGACTTCAGTCTCAACATATCATGTGATCGATTTTTAACATGATGTTGAATAGACTGAATATTATTATATATCTCCTGGTTAAATAGCATTAATATACATCTCAGATTATTAACAGACAACTTTAATACTAATATAGTAATGGAAAGCCTAAAAAAACTGAGCTCCTTCAAAAATTGGGTATCCAGCCTTTTTAATAACAGCCGGTGTCAGACACTATACGTCGTCTATTTTATTGGCCGAAAATTGGTCGGCTACTTTGGTTTTGGCAAAAAAGTGGCCTAGAATGCACCAAAAACTCCATTTTCCCAACTTTTTCAGGGGAGAGCCCCTAACTCCCACCTTCTAATGGAGAAGGGCCATTAATGTGTTAGTGTGATTACTACTACCCCATGGCCAGCTTATCATGACCCCCTCCCTGCATCGATATCTCCCTCCAACAATGTCCGTGCAATGTTTTTACAGGCCACCAAAGATGATGATTGGTGTTTTACAGACACTTTGTGCACATGATAATGTAGTGAAGTCAAAGATGAAACAACTTCAGATATGCCCACACCGAGATTCGTACATGGTGGTAGTGATCTGTGGTCCAACATGCAACCATTAGATGACCGGCCAATTTTTGTAAGGGGTCATCTACTCTATTCCCTACTGAAAGGGTTGGATATCAAATTTATGTTATATCATGATCACAGAAGACTAAAAACCAAAAATAAATATTCCCAAAATTCCACTCACTGAATCGGTCCCTAAATAACACAGACTGAATAAAATAAATTGTTCGCTTTAAATGGTTATCTTTTTCATATTACACATTACAAGTTTGTACAGTCACCATCACACAGTAACTGTTATAACCACTCTGTGTCATGGTGTGACATTTAGTAAGATCTTAACTCAATAACCAACTTAAGTCAGTTAAGGTCTGATTACTGTTTGAATTACAGTGTGTTTTATGAATACTCTACATCAGTATGTATGTTTAATATTATATATGAATAGTTATATTACATCACTGTTGTAGATTTATAAATATATTTGTCAGAAGTCAGAATTGCGCTACGCCTAGACTAGATTTAGAGAGTAGAGTCTAAGCCTTCGGCCTTCGCAGGCTTAGAGTTAGAAGTTAGAGTCAGACAAGTTTGAAGTTAGGGTTCAGGCCTCAGCATTAAAAGACTGATTTCTACCAATGAACATGATCCTTACTCGTGGCAACTGAAATAAACTGTAACCAAAACCGTAACGTGTACAATTATTCGCCTGGGCGGTTACCGATTTCTGCATCAACAAGTTAGTCCACAGAACGAGTTGACAGCGGCCGAGTGGGCGATATTAGAATACATAGAAATTATAGCTCTTACAACATCTACTAGCAGCACGGACAAACGTGAAAAGACTTACCTCAGTCAGATGACAGCTCTAATAGATATTGCCGCATAACTCTTCTAATATATCCTAGCCCGCCAGAAACATACTGATCACAAATCGATCTTTCTTTTAATGACAACAAGCAGATTAAAATACCATGAACCTAAAAGCCATAGGACCAACCAGCTGTTTACGGTCGTACTAAACACCACTTACAACATATATATATATATATATATATATATATATATTGTTTGTGTGTCTGTGTGTGTGTGTGTGTGTGTGTGTTACGACTCTGACTCAAGGTACTAAAATCTAAGATTTCAAAAATGAAACAACACTAGCTTGTTTCCATATTACAGAAAATAGCGATGGTTTTAATATTTTCCCCATTTTTAATCCTTTACAATTACGCCAAAAAGTATTCTCTACAAATGATCTGATATATGGTCCTAATGTTAAGATTCCATCGGGGAGCGGGGTGGAGTTTTTCTGAATTTGAAACGGCAAATTCTAGGTCTGATACATCAAGGAACGACATTCGTCTGGATATACAGTGACAAGTTTTTATTTTAGCTTGGGTAGTAACTGAAAATGTCGACTTTACCAAGGACTGCAAAATCATACCACGCCTGTACAAACTGCTTAGTGTGTGTGCTTAGTGTGTGCGTGTGTCTGTGTTCGCTAAGGACATACCATTAAGTCCCGTAACCTACACATATTTATGGTTCCCATCTTGAACAAGCCTAATATCGCCCAATATGCACCCAAGAACTACCGTCCTGTAATTGTTGTCATTGTATTTACTAAATCGTTTGAAATTCGTATGTTACACACTTTGTGGTCACCTGAATCAGACGATTTACAGCAGAGAAATATATTTCTATGGCAGTTACACTGACTCGTGACAACATCGCCTATAATTTACACAATGCTTCCCCTATATGCTGTCCAGGGTACGTTATTCGTGAAGGCTCCCGTGCACCATTTCGAATAAATGTTGACGCATTTCCAAAATGGACGAATTCGAGTCTCGTCTCATCACAGTTCGTATTTAACCTGTTGCATCGGGGTTTATCGGAAGGCTGTCGCTCTTGAATTGTGATAAATCCGTAGCCGAATTTTAAATTCAGTACTTATTGCTAATGCTGACCATGTCCCAGGGGGGGCCGTCACTGTCATTGGATTGTAGACCATCAGTTCCTAGGAGAACTCAGAAGTTGCTAATTATAGCCCATGGATAAGTCTGTGACTATGGCATTCGGGAAAAACGGTGTTTCGTTCAAGATGACGATTGATGTTTTATGGTCACTTTTGTGCACATGGTAGGCTAAATCGACTTCCAATGGTAATGAATCGATGTCAAAGATGAAACACCCTTCAGATATGCCCACGCCGAGATTCGAACACGGGTGGTAGTGATTTGTGGTCGAACACGCTACCGCTAGACCACGGAGGTGCCCAGTTTTCTTCCAGAAGATGGAACATTGATCGGGAACGAAATAACTCTAGCTGACACATTAATGGCAGGATTAAGTCGTCCGAAAGGGCATTTTATGTTTTACATGATGTCAGATTATGTATTAATAATGGCCGAAATAGCAGTTATTTTACGTGGCTTAGCTACCTCAAATGAGGGAGACTCATATGGTCAGTAATTTATAACTTCACCACGGGGGCTAATTCTAGATAAAATTTTGAATTTACAATAGATGGCATATTCGGCGGAGAAGAGGTTACCAGTTGCCTGGCTGGATGAAAAACTCCTGCAACAATAGTGCCTCGACCGGGATTCGAACCTCCGACTTCCCGCACAGCATGACCATGAATAAGGAAGTCCCACGCTCTTACCCACTGGGCCATAGAAGCGGCGTAGAAACTGCAAGAAACCAGACACAACGAGTTACACCTTTTGTTAGAAGAGCTTCAGCTATTTAGAACTATGTTCCATTCCCAGTCATTTCCTAAAATATTCTACGCGCCGTCTTTTGTACTGAATATTGATTAATTGATTTTCTTTCGTTTCGTCATGATCTGATCATGAAACAGGGATAGCACACGAAACCGTAATTAAACACTTATTTCCAGTGTGGTCCCTTTTTATTGAGTGGTTGTTCATATCTCCTGCCCCACCACTCACCGGGGAGCACTACGGAAAGGTGGAGCCAAAATACCCTGAGGGTGATCACGGCCAGAGTATATTACGTCCTCGGGGGATCTTTAACGTCTCCGTTTATTTTAATCAATTCAGTGGAGACGGTGGCGCCATTTAACGTGGTCGGCCATCCACGATGTTTTGAGCCGAGAAATTAATCCCTGGAAATGTTTCGACCTCGTGACGGGATCGAACCCGTGACCCTTGGCGCAAGTGCTTAACCGCTAGACCGCCAGAGCTTAAAATCAAGTGCTGTCCAATCCATAGGATATGTACGACAGGAAGATGAGTTACTCAAATATTCGGCAGCCGATGGCCTAGTGGACTCTCGCCCGTTTCACTGCCAAATACCTGACGGGTATACCATTAAACAGTTTTATGTTAATCTTTGTGCACGTGTAACGTGTGTACAATCGTCGAGCCGCGATGGGGGGGGGGGGATGGGGGGAAGTTAGTTAGAGCGTAGGACTGGTAGCCGAAGGGTCGCGGGTTCGAAGCTCCGGGAGCTGGAATGTTGTCACGTGCCGACTGATTTAGACATCCTCATGAAAACGAGGATCCGGCAGGACGTGACGGGTATGTGTTTGAGTAACGCTTAGCGCCTTTAATGTATGCTCCCTTGGGAGTTGAGATGTGTTGGATTGGAACAGGTCTGAGTCGGGGATAATATTATAAAAGCGCTTTAGAGTAGCTAACAAGCCGAATAGGGCACTATATAAACGTCACGTGTTAATTAAAAACAAACGTGTGCACTATATAATTTACCTGATTCAAACTAAACATATGTACATATGAATATTAATTTATGAATTTAAATAACAAATATTAACATAGTTAAATTTATATTTATTATTTAAACTTTCTATTTGCTTCTGAATATCATTAAGGTTTAGGTTATGCTTAAATTTGTTCGGTTTATAACGAAAACATATTTTATGTGAGACAAGCTTCTGTTAAAACAAAGGATTATAGCAGCTGATAAAGTTTTATATCATACCATTTCTAAAACAAGACATCTTTAATGCGTTTAATTGTGACTGATAGCTAATATCTTACATGTGAAAGGCATTCAGGAATAATTCAGAATACTAATAAGGACATAGTCAGCCTGTTCTCACCAGCACTGACGGGAAAACTGATTTTTAACCGAGATCGTGGAAATTGGGGTAAGTTAGTAGTTTGAAAGGAAAAAAAGGTGTAATCAGTAGCTTGAAAGGAAAAATGTGAAATCAGCCATTTGAAATGAAAAATGTAAAATCAGTCCTTTGAAAGGAAACTTATCCTTCTAAAACGGTATTCCGTGTTTATAAAAGAACATTAGATTTTATTGAATGTTATTAAGGAAGTATTCCTATCAGTTGGTGGTATAAGATCCTGGTCCTAGGCGGCCCTAGATATACTCGTGTAACATATTCTTCAATCATAGTTCTGTTAACCTCTCAGTATATGTAAAACGGTCGCAACCTCTCAGTACATGTACATATTTGTGTAAAACTGTCACAACCTCAAGCCTCTCAGGGTATCCCCGATGATCCAGAGACCCGTAAGTATTTACGATTGGCTGCTGCCAGCCCTAAATCTATACCTTACTTTAACTCAGAATGGCCGGGGCTCTAGCCGTGCTACCAAGTACCGCGGATACGGAATGCTAGATTACACTGGGTCGATATATAAAGTGCAGAGCATTGCACATGTTTATATCTACTGCAGGGCATTTCACATGTTTTCATCACCACATTGTGTAAATCCCTAAAGACACCAGCATTACAGATGTGTGCATCTTCTGATTAACCGTATGGGTTAGTAAAAAATCAGGGGTTATTTAACATGCATGAACATGTCACATCAGTATGCCGAGCTGCCTACTACCATCTTAAGAACATCCACTGTTTAAAAGCATTCTTGACACAAGAAACACTTGTAACTGTAGTCCATGCCTCTCCCGCATCTCAGATAGACTATTGTAACTCCCTGTTATATGGCATATCTGATTATAACATTAATCGCCTTCAGCGAATTAAGAAAAGTGCAGCTCGCATTGTAACAAATACTAGAAAATATGATCATATCACCCCAATTCTTCAAAAACTACATTGGCTACCTATTAGACAGCGTATCCATTTCAGGATTTTGTTAATAACTTATAAATCAATTAATAATATGGCACCAAAATATTGTGTGAACTGGTGTCCATTAGAAAGTCATCCCGAAAACTCAGATCATCTAGTCAGATACTATTGCAGGTGCCAGTGTCTCGGCACAATTCATATGGTGATTGTGCATTAGTGTTGCAGCCTCCATCTTGCGGAATATGTTGCCAGCAAATATTAGAAATGCGTCGTCTCTTGAAAATTTTAAATCTCTTCTAAAAACACACCTATTTAAGATCGCGGTTTTTTACAGAGATATTATTTGGGGTATTATTATATTAAATATTATTTATACAGCGCCTTTGAATGGCTCCTGCTAGTAAGGGCGCTTTATTAAATACACATTATTATTATTATTATTATTATTATTATTATTATTATTATTATTATTATTATTATTATTATTATATCTACAGCAGTGCATTGCCCATGTTTATATCTAGTGTGTTATGATATGTTAATCAACAAACAGCGTTTTGTAGTCCTTTTCCCTGCAAAACGTACTAACTGTCCCCGTACTGTGTGTTGTGATAATACAATGTAATATTAAGTAGTCCTCTCTGTGGTTTTTGACTGTATTGAGATTTATCTAAAGGTATTTGTTAATAGAGATCTGATTGTTACAATTTGCTGGTTAATTGTAGAAGTAATTAATCAGGGATTTGTTAATGAGTAATTTGTGTGGTATTTATAATTATTATGAAATCAACTACGATTCCCTTACTTCGTTTCATTTATTAGTCTTTTTTGGTTTCCCTTTTGGCTGAAATTGTTTATAATCTACGATAGGGAGATAGTGAGAGCCCTGAAGATACCAAACCTGATACCCAAACTAGTACTGGATCAGATCGATGCCCCTTTTAAAACAGAAAATACGATGTGTGAGAAAGGAATTTGCATTATTTTGAAATGTAATTCGTATGCCCAAGACTGACCTAGATACCAGCCAATGAAGAGCAAACGCTGTATAATACCAAGAATAATGTCATTGGTTAACCAGAAAACATCCGATGTCAGTACGATGTCGGAAATACATTAATTTGACAATGGGATGTCGCCAACGTGAAATCAACGTTGTTACAACGTTAATATCCCGATGTCCTACCAACATTGGTCTCTTCGTTGTTCTTTCACGGGTTCAGTGTATTTTGATTAATTTCATGATCCCCGCACTTTGTTAGAATTTATCGCATGGTAATATAGATTTAATAATAATAATAATAATAATGTAGATTTCATACAGTGCCAGTACTGGCAGGAGCCATTCGTATTTGCCATGACAGCGATATATCAATAATATGTATGTAAAACATAATAAGAAATTTGAAGAAGAGGATATGTTGAATTCATTGTTGTGATCCAGTGACATTAGTCAGCCGTGTGTCAGTTAGCTGGATCTGATATTTAACATCTCATTAGTGTGGAATGGTTCTAAGAGGGCGTCTGTATATTGTGGAAACTAAAAGACTAAGAACCAAATCCTGAAGTTTACAAGAAAACCACGACAAGACAACAGCAAAACGATCGTGAAGAGATACCCAATGTGAGCGTTGTTTTGTTTGCTTCCTTGTCGTATTATTGACGCATTCTGATTTGTAGAGGCAAGGGTATTTCCAACTTAAAGTGTACTAACGCTGAATACTTCATTATGAACATACAGACCAGTTCTGTTCTACGGGGGGTTTACGATATGGGTTGCACCTCCGTGCAGTCCAATTGTTAGTATTGTACCACGGGAATAATGGATTTATTGTCATTTCCTTTGTCCTTAAACCTAAATACTCAATATACTATCAGAAAGATCCACTAGTTGATGAATATCATCCATATAGTCGAATACCAGACCAATAAAAAAAGAATTATTGTCAGTTGATTTATATTTATTGTATGAACATCCTTAATTGAGTGTATTATCTCTGTAAAGATACATCAACGTTAATAAAAACAACAACAACGATGTTATCACATAACATGGAAGACTCAGACACACCCCTTGATGAAACTGTTATTTTTATGGGAGATGTCATGTCTATTTACGCGTTCTTGCACTTATTACCCGAGATTAGTCGGCTTGCGGATGTCAGATAGTTGTTGGGTAGTATCGGTACATCTCTGGGTATCCTAATGTATATTGAAATCTCCTCAGATCACCAGATGGCCATTGTTGGTAACGATGAAATGAACAAACTCCGAACATTCCGTACAAAGGTCCATTGCTAATTTATTAAAGATCGAGCTGCCTTGAAACTAAAAATGGATTTCATACTGAAGAGAACCACGATCCGAGATGTTTGATGGGGGTCACATCATCAAAGCAGTTTTCTGGTCTGCAACATTGCCACTCAGCTGAGTTTCTGTAACAACAACAACAACAACAACAACAACAACATCACGATCCATATATTTTATAATATCAACTACCTCGTCATATGTTTCACATTTTGACTCATGTTTTATGCGGCTAATACTTCAACCTGACACGTGTATATATGCGCTATTAAGCGTTGTCATTGATACGGTGATCAAACGATTTGCCGTAGACTTTGTCTGAAATAAAATATGTAATATTATCTGTAATAAAAGGGGTGTCTATATGATAACACCCAATGCTAGCGAGCTATTGACCGTATTCACATTTCGCAAAACCAGTTATCACGATATCATTTGGTTTTCCTGCTCAATCTGCCTTTTCAAAACACCGCATGCATAATGTCAGATAATACTGCCAAATCAATTTGTTCATCACGACACACGTACATCATCGAAAGTCGATATCGGCCATTTAATGCCTACATTACACCGATAGAACGGTTATAAAATATGACTAAATGTCGAGAGTGGCTGTTCGTTATTGAATGACCTCTATATGATCCGGTGAGTTTTACGGCGCGGAAGTACTTGCTCACGGTTATGGCGTGTACCGGGATCTGGATTTGATTGACAGGAATGAGTTTTCCTAGGACCAGAAAGTTGGTGACGCTCTCTCTACCAAATACCTCAGCTATTGCAAATTGTAAATTTAGTTAGCATATATTCCACATGAAAACCAGTTTATTTACGAATGTTCTTGCCCTTTCTAACTGAGGTAACTTACTATAAATTTATAACTGCCATTTAGATTATTATTATTATTATTATTATTATTATTATTATTATTATTACTGCTCATGTTGTTACTTTGATATTCACTTATGAAATTATATATAATAATCATATGACTAATATATATATATATATATATATATATATATATATAATATATATATATTATATAATATATCAGTGTTATAACTTAAGAACAGGTAGATGATTATTGTAAGATTTGTGATAACAAAAGATCCTCTGATAAGATGATCTTCATTAATCAATATAATGGGATTATTATATTATATATTATATTTATTTAAATTAGTTTAGTATAGTTATATATTTATATATATATATATATATATATATATATATATATATATATATATATATATATTTAATATTCCACATGAGCTGTACTCAAACAAAGTAAATGCCCCAGCTTTTTCCGGAACAACAAACGTTTACTTAGCGAGTCCGGTGAACTACGGGCCAGTAACCAGGATCAACTACAGCCGAACTCTAACGGATTGGCTGATGGCCAGTCTATTGGATAATCTATGACCGACATTGATTTATACTAAAGAAGACGTAAACAAGTCTTTTACGCGTCAGACAACTGTACAATACGTGGGCGCATCTCATCATCTAAATGCGGACATTCAGATTGTAGTCAAATATTGGATTTGTGGTTTAAACCGCTCGAGGACAAACATGTCCTAATTACGAGTAATGTCATGAATTTCCTAGTTGAAAGCCCGGAGCAATCTAGTTTAATGACGTTGAGGCAACGTTTTCGTGCGAATATCTTAAGTTACATATTAAAAATCCCATACGATCTCAGATTATATTCGCTCATTGACTATTACTTACCAGAACTTAAAAATGTACGGATGAACAAATATTAATCTCTGTCTTCTTTCGCTTGGATAATTCGCAAGATGTCGTCATCATTGTGACATTTTGTGATATACAGAATGTTCTCATTCCGTTTGCAGCAGAAGGTTATATTTATGTTATTATTAAAGATATTTAGAATAGGGATCAAACAAACTAATTAATAAATATGATATGTGCATAGACCTGTGTCCTTTGTGGATTTAGCCGATGTTACGCTGATATAACTTGTATTTAACCGAATGAGCTCGACAGCATCCGCCCTCTGCTCTGTTCTAAAACTGGGACATCTTTACATATATCATAGGGCGCCTCCGTTGTCTAATGGTAGCGTGTTGGACCACAGATCACTACCACTTGTGTTCGAATCTCGGCGTGGGCATATCTGAAGTTTGTTTCGTCTTTGACTTCGCCTCATTACATTTGGAGGTCGCTCGACCCATTTAGCCTACCTTGTGCACAAAAGTGGCCGTAAAACATCAATCATCAATCACCATTTACATATATCATAACAGCGACCCGAAAGTTTCATTCATCTACTTTTAGGCGAAATTCCTTCTCTTTCGGGATTTGGGTACTTCAATCGTTTGTAGTACGGATTATCCACAAAATCCCAACTACTCGACTGATATGTAAACCACATTATAGCACTCGTTTTTATTACCAACATTTCACAAATTTGACCCAGATACCAACAACTCGGAAATAGGTCGCACTCGTTTGCCAGATCTGAAGGTATCTACTAATATTTACCTGTACAGCGTTTAGTTTTATTTAAATCTTCATCAGCGCTGGAATCTTGTGCGTTTGCGTGATTTTCCTAATGTACCATGTCGTAACAATATCTGTTGGACGTATACTGACTGACATTCCAAATATTTCTCTACTTTATTTTTTGTTTTTACAACAATAACATGCTCTACATTGTGAGGTCCTAGGAGAGATGTTTTTATTATATGTCAGATGAATCGAACCGGATCTGGTTAGATCCAGTAAAGGGAATATAAAATATGGTAAAATCGAAGCCTTTCCCTTAGCTCATTTGTAGGGCCCACGTCCTAATTGGTAGCGCGGTTGGCTACAAATCTATAGCACCTGGGTTCAAACCTGGGCAGGGCTTTTTCAGAAGGGTGTTTCATCTTTCAATTCTCCTCATTAGCTTTGCAGGTCGCTCCGTCCAATTAGCCTCCCCTTGTTCGCAATAGAGGCCATAAAGCATCAACATTTTTATATTTCTTAACTCATTTGTTTTTGAGACAAGATCCCTTCGCATTTAGGATCCTTTACGCTATCGTTGTTTTTGGTGTTTTCGGTGTTTTTTGGTGTTTATTCTGTTGTTTGTTATTGTTGTTCTACATTACCTCTAAAATGTTATCCCCGTTTAGGAATTATTCGGATTCTTATTTATTATATCGAAATTTTATTTACGATAATTATTTGTTGGAGTTGGAACCGTCATAACGCTCGGTTATGCATCGTCATAATGGTCAGATGAAACAATACATTATGACAACGTGGCTAAAACCAATATTATACGCTGTAGCGCACGATGTACCCGCTCGCTCACACTTTGCCGCCAACATAAACCGATCCTTTCTAATAGATCAAAATGGGGAAAACGGAGAAAAATTAATAATCCCTTGATCAACATTAATAAGCCAACTTAATTTATCCCGGCCCATTTAGCCTACCATGTGCACTACAGTGGCCGTAAAACATTAATCATCATCTTAATTTATCTAGATTTGGTCTTTAAGCCCTAAATATTAATTACTTTGTGTTTTATTTATTAGTTGACGAATCGTGACAATAGAATTGTTACTCTAAGTGGTCTTCCACTTAAAATATAACACGAAGACCGTCAACAACTATTTATATTTGGTCATTATCACTATAATAATAATAATAATAATAATAATAATAATAATAATAATTATTACTATTATTATTATTGTTGTTGTTGTTGTTCTACTTGTGCTGATTAATGTTCTTTTATGGCATCACTAAATCTATTCATGTCTTCTCTTGGTTGCTGGACATTTTATTTATCGACTTTTATTCGGCAAACTTATATATATATATATATATATATATATATATATATTTATAATTTGGTGCCGAATACATTGTGTTTTTAACCTATTTTTACTAGATGATAAGGAATACAATAACACCTAGAAGAGCCCAACACCGTGCCGATGTCCTGTCGTGGTGCGTGTTACGTAAGTGACTATTTCTACATACAAAAATCTCGGTTGATATATGAATATTATAGATGTTCAGAAATCAACATGATTACTGCGTGTTCATATTTATTTTATACAATTAGCAGTTGATTTAGGATGTGTTGTCTTCGTCTTCTAGTAGTTAATCCATTAGACATAAGCCACAGTTGATTATAATGCTGTTAGTAATGACTTGGCCGCGACTACTATTTCTACTGTTAGCAGTTACATTGCCTTTGTTGCTGTTACTATAACAACAGGACGAACAGAAACAGCGACGATAATCCTAATACTAATAATTGCTACAATTAATATTAATGTATGTTCTATTAATAATGCAGCTGCGACAAAGGTCTCTTACCGACAATTGAAAGTGAAAGAGAGCAGATGCGATAAAATTGTGATATACGAAGAAGAGACCAAATGATATAATATTAAAACATAACAATGAGAGACGAGCTAAAATATATATTAATTATCTAAGGTTACTAGAGAAATCATTGACAGGTATGAATAGGGATACAAAGCCAATAATAGCTACTACTACTGCTACTACAACTATTGCAACTTCTACTGCTACTACTGCTATTACTACTACTACTACTACTACTACTATCTAAGTATTTCCATTGTGAACTGGCATGCTTTGCCACATAACTCGTTCATCAGAGTTCGAGCTCAATGATAAAGTCTGGAGGATGTTTCATCTTTCATGACCCATTGTTACCTTTAGACATTGCTTGGCTTATTTAGTCTATCAAATGGAGAAACATGGTCGTAAGAGAAATTCGATGACGTAAACCAAAACTAATACTAATTATTGTACAAGAAACAATATCATTATTGTAAATCTAGAAGTACACCGTACTAATCCAGTGTACATAATAACATACATTAATTGTATATTATAATGTCATTTTATTGCACAGCTCTTTTGAATGGTTCCTGGTAATAAAGAAGCTTTATTATTATTATTATTATTATTATTATTATACACTAACTACCTGTCATTGTGTTTTATGTCATTATTAACTTCGTTTAGTTATAATAATTCTTGTTTAGGCTAAAACTGAGCTCAAGGGAATGATCTAAGACCAAGAAAATGGTCCTTCTTGCCTTTACTATACAATACGTCCTAGGTCGGGCCTGTACAACTTAAGACCTTCTTCAACTCCAAGGGCAGTATACCAATTAGAAACTACGCCTTTCACACACACACGCGCACACGCACACACACACACGCACACACACACACCAGCCAATACCAACGACAACCAGCTAATGGGCAGCATAAAGTTTATTGACTCTAAAACAGTTAAGTAGACTACAACAGTAAGGCAACATTTTGCTAAACAACCTTACTCATCGTCAACAACAAATAATTTAAAAAAAACTCCATAAACAACAACGAACTACAACACAAACAACAACACGAATAACAACATAAACAACAACAACAACAACGACAACGACATTGGACTAAATCAAAGAAAGACGAAATAAATGGGATATTTTTATAACTTCCGTTGGTACAATTAACGGAAATTTCGAAAAGGAAAGTACCCCACTATTAGCCACTTATTGTGACTGGTTACGTCACAGGGGGGGAATACCGACTGTCGTAAATGGGCTCTTAAGTAGTGCGCGCGCATACTTATGTGTGCCTGCGTGTGTGTGTGTGAGCAAACAGTCAAATGTGCACGTATTTATCTATTTCCGTATGTGCGTATATGTGGATGGTTTCACGCACACCTACACACACACGCACACGCACACACACACACACACGTACACACAATGGATATATATTTGAGTAAGACGCTATTTGTTGATACAGCTAAAGAGCAAACTTGGCGATGTTGATATACCGAATAATTATTTTGATATCGAGAGATGATCCTGGTTAAAATTATTTCGGGATGTTTAAATTAATTAATTATTATTATTAATATTATTATTAATAATATGTCATCATTATGATTCTTTTTATGATAAGCTTAATTATTATTATTATTATTATTATTATTATTAAGACTTATGACAAACGCCCAAATAAACGTAATCGTTGATCATTCATTCACCAACGGAACACGAAAACACATTCAGCGCCATATTTCAGATGTTCCCATTAAGCCCCAAACACTGTTCTTTATAAGTTTACTATTTACTCCACAAACCGTACACAAGTGTCAACAAGTGTCAACAAGTGTCAACAGAGCTCATATATTGTATTGTTTTTTTTTGTAAGTTCACACGTTTCTTTTTTACCAATAGTTAGTTGCCTCGGGAAGAGTGCGGAAGCAGTTCGTCAACTATTCATCAGGGGAACGAACCCGCCTACGGGAAGAGATCTGTACGGTTAAGCGAACTAGGTACTGCCGTGCGCATGCGTCGTTTGGATAGGACTGATCACGTGGTTTGTTTTCTGGGTGTGGAGCCAGAGAGCGCCGTTGGTGTTCAACTGTCGCTGTTACCGTAATGCCCTAAGCTGGAAATAATATAATATTCATGGTTATAGAGATTGCTGTTGGTGTTTCGTGTAGAATGGGAAATTTCTCACTCACTCACTCACTCACTCACTCACTCACTCACTCACTCACTCACTCACTCACTCACTCACTCACTCACTCACTCACTCACTCACTCACTCACTCACTCACTCACTCACTCACTCACTCACTCACTCACTCACTCACCACCACCCACCCACCCACACCACCCACCAACCAATATATATTATATATGTAGGAAGGTGGGGATACACCGAAGAAAGAGCTCGGGGGGTGTTGGCCTGTTAGAAAAACTATGTTTTTCTTGGACATATGGTGCTCGGTTCAGTACACGCCCCTGGGTCCACGCCCATGAGCACGATTGTATATACGCATATCCCCCAAACAGAAACATACACACACGCACACACATACGTAGGTACGTACAAAACGACTTCTCTGTTTAATTAATTTATAAAAATCGGCCAATAAAGTTAATTATCTCGGAGTTAATCACTGAAACAAACAAAAACCCGATAAACACCTCATCTACAGCTTCTAATTAACACGATATTATAAATGTAATCCCCGATAAAATAAATCTAATACACAAACCCCTCATAACCTGCCTCAAAGTTCTGTTACTCAACGAACACACATCGAGTTGGTTGCAAACACTAAGACACGATCCGCTGTTAAACGGAAACTTATCCCAGTGACAAGAATGGATTAAATTTCACTCGTTGAATGTAAATGGCTGCCGGGAGAGGGAAGAAAACCCCCGGGGAAGATCCCTTTTAATAACTCGCCGGATTATTGTATTAATTTCGTAATAATTACTTAGAGGATAGGTGCGGGTTTTGCGTCCGTTTGTTTTTCCGGCTGTTGTTCGTCGTCATCGTCGTCGTAAAACGCATCCCTCCCAGGGAAGGAGATGTGCTGGGAGAGAGACAGGGGAGGAGTGGGGTGTGGTCGGGTGGGATTTATGCCGCTCGGAGTGTCGAATTACCTGGAAAGGTTCCGTAAATATTTAGCGGGACTTCTCTGGTTGAATTATTCATAGATTTCAATTGGAAATGTCAACTCTGGGAAAATATATGATAATCTTCACGTCGGCCAACTAGTCGACGAAAACCCGCTAATTGCTCGCATCGGACACGAGTTATCGGTGCGCATGCGCCGGCTGACATCCGTCGCCATCTAGCGTAATTTTCACGCACAACTCGCCGCCATAACGAACGGTCTAATTAAAATAAAAGGATATTTGGTAGTCATAAAACACATCTTTTAACTGTTCAAAGTTGGTGTGGCCTCCTATTAGTGGGGGAGGTGGAAGGGTGGGGAAAGCGTGGACAGGGGGGCGTCAGGGCGAGGGGGTGTGTGGTTGTAGGTATAATAAATCTCTCGAAATCTTGCGAAATTAAGCTCTGAATGAGAGTGACTCCCACGCAGTCTGGGACAGGTAAAGTCATTCTATATTTGGGAAAGACGATTTATTTATGTTTAACACCGCGAATTGCGTCCTCACCAAAAAAAAGAAGAAAAGCTTAATTAGACAGAAATAACGTCTGCAGGTTATAGGTAAGAAACATGACAAACTGTCGAAACTCTCTCTCACCGAAACACAAATCTTAATGGCATGATATACGTTTGTCCGCTGCCAATCGTAGATTCCGTATAATGATAATAATAATAATAATGTATATTTAATAAAGCGCCCTTACTAGCAGCAGCCATTCTAATGCTGTCGTGTCCGCCCTAAAAGCTTCTGGATCTTATCTGGCGTCTACGTGGATGTACTTTAGGTGTATAGATTCCACAGATCCCTTACATCGACATATTGAACGTGGAATGCTACTCTGGAACACAAAGAAGTTCCCCTACCGCGAGGTTCCACGAATATCTAAAGTGTTCAGCTTCCGTCAGTGCCCTAGAGGTTCTACGGATCCAACTGAACACCTTCACGGGCACGCAAGAGGTCCTCTTCGACCCCACGAACAAGTTGTATGCACACAGTACAGGCTTTGTGCGCCAGTGAAGTGCTTCTAATGGTCACAGACCGATCCCGAAACAACAATGAAAAGGCCTATGAGAAGTGTATTAATCCTGAGACTGTTTAGAAAACTTGTGTTTAAAGACGAAATACAGGATCCCAACCGTGAGATTTGTATAACTGTATTATTATTATTATACAAGTTTATACAGATTTATATCTGTTGGTATTACTATGATGTTAATCCTATCAAACTATTCCCATAATCGTAACTATATTCTATAAACTTTTGAATAGTAGAGTTCGTAGCATACTGTAGTGCAAACATTCAGGTCTGGGTTCCAATCCAAGTTTTATCCTGTGTCTGTGGGATGTTCCATCTGATACTTTTATTTCCTCGGCGAGTAGCCAGTCGGTGATTTGTCCCAGGTGTGAGGGTGTCGGGGCTAGACAAAACATTCTCTCACTCACTCGTTTCAATCACCCATCACACACTGACTGATTCACTGACACACTAAATGACTGATTGACTGACTGAATCACTGACTCTTTGATCCACTGAATCACTGACTCTCTGATCCACTGAATCACTGACTTTCTGACTCATTCACACATCAAATGACTGACTGACTGACTGACTCACTGACTGACTGACTGACTGACTGATTGACTGACTGATTGACTGATTGACTGATTCACTCGCTCACTCACTCATACCCATGAAATCCTTCCCACCCTGTTTTGTTTTTAAATTCTACATTGCTCTACCATGTACTGCCATATTCTCTATATATCAGAGCTATATTCTCATTCCTAATCATGTCAGCCTGCGGGTACGTAATACATCAGCAGCCAGTTTGTGGAACTAAACCAAGAATCTTCCTAAACCAAGAATCTGTCTAACACACTAGCACTGAGCCATCGCAACCGATAACTGATTACTCGATTGGTGACGTTATCACTGCGGTATTACACGAGCTGGGCGTTATGCAGAGGTGGTCGTTAAAGGCAGGTCGCAAAGTCAATGACCGCTATGGGATAATGATTGTGTTATACGACTAGTGTTTTAGATAGATGGTCACTTAAGGTAGTTGCCCGAATTGGTACTACTGTAGTCCCAGAAAATGACATTAAACTAGTCTTTTCTTAAGGGAATTAGTCAGGACTTAATTACATTGACAGAATACCCCTCGATATATAATTATATATATATATATATATATATATCCGAGAACGCCAGAGAAACTATTATAGAAAATGTAATTAATTGCTATCTGTGCTAATGGTGGTTATTTATGGATGAAGGAGTATATATATATATATATATATATATATATATATATATGTGTGTGTGTGTGTGTGTGTGTATGTGTGTTTGTGTGTGTACGTGGGCCTGTGTCTAGGGCGTTACTGTTTTACAGCCACTTTTCGGGCATATGGTAGCCTAAACCGAGCAGCTTGGTGAAATATGGAACACCCTTCAAACACAGCCAGGGTAGGATTTGAACCGAGATGTTTGAGGTCTGTGGGCAATACACAACATATATATATATATATATATATATATATATATTATGTATATATATACATATTAACAGCTAATTTGAGTTGAGTCCAGGGCAACTTTCTACGGAATCAGATCGGATTCGAACTCACAACCTTGACGTTTGCAGCGCAATACTTTAACCACTGCGCTATCTGGATACACTTATATATATACGGTTAGATGTTCGGGAAACATACACAACACACACCACACCACACACACACAACACACACACACACACACACACACCCTTACCTATTACCAACTTGTTGTAGAGCATCAACACTCCTCTTTCCCCATCGGAATAAACTTGCTGTCTGTCTCCTGTTACCTTTATCCGAGTTCTGTCTCTTTCCCCACCGGAACACCGGCGTGTATCGCTGTTCCGGATACTGTCCATCGTCAATTCGCTTTCCAGGCCACTGGAACAGACTCAGTGTTCCCAGGTCGGAGCGTAGATCATCCCTGTAGTCGCGCTTTCCCCATCTGAATACCGGCGGGTTCCCATTCTCGCGGGATCTCTTTCCCCACCGGAACACCGGGAAGCGGACGGCCCTCGAGATCGCTTGCCCCATCGGAAGATCCTCTTGATGTCGCCACTGTCAACGCTATCTTGCGAGCTATCGTCGCCGCCTACTTCCGGCACGTCGTAGCCGAAGATCGGCGACCGCTTGCCCCACCGGAACACGTTGCTGTAGGCGCTGCTGACATCATCGGCGGCGTTGCGTTTCCCCCAACGGAACACCGCATTCAGCGCGTGTGCATCGCCGAGCGAGTTGCCAACTTCCGGCGACCGCTTCAGTTCGGCGACGCCTTGCTCGTCGGGTGATATCGGGCCGTCGTTCCAGCTCGTCGACAGGTCGCGCTTCGTTCGCGACTTCTCTGCGGCGGCGCTCTCGTCGCAGCCGCATCTCGCGAAGTCTCGCGGATCCGTGCAGTCGCAGTCTCGGGATGGTGCTGCCATCGTGTGGCCGCACAGAGAGAACGTCGTCCAGAGGTAGAGAACCGACCTTAACACGGAGATCATGATCCCGGATAGACCGGCGCCGGGTGGCGGGATGGAATTAAACTCGGATGCCGAAGTTAGCGCCACCTAGTGGCCGCCCAGTTAGCGGTCCGACGGTATCCTTCTGGAAAATAAAGAACAACGCCACATGGTATTAGTTCCGATACCCGTCGCCATTTGCTCTTATAAATCGGTTATTTTCGAGAGAGAGAGAGAGAGAGAGAGAGCCTCTGAAAGTGAAAGACATTGGTCAAGCATTTGGCCAATAATGGAGTCGGGGAAGAGATTTTCTTCCCTCGTTGTCCTTGATGAGGGATGATGGACAGGACGGATGAGGAATTCTACGACGATGCAGTTTTCGCGGATGTATAAATGTATGGGGTTTATTCTGTTAAAGATTATTTTTCCGGGAAAACGTTATCAAATGGTATAACGACTTCTTTTGTCAATCTTATTCTTGTGTCGTCTTATTTTGGTGTCATCTTCTTTTGGTGTCATTTTCTTATAGATTTTCCTTTGTTAAAGTAAATATTGCGAACGTTACTCTTCGTTGGTATGTTAATGCTGTCGTTGTTGTTAATACTCTGACAAATGGCAAACTACTTATCGCACCGCTTCTTCTAATACTACTACAACTACTACTAGTAGAACAACTACTACTTCTACTACTACAAGTAGTAGTACTACTACTGCTACTACTACTACTACTACTTGTGAAACTACTGTTAGTCTTGCTCTCAACTGGTATCGTGGTTGGCCAAAGAACTCTAGCATCTGGGTACAATTCCCTGTCTGGCTATGTCTGAAACGTGTTTCATCTTTCCCTTTCCTTCATTACCTATGGAGGTCGCCAGACCTAAAATGGCCATAAAAGAGCAAACCTTTCCTGTAATGTTTGGTGGAATATTTAAATAATTATTATATTAATATTACTGCTACTGCTAATACTATTACTGTATCTTTAGCAACTATCAGTACTACTAGTACTATTACTAGTATTGCATTCGCCGTTAGCCTTCTCTGCATCATCGTCATCATCATCATCATCATCATCATCATCGTCATCATATTTATCATCATCATCATCATCATCATTCCTGCTAACATCATTGTTATAATAAGCAATACTAACATCATAACAGACATGTTGATTGTCTTTATTATCATCTTTTAAACACTTAGGACGACGATGATGATTATGATGATAATGATGTTATAATTAATAATAATAATAATAATAATAATAATTGAATTATCATTATAGTCATAAACATCACTACACTCATAATACACTTGATACACAAACTTCTTCAGCCCGATCCCACTCGCTACCTGATTATCACCAAGTTCCCCCCCCGCCCCCCTTCCAACAATA
The DNA here is from genome assembly GCA_025642065.1 of Paralvinella palmiformis. Taxonomy (NCBI): domain Eukaryota; kingdom Metazoa; phylum Annelida; class Polychaeta; order Terebellida; family Alvinellidae; genus Paralvinella; species Paralvinella palmiformis. Next base: position 121,194 of record JAODUP010000284.1, on the reverse strand, counting down.
AACCAAAAGTTCGAACCATCAGCTCGACGTAACCCGACACCAGCCTAATGTACAGGTCGAACGGCGCACCGTGTTTCGTCTTCATCTCTTCGCCATCACCGGGAAATCCAATATGGCGTCTCTAATTGTCTGGCCGAACGCCGATCCGACCTCAACCACTCCCCCTCCCCCCGTACCGTCAGTCGATGCGTTTTAGATGAAACTGCGCGCGTCCGAATGTCGATCCGTCCAATTGCTTTTTCGTCCCCCGATCGGATCGCACACCGTCGGCGCCGAACTCGACACAGACAAAGCGTCGCCGACTGACGCGAAGAGGACAAAGACAACTTCTATTTCACGACGTAATTGCCGTCGAAGTGTCCCGAATGTCGGTAAGAGTTGATGGGATATCGGGATCCTTCTATCTCTGATCTTCGTCGGAGACTCTTCATTGGCGATTCCTCAAGACAGCTTTTGGTAACGAATGCCATTTCGGTACGATTTTTGCTAATGAGTTTCGAGACGGTGTATTATCGTTCGGGGTTCCCCCCCCCCATTCTCAGAGTGTTTTTTCCACCGATTGCGGTCGCCTTTTGTTTTTCTTTTTATTACCCGGCGCATGATGCGAAAAGGCGTTTCGGAACCCGGATGCGAAATGGTCAGCAGAAGCATCCTTTGGACACGGGACATTCCGGGATTCGATCCCGAAATCTGGAGATTTACAACGCAACCCGCTACTTACTTTGGCACGAACTAATTTTAGTGATCGCCACAAAGTACAAACATGGATGTTTCATCCTTAAATCTCAGTAAATGTATATTTTATTAGCAGTGTGATATTCTGCATAAGGATTCCCAGGGGTGGGGGTGGGGCGTAGGGGGAGGGGTGTGTTGTTTATGCAATCGACTAAAAAAAACCGGTAATACTTTTCCAGAAGGGAGCACTTCCATAGAGTACTGACTAGCATCCGTGACAATAAACGGAGATGATGCTCAAAGGTAATAACGTGATCAGATGAAACGCCGATGTGAAGGTTCACAATCAACTCCGTGGTGAGAGAGGCACACGAACACCAGAAGCTTACATAGGTGACTCCCTGCATTTACAACCACCAACGATGGCATCGTAAGACAGGTTTTACAAATTGTCCTATTTTAAAAATATGATTCGTTAAAAGTACATCAGGAAAATCAATGACGACTATTCTTTGAAGATAGAATTACAACATGAATAATAATAATAATAATAATAATAATAATAAACTTCAACAGTCCCAATATCCTCAAACATAATCAAACTCAGTGGCTCAGTACGGGGGTTAGTTAATTTCATCGTCAAGGTACGATGCAAATTTCATCAACAATTCACAATTTACTCTAACCCAAGACAGGATTGTGAGGGATAATATTTTGACCCCCCCCCCTACTTCCTCCCCTCCTGATTAAAGTTGAACGATTTTTTCGCGATCTTATTTCCGTCCACAAATTTCTAAGGTTTAGAAGAACAACAGCTTACGACTCCTAATATAGAGATGGACCTATTTTTAGACTGGTGTTATATTTTTAATAAGTATAAATAAATGAATATATATATATATATATATATATATATATATATATATATAGAGAGAGAGAAGAGAGAGAGAGCATAAAAATGTAATATCAATTTAAAAATATTTATTTATCTTAACAGACATACACTGAATGGTGGAATACTGCCATCCTTCAAATATCGAGCGTGATTGGAGCATGATGGCGATGTGTTGTTGGGAAATAAATCTTAATATCATGTAATTAATATGAATAACTTCAGAAATTAAACGTGGAACACCAGGAAAGTTTCCAAATCACTGCTATCCACTAAAACTGAAACACCTGAGTTCGAATCTCGGCGTGGCCATATATGAAGGGTGTTTCATCTTTCACTTCGGTTCATTACCTTTGGAGGTCACTCGGCCCATTTAGCCTAGTATGTGCACAATAGTGGCCGTCAAACATCAAACACCAATCGTCATCATCAAACAACTGATACACAGAACGTCGACGGGAAAGAACCAATTTAACAGTTACAATCGATGTTTTGGGATGACGTAAACAATAAACATCTGAGGGGTTGCTACCTGACGATGATGAGGATGATGATTGGTGTTTTACGGCCACTTTGGCCGAGCGATCTTCAGAGGTAATAAAGCGAAGTCAAAGATGAAACAACCTTCAGATATGTCCACGCCAAGATTCGAACACGGGTGGTAGTGATCTGTGGTCCAACACGCTACCGCTAGACCAGTGAGGCGCCCGTTGCTATCTGACGGACTTAGCAACTAGGAACGATATTACTTCTTCAATTTGTATGGAACAAATACCGGGAACGCTTCAAACCGGAAGCAAGAATGCGAGTCAACTTTAATCAAGACGGAGAACAATGGCATCAATTGTTTCTTTGATTTGGCGGCGAATCTGACGCGAGGAAGCGCGGATTTTTCCGAGGATGACACTAAATAATTAATAAAACCCGATAAAATATTCCGACAAAGATTATTTATATCTGTGGCGCCTTAAATGAAAACCCTAAACAAAGACACCGATTCCAAGGTGACGCGTTTGTCATGGCGACGACGGAAGACGGAACTCGCCGATGCCGCACGTCGTCGGAAGCCATCGGCTAACTGGAGCGTACTGTACACATATATACAACCCCGACGATTCAATTATCTCGGCCATTTTCCATGAAAGGCGACTCGGTCGCAAATCTCCCCCAGCGTCGCTTTTTCATTTAATACGCCGTGATCTCGTGCCATGAAATGCGCGAAGCTCGGAGGCGGAAAATTGCAGAATCCGCCTCAACAAAGCGCCGAGATGTAAATTTATATTCGCCACGAGGCTCCGCTCTGATGTATATATATTTAAAAAAAGAAAATCCGGGTTATTAGCGAAAACATCATATTGTTCCCTTTTATTCCGGGCCTTTCGTTAAACGACTTCGCCCGGGTTGGCATTAGGCATTACTGGGTATACATATCCGCACTGAAAGGCGATCTACGTGGGCGACGCAGGCCGCCGATTTAACTTAGAGGTCATCCGAAGGACGAGCAGGTGCGAGAATCGCCGCGGCGACTGGTGCATTTCGTTAAGGAAGCAAGGAATTCCACGTCCTTGACACCTTGACCGCCAGATATTTCCCGGGATGACCTTCGAGAAGAAAGTCGACGGCGTGTTCGTCATCGTCAGACAATGCACTCGTTTGTTGTTATCCGAAAGACGGCAGATGTGAACGAGCTTTCTTTACAATAATTCTACATCTGGCCCATGGATGATATTGTTTATCCTACGGCACGAACCAACAGATGTTATATAACCGTATTATGTTGGTCCAAAGAAATCACGATCAAGTTAAAAAAAACACAATATTCACGATGCGTTCTCAATCAAATGAGTGAGTGTGTGTTTGTGTGTGTGTGTGTGTGTGTGTGTGTGTGTGTTTGTTTGTGTATGCGGTAGGGGTATCTTGAAGAACACGACCACACTTCTGTACGCAGTCGAAACTTTCTTAATCACCGACCGATACGGACAAATACGTATTCAACAATTGCTTGAATACTGGATTAGAACGCGATCCTTGGTTTTATGAAGATCGCCTTACTCGAGTATAAAGACAAATAAAGAAGAAAAAGGCGGATACGGAAATGTTCTTTCTGTAACACCTTGTTTCAGAAAGGATCGGACGAATTCTTTGCCCTTGAATTGGTTCAAATCGTTCGCAAGATCGAGCAAAGAGGAAAAGAAGCGGACTCGTTTTCGGGATTTCTACCCCGGAGCCCCTTTCCCTAAGCCACGGTGCATCATAGGTCATCCGGACCTTAAAAATGTTTTCTTCAGCTTTTGTCAAAAGTCAACCGGTAATTTGAGAGCGGGTATTACGAGATGGGAAAACTAAAACATGCTAACGATCATTTGGAGACGACATTTCTGTGATCTCCTAAGCGGCCGCATGGCGTCAACATCTCCGAATTTGGTAAAAAATGCCACATCAAAATTACTTAATTAAAAATATAAATCACATCTTCTTGTCATACGTAGTAATGATGATTGGTGTTTTACGGCCACGTTTGTGCCCGTGGTAGGCTAAATGGGCCGAGCGACCTCCGAAGGTAATGAAACGAAGATGAAAAAACCTTCAGATATACCCACGCCGAGATTCGAACAGGGGCGGTGGTGATCTGTGATACAACACGCTACCGTTAGGCCAAGGAGGTGCCCCCCATCTGTAGTAATAAACGTGTACTGTATATTTGTGGGGTACAAGAAACAAGTCGCTTGCCGAAATGTACTAATACGCCACAACTGTCGGTGTTCATGAACGATGAAAAGGTTCTTTGGAATGTTCACATTAAATTATTTATTTACGTATTCATGTTTTTTCCTTCATCGATTTATTGTACCACTATAGATCAACTTCTCTAAGAACTTTTTGTATGTTTTTTTGGTTGTTGCCGTAATTGGTTTACGCTGGACGTTTGTGTTGGTTTGTTTATCTCACTAAGGACGATCGTTTCAAAAGAATTTACACAAGTTCGTAGATCCACAAGATGCTGATGATTGATGGTGTTTGATGTTTTACGGCCACTTTTGTGCCCATGGTCGGCTAAATGGGCCGAGCAACATCCAAAGGTAATGCAGCGAAGTCAAAGATGAAACAACCTTCAGCTATGGCCACGCCGAGATTCGAACATGGGTGGTAGAGATCTGTGATCCAACACGCTACCATTCAGACCACGAAGGCCCCTCGTAGATCCGTAAGAAGAGTCTTCGAACTGTCCAGCATGTTCTGTAACCGGAGGAGATATGCTCTCGTTGCTGTATACCGAGATTATTAAAATACCATCTCGGTTGGATGGTCAGAAACGTCTATGAAAAAGCACGAACCACCTCAGAGTTCAGCGCCACCCCGTGTGTTGAGGATAAGACAACATAGAAACAAGATCTAGATATTACAGGGCCTACTTCGGCCTCTGACGAGATCGTTTTTGCATTCTTCACCCAGGCCTGGAAAAAAAAGTCTGAATCAACTGGGGCCTCAGTCAGTATATGTGTAATGAGCTGCTGATTTGCCATCGATAAGGCAGTTCAGATCAATTTGTTGGGATGAACGCTTTTGTTCGTCGACATTTCTGTGATGCAGTACCGAGATCATGGAGCCAAATACCAGATAAATTGATGCACTTTTAAGCGGCGCCTCAACACTCATTTCTAATATTACATTTTGTCGGATGCTTGCGCGATCTTCAGTTCGACCAATATTGCGAAACACCGAAGAAGAATATAACTGTACTACACTAATTACACATGGTTATTATTATTATTATTATTTTTATTATCATCATCACCAACACCATCATCATCATCATCATCATCATCATCATCATCATCATTCTGCAGTCTGTTTATCTACATTTATTTGTTCTTATTTTCAGGCAGTGTCATCTTTCTAGTAACCAATTTTAGGCGCACAATCCACAACAATCCGTAATCGTTCATGTCAGATACACATTAACACCCCCCCCCCCCCAATCCAAAATACCAAGAAGAACAACAGCCAGTGGCTGGACTCGAACCGACGGCTTCCGACTTTTAACACCCGTTTTCACACCACTGAGCCACCACAGTTGGCGTCGTTATCATTAAGCCCGAACGCGCATTAAAGGAGGATCGGATTTGCTCGAGTCGTCATTAATGGTTATTAATTATGGACTTTCATCGTTTATTGACCTTTGGCTACGTCGCCCTCCGGCGGATTCACCCCCCCCCTCCGCGCCGTCGACGCGACGGCCAATGGGAAGAAGCGCCGGTTCTCTTCTGTTGACTCAACCCCGCAGCTGCGTCGGGTGGAGGTCGGGCGAGATCATTATCGGCGCAGAACACGGAAACATCGCCGACGAAACGGCGCTCGGTGATATAATGGCTTCGGCGATCGGGCTTTCAGCGATCAGTGGGAAAAACCAGGCAATAATTACGGCAGCTTCCACGTCGCAGGCCACGTCCCGCCGTCATCGTTGCCACCGTGGGCGAGCTGGTAAAGCGGTTGGCCGCAGACCTCTAACTTCGAGGTTCGCAGCCCGGTCTCGAAATATTCAGCCCCCGATCAGCTCCCGAGTGAACTGAGATGATCGAATGAAACGTCCAAATGATACGGGTAAAAGGTATATTTGAATCCCGACTTGGAACACGCTACACTGTACGGTACTAACTGCGCCACGGTGGCATCCCTAGTATTCTTGGTAAGCCGACGATGGCACCGGGTGGCACATGGTCATACCATGAGGGGGTACAAGCAAATAAATAAAGCCATTACATCCACCCTTTATAATACTATATAACAGTATTTAATAATATTACGGGGCGCGCGTTAGACCACAGATCACTATCACCTGAGTTTGAACCTCGGTGTGGGCATATCTGAATGGTGTTTCATCTTTGACTTCGCTTCATTACCACTGGACGTCGCTCGGCCCATTTAACCTACCATGTGCACAAGAGTGGCCGTAAAACACCAATCATCAATCATCAGCCCATTTAGCCTACCATGGGCACACAAGTGGCCGTAAAACACCAATCATCAATCATCAGCCCATTTAGCCTACCATGGGCACACAAGTGGCCGTAAAACACCAATCACCTTATATGACACTATTACGAAATAGCCGTTACATATAATCCACACCTTTGGTGTTTCTGGAGTTGGACAATAGAGATTTTTAGACGGGGGAACTCTCTCCGCAATCAACGAGTTCCGTGTATTCCGTTGTTGCTAGGTGTTTCAGTGTCGGTTTTGTATCAAAATTTCGGTTTTGGTTCTCGTGTAGTGTTCGCTGAAAAATGAGCTAGTTCTGTCGTCCTCCCCGGACTAATGGCGTCTTGATGGAGTCTCGCTATAACGGAAGTTAAGGCTAGAACGGGAAGAGAACGCCCGGAAAATGCTTCTGTTCCGAGTCTAATGGGAAATATCGTGTTTAGTTTACGTCGTCTTGGCAACGAGCGCGTCGGCCAATAACATACGGCGGCGCCATCTAGCGGGAATGGGAATTGAAGAAAGGAGGAGGGGGGGGGTGAAGTGAATTGGAAATCGGACACAAACAGAAAATAAATGTCGTATAATAAGTAGTAATATTATGAATGATTGTTATTAGATACAGTTTATTATATATATATATATATATATATATATATATATATATATATTATAGTAGTAGTAGTAGTATTAGAAGTAGTAGTAGTAGTAGTTGTTGTTGTTATAATACCAGTAGTGTATTTTGGGGCATAGTAATAATACTAACCCCAGCAAGAGTACACTCTACAACAGCTGTAGCAATAATAACAACAGTTGTAGTAATAGTTGTAGTTGGCGCTCCAGTTGTAGCAGCGGTAATTGTTGTAGTAGTAGTAGTAGTAGCCGAAATAGACTTCGTAGCAGTAGTAATTGTTGTTTCTGATGATGATGATGATGATGAATGTGATAGTGATAATGAAGATGATGATGGTGATTTTCTGTTATCGTTTTCCATACTTTGTGTGATCGTAACAAAACAAAAAAATGTATACAACAGCAAATCATCACCTTGTTGTCGTTATGTCACTTTTATCACCTATATTAACATTATGACAATGTTTGAGGGTCACCAAGTTACGTCACCATGTCATTTTCGCAGCGTATGAATGTCACCACGTCACCTTCGGAATGCGATCATTTATAATGTCAGCATGATAGACGTAAATGTTAGAATTCCGTTTTATTTATATGCCGAATGTTTTTAAACGATTAATATTAATGGCCGAAATGTCAGTTATTTTAATTGGCTTAGCTACCTCAAATTAAGGGAGACGCATAAGGCGTGCCATTTACTAATTCACCACGGGGACCGGTTCAAAATAAATTTACAATTTACAATATATGGCATATTCGGCGGAGAAAACCTTGCCAGTTGCCCGAATGGATGAAAAACTCCTCCTACTATGATGCCACGGCCGGGATTCGAACTTCCGCCCTGCCGCACAGCATCACCACGAGTAAGAAAGTCCTACACCATAATATTTGACCGGAAGTAGCTAGTTTTAGTTCTTAGTGAAAACACTGTTTGGTTTCTTTTATTGTATTTTTAAATGATAGTAAATGTAATTTTTGTAAACTTGTATTGTATGTTAAAGTTTATGGAATATATTACCCGATGTTGGGCCTTAAATAAACATATATTCATTATTATTATTATTATTATTATTACTTTTAATTTAATCATGTCGAATATACATTCGACAATTATCGAAGCAATATCAGCGGTCTTCTTAACAATAATCGTTTTAATGCATCAACGGAATAGTCCTTGACAGACTCCACCCTCTCCCATAAGACATAATGAGCTGTCACCCGATATTATCGCTCAAGACGCCACGCCGATGACGCAGCGGCGTCCGTGACGGCGTTATCAGAGAAACAATAAGGCGGAAGTGACCGTCATTGGCCGTGAGCAGTAGTGGAAGTGACCAAGTGTCTAATGAGAGAACCAGATCGGTAAATGCCCGGATAGAATCTCCCCATGATAGGTGAACTGATACATCGCATCCGGCCTTGACCTTGAGGCCGGGCGGGGCAGTGATAGATGACGTGGGAGGTCTGATGGCCATTTTAGATTCATACTTCGGGGGGGGGGTGCCAGTTGCTGCCAGTTATCCGTTGGTAAAAAAAGCTCCGTCTGGGGCTACTTGTCTCTTTCGCTTAAACGAAACACGTTGATTAACGAGATGTCACCATATTTTCTGCTAGCTGTATTTCTGTCTGCCTTTATGTATGTTTGCCTGTCTGTCTGTATGTATGTTTTTCTGTATGTCCGCCTGTCTGTATGTTTGTCTGTCTGTCTGTATGTTTTCTGTATGTCCCCCTGTCTGTATGTTTGTCTGTCTGTCTGTTTGTCTATATCTCTGTCTGTCTGCCTGTCCGTCTGCCTGTCTGTCTGTATGTATGTATGTTTGTCTCCTTGTCTGTCTGTCTGCTTTCTCTGTCCGTCCGTCCGTCCGTCCGTCTGTCTGTCTGTCTGTATGTGTGTCTCTATATCTGACTGTCCGTATATATGTACGCACTTTAGATTGATGTAATTGGTTGTGGTGCTTTATTAATTTCATATTATTATTGCCTGTCTATCTGTATGTATGTTTGTCTGTATGTCCGCTTGTCTGTATGTTTGTCTGTCTGTCTGTATGTTTGTCTGTATGTCAGATTGTATGTTTGTCTGTCTGACTATATGTTTGTCTGTCTGTCTGTATGTATGTCTGTCTGTCTGTATGTTTGTCTGTATGTCAGATTGTATGTTTGTCTGTCTGACTATATGTTTGTCTGTCTGTCTGTATGTCTGTCTGTCTGTCTGTCTGTCTTACCACTATCACCATTGCCGTTATCATATTTACGATCATCAGGACCTTCCTCATCATCATCATCATCATCAGTACCAGCATCACCACCTCCACCATCATCATCATCATCAGTACCACCACCACCACCTCCACCATCATCAATATCACCATCATCATCACCATCATCATTACAACCATCTTCACAACCATCTTCACAACCACTACCACCCCCTCGACCATCACCACCACCACCACCATCATCATCATCATCATCATCACCAACATCATCTCCATCATCATCATCATCAGGTCAGACGATGTTATCCTGCATTATCGCCTTTAAACTAACTATGCCGATGACGTAAATTGTCTGTGATAGGGCCCATATAATGACATGACATAATAATAATAATAATAATAATAATATATATATTATTATTATTATTATTACGACAATAATTACATCACTAATTATGATAATTACGACGATGATCCAAAACAGCAATTTCTATCGTTATTATATTATCATTTACCAGAACGTCTCGTTTCGTGTAGACCGGCCGACTTCGATTTAGAGAGAGATCGCTTTGAATAAAACCAGAAGAGCTACCAATTACAGTGACAAATAGACCTGGCTCGGAAATTAAATGGCAACAAATACCAATTAAAATCAAACAAACGTCCAAACAAAAACGCCTTAATTACGGCTTAGAAATAGGTCACGTCGCAACGGCGGGAAGTAATCTGACACCGATTGAGAGGCTAGAGATATTAACACGGCGCCATAAAGTAAGGTTCCCGAGTTCGGATCTCTTTTGGGGAGACTCCGTCGATCCGGCCCCCGTATTTCACTAATTATCGGCGCGAATGGCGGGCATGCATCAACGCCCCTAACAGCTGTTATCCCTCGAGTCTCTACGCCCCTATCCGAGACGAGGGAGTTCTCCTCGGCGCTGTGAATAATGAACCTGATGGAACACGGGGAGTCCACGGGTTGGATTATAGCGGGATACTCCACGGGCAGCCACCGAATTGTACATGTCCAAAACCGACGGAGGTAACATTACAGCAAGTGTGGACTCTCAGGCCTCGCCGAAGTCCTCTGCTCAGCGTGGGTCCATTCGGATAACGGTCGAATTGTCCCATTTAGACTCGTACGTGGTGACGGTATCAGCGGGTGATTTTTATGGGGAGATACGAGGATAGCGCTAATAATAGAATGGGTTGGCGTAGGTGTGTGTGTGTAGGGGGGGGGGGTCTTAACCGCGGCCGCGAGAGGAATATGAGAACCCCTCGGGCACTCTCCGTTCAGGCGAGTTTCAAACAAAAGAGGTTTAATCCGCCTTCCGCCAGTTACGTGTTTTTTTCCTCCCCGCGGCTTCTCTGCGAGCCGGTTCTTGCGAAAACGTAACGATAAACAGGTATCTATCTACGTAGGCTACGTGTACCTCGGCAGCATTTAGTATCACGACGGGGTAAAAATACCCCGTAATCGGCCAGTTTTGGTTTCGTTCTCATATTATCAATTACCTAAGTACGCGGATGTCATTTAACCCGCAACATTGTCGGTCTCGCTGCGGCTAGGACGTATGCTTGTGCGGCTACACATTCGTAAATAGACGCGTACGTACGTAAAGTTTTTTCATTTCTGAGCTAGCAATAGATGTCTAAATTAATAAGTCTCGTTCGGGAATCTACCCCTATATTTCCCGATGACACACACCACCCTCAGCCACAACTCCGTTTTCTAATTTCAGAAATTTGGATAATACTCCACACTTTAGATCGTAATAATGTCCACCTCTTCTCGTGCGGATCCACTCCTTTCTATTCTATTATTAAGACAGACTGATCAGTTTTAACCCACAACCTTCAGGTTGGCGCTGCATCTAGGAGACTTAATTAAATTGTTCAAAGGTATATAGAAATTATATTTAAAAAAAAACAGCCATTACTCACCGTCCGCGTCTTTATATCTGGGTCTACGTGCGCCTTTGTTTCTTTGTAAATGAATGCAAATATACACCAATGTGTCTCTCAATTGAGGTAGATATTCATAGATCCCCCTCCCCCCACCACCACCAGAATGTCGATACTGGGCCGCCCACCCAGATTTAAGACACATACCGTAAATATGTTTTCTCTCTCTTTCCTTGGTTTTATTTCTCTAGAACTCACCCATCCCTCATCCGCCACTCACCCATCCCTCACCAGTAATGCAACATACCAGTCACTAGAGCTGCATATTATCTCAGATGTCTGTCATATCATTATGACAGTCTTAACAATATTAATAACGTTTATGGCGTAGGAAATGTTTGAAGTCTATCTAATATCCTGCTTAATGTGGCATGGATTATGTAATATTTAGCAACGATTAGATAATATCAAAGCAACAATAGGCAGTTTTTCTCTTTTTGCCTCTGACAGACAGACAGACAGACAGACAGACATACAGACATACAGACATACAGACATACAGACATACAGACAGACAGACAGACAGACAGACTGACTGACTGACTGACTGACATATTATGTTACAAACAGACAGAGAGATATATACAGACAGACAGAAGGACGGACGGACAAAAAGACAGGCAGACGCACAAACTGACTGACTGCTTAATTAATAAATGATCAAACAGACAATCAGATAGACAGACAGACAGACAAACAGAGAGACAGGCTTACAGACAGACATATACATTGTATTACAGACATACAACGATATATACAGATAGACACACGGACGGACAGACAGAAAGACAGGCAGAGAGACTGATAGACAGACAGTCAGACAGACAGGTAGACAAGTGCAATGCGAAACGAGGTAACAGGAAAACTGGCAAACAAACACACCAAACAGATAATTAAACGTAACAAAGTCAACATCAAGAAACGAGCAAATTCACCAGACAAACAAGTAACCCCAAACAAACGCACAAACGAACAAACAAAGCGAAGGACAAACGAAATCCAGAACATATCAACCAAAAGCCACAAAATGACACAATTTAAAGCCTTTCTCAGTTATGAACCGGTCAGTGATATGTTCCCCAAACTGACCCCCAATTTGACTTGATACCCAAAACAAACTCTACAGCTTGAAAACATTTAAAGTGCACGTTAAGCTAGATATATTTATAATAAATTATTGATCAAAGGAGGAGAGACGTCGCTTAGGTGAAGAAATTACTAGATATTACAATAAATGACCAAATAAAATGAAAAATTGTAAACACACACACACACACAATATATATATATATATTATGTGTGTATATATATATATATATATATATATATATATATATATTTGTGTGTGTGTGTGTGTGCGTAGGTGTCTGTCTGTCGCGCGCGCGCGCGTGCAGAATGCGGATTTGTTATCAAATTAAAATAACATTCCATAACAGCTCATGATATAAAAGGATATTAATTCAAATTAGATGTATTATACTATATTTGATTAAATTACAAGATATTTTATTACATTCCTAATTACATTGTATTATGATAACATAAATCACTTCACGGGACGTCACATCGTCTCACATCACATTATGGTCTTAAAACCACAGACCACATTTCGATCACAGAAGCACAAGTTCACGCCGTATTTCTTAAAATTTTGTTCATTTAAAAAACGATGTCTTTTAAAACCTGCCATGTGATGCAATTGGCTGTTAAGCATGCTTCACGACCGGAAATTGATGGCATACGGAAATTGATGACATAAACGGAAAAACGTCACGCGTGCATCCTGGTGGCTTCCCAAAAAAACACAAATCGATTTATACCGACGACAAGTTGATTGGGCGATAATAAGTGAAATGATAACCTTTTTGTGATTAATCAGATTTATTTTAGGGGTTGCGAGGGCGGTTATAAATTACACAGATTCAATGTGTATCAGTGTGTTTCTGTGTATTGGGGATGGGGGTGGGGTGGGTGTATCAGATGGATTGCAACGTCATCTTAAGAATCCGTAAAACTACTCCGGTTGTCAACAGCTGGCTTCCTGAATGGATCTCTATGGCCATGAAATATGCCAGAAAAACAGCTCATCTGTTGCCGTGACCTTGTACCTAATATAAGGAAATGGTATTATATTTTAGCAAAATAGGTTCCTTTTGTGTCGCGTTTCTTTGAACTGCGCGCCTCGGCTTCGCGCTGCGTCGGTCAGCGGCGCGTTGCGTCGCATCGTGTTGCGTTGCGTGTTGTGTCAGGATTACCATCTGGACGGTAGGGGCGTTCGTAGATTCGAGACAAACGGCTCCCCGTTCGCCCACATGTACCCCTCGTTCCTGACACTCGAACACACACCCAAACAGCCCCCTGATATATACCTGTATATGTGTATTTTGTTTTAATTTATTTGGCTGTGTCCATCCATACTAAACTGTCCTCGACTGTCTGTCTGTAGTCCGTATGTCGGTAATCGAACGTGTCTGATGATAGAAGTCTGGGTGGGTGGGTGGGTGGGTGTATGGGTAGAAGCTGTACACTGGACGAAGTACCCAAGCTTCGACTAATTGCCGAGTCAGCGAGCTGCAGATTCAAAATAACAATGGAATGGGGCCCGTCCACGGCTTATCTAAATACCACACGAAACAAAACAAAACACCGCCCCCCCTTCCACACACGAAATGCAACGTGGAAGATTAAAGAGAAATGCAAATAATAATACAAAAAACTGAAATGGACATCCTGTCAATATACGACGATTTCATTTTTTTCGGGTATTTTCACCGAGTACCACATATTATCGCTCGCCGGCTGCCTTTGAACAAACGAAGACGGGCCACTTGAGATAAGACAATAACAACTTGTGGCCGCATAGCGGGGACAGGAGAGCTCTCATTAAGTATAATAATGGCGACGAACGTGAGGCATTGACGGCCTGGCTGACTGTCGGATTGATGAAGTCCTGATGTCGAAGCCGGATAAAGGACAAGACGGGCACGGGCGCGGAGAAACACGCGCGCATGGAGACACACACACGCGCGCACGCGCACACACGCAATACATTAATCCACAAGTTCTTACTTCCCCTTACAGGTGTACTTACTAATATTTAGTTTAATTCATTGGACATACCCTCACCTGTTGAGTAGTGTATATATTTAAACCAATTTCATCTGTCTTCGTCATAGGTGGCTGGCCATTCGACCAAAAGTTTTAGGTGAACTTTCTTATTGTATATATATATATATATATATATATATATATATATATATATATATATATACACACCTAATGTCTTCATGATTGAACTGACCTTCTTTTAAACGACATAAAGAATGATATCAGATGAGCTCAGATTGTCTGTGTTTTGTTTTTCGTACAACAAACAGAATGTTCTCTCATTCAGGTAGCATCTCACATTGGGTGAGTTGTTAACCCTTTCACTGTTACATTTCAGTGAGTGAAAGAGTGAGTGGGAAAGAAAGTGAGTGGGAAAGTGAGTCAATCAGTGAGTGCTCTATTTGCCCTCTTTTTACGGTTCTTATAACAGCTGGGACGGACGGCCATGGGAAGACTTAATGGCTGAATATCCCGAAACGACCAGTGTCAATGGGAATCGAACCCCGACCCGGACATTTGCAGCACAACAGTACTCACTACCAGGGCCCCTTCCTGGGCACGAGAGACGCGTCCTGTTCGTGGCAAACCAGGTGCGTTGTTGTCCTTTAAACAAACACAAAACGGTCGGGGGGGGGGGTAGGGATACATGCCTGGATTTGACGCCATTTACGTAGCACATTGATTGTGCCTGAAATTAGAATAGGCCACATCCGCGGACGCGAATAGGGAAAATTATATTGGTTTGTCGTAATAGTACACGTTGAGGAGCTCGGGTTAATCTCCCACGCTGATTGCGCAGTATTCTAGGCCACTGCTGCAACGACGACGATCACAACAACAACAATCACAATTACAACAACCACAACAACAATAGGACGACTAGCAGTTGGCGCTGGCATTACTAACTGTTGCGCAGTCGACGCGCTCGGAGCGACGAAACCTTGTTTATAAGAAACATTTATTCAGGTAAAACTGATTACCAACTGTTAATGCCATCTAAAACCTGCACATCGCCGTACAGTGGCAACTCTATACGACGATCCCCCGTTGAGGCGACTCCCGAGTCGGTTCCCTTATCAGAGACTGTCGGTTCAAATCCGGCTCAAAACTGTGTTTGTGGAATGTGCTTCCCTAAGAAATGGCCCCTCGGACATAAGTCCTTGGTCTGACCAGCGCCGAGGTTAATCAACCCAACTCAATACAAATAAATTGAGTTCTCTTCTTTATGTGAGTGGGTGATTGAGTGGGTATATGTGTGTCTGAGGTAATCTTTTAATTAGTCTTAATTTTTGTTACAGTGACACTGGTCGATCGAGAATCTGAAGCTTGCAAGGCAACGCTTTAACAACGCCGTTACCGAGGCGCCCTTTATACTCGGCTTATACTTGGCGAGGTTGGACCAACTTCCATTTCGCTGATCCGTCTACAGGAGGGATCGAAATGAATGATGGTCCGTCGGTCAAAGACCAACAGATAATGAGAAGGACTAATTGATATGATCGACAGTTGATCCGTTGGACCAATATATAATAATGGTCCTTTGATATTCCGCAGTTGACCATATCACGAAAACATACTGTTTTTGTAACATACTTGTTCATTGGTCAGATGGTGAACTTTGCCACTCCTGTCGGCCAATCATATTTCGCTTTATAACAGATCCTTGGGATTAAAATGGCCACAATTCATAATTTCTTTGGTGGACAACGCCACCCCCCGCAAAAAATAACAACAATTAAAACTCCAGAACAAAAGCCACATCCCATTTTCATCGATATCCCCCCACAACTGATCGATTGACTCGCCTCGCTTTAGGCCGCTTTTTATAGGACCAAATAAATTTAGAAAGAACTGATTACTTTTGAGACCAATTGGTCCTTTTGACCAATAGACGTTTGTTCCTTATTTCTAACCCTGTTAATTATACAATGAACGCAATACAAGATCATAAACAAATAACAAAAAAACACATTCCATGCATCCCTACGACGCCAACACCCCCATAACGCCAACATCCTTATAACGCCAACATCCCTATGATGCCAACACCCCTATAACGCCAACATCCTTATAACGCCAATATCCTTATGATGCCAACACCCCTATAATGCCAACATCCTTATAACGCCAAGGATCACTGACAAATAAAGACAACATCCTATACACTCCTATAACAACAATAAAGACCTTACCTGATACAGCCGTCAGTACTGATGTTACCTGATTTACAATACAGTTCCCGTACAAACCACTACTATAGATACAATGATTAACTGGCTTCCTAAAGGGCAGTTGCTATAGGTCGCTTCCTACAGGACCTATGAAGTGGGATCCTTCCTACAGGATCTTTCAGGTGGGATCCTTCCTACAGGATCATTCAAGTGGGATCCTTCCCATAGGACTTTTCTTTTGTCTTCCTCTAATTAGCAGTATGTGTAATATTTATCTATGTTTCGTTCTCCTAGTAATACCTCTGTTGGGGGGGGGGGTGGGCGGTGGGTTATCACATGGAGTAGCCGGCTACTCACTGACTGACTGACTGACTGACTCACATACTCTTCCAACCTATCCATCCACTCAAACAGACATCAAAAGTAAAATATTGTATTATTATTATTAGTAGTATTGTAGTAGTTGCAGTAGTATTGTAGTAGTTGTTATAATAGTATTAGTGGTAGTTGTGATGATAATAATAATAATAATAGTGGTAGTAGTAGTAGCAGCAGCAAAAGTATTAGTAATAGTTATAGTAATAGAAGTAATATATTATTATTGTTATTATTACTATTATAACACCGAAACTATCCAATCACTGTTACTATTTCAGCTATTTATATTCAACTCTATCAGATCATATATCAAGTTTCCACTGTAAAAACACCCCGACAAGGAACGAGCACTTTGCGATGGTCTCGTGCAAAACAACAATTTTCGCCGCCAGTTTTCAGAACCGTAAACGGTTGATAAAACGTCGCCCGTTTGTTACTCGTAGATGGCGCTTCCCGAGCCCACAATAAACTCGACTTTAACTTGAGGAATGATAGATAAAGAATAGCTCAGATGGGTGGCAACGACGTCAGCATTCAGAATAGGAACGAAAATAGGAGATCATCTTAAGTACCAAGAAGCCAAGAAATGGGATGACGAATAAAATGGATACTGTCGTTTTACGGCCACCAGCTCTGCACTGAGCACTGTAAGGCAAATGGGCCAAACAAGCTTGAAAGGCGAACTGAAAGATGAAACGTCCCTTAGTCGTAAAGCGATTTGAAGCCCAGTCCAAGAGCTATGTGGTCAACCGCGCTAAGGATGTGCCAGTGATGCTCCAAACAGCCGAAAGAGATATGACCCGTTTTTTGCTGGTACGATGTATACATACATGCCAACAATAAAGCCAACTTAAAAGACGAGAAGCACGAGAGAATGTCAAAATAATACCTCCAGAGTGCCACAGTTTGGAGATACTGTTTCTGGGTGTTTTTTTTGTTGTAAAAAATGAACAAATGCGAAACTTATCATACGCAGTGCACTTTTAGGAAGCCGTTGATGATAATAGATGACACGTAATATCGGCGTCATTTGTGGCGAGAAATAAAACGAAGAAATGCCAGCTATCGAGAACCATAATAAATTATCAAATAAACAGGAACAGCCTATTTTAGGCAATCGACGAGAGACATAAAGGTCAACTGACAGGAAGAACAACATCATTTGCCTCAACCTGGATGATGGTATGCTGTCTAAATACAATACGGATGAGGATTAGCTTAGATTACGAGAAAGACAACAAAACAATAATACTAGGTGTCACGCAGCACGATACGATGATAATGATAATAAGCCGTTACAGGTAACAAACAGGAGAGAAGAACGCTCTCTACGATCCGCACGAGGATGACTCATGACAAGATGCTGAAGGTTGAAGGTGAGTCGGCACATAGGATTAATGACTAGATAATGTTATCTAATATATTCAGTAGCTGGTAGGATAGCGTTATGTTGGGTAAGGAAAACCTCAACTTTCTCTTTTTAAGGAGGGCGCTTCCTCCGTGGTCTAGCGGTAGCGTGTTGGACCACAGATCACTACCACACGTGTTCGATTCTGGACGTGGGCATATCCGAAGCTTGTTTCGTCTTTGACATCGCATTATTATCTTTAGAGGTCGCTCGGCCCATTTAGCCTACCATGTGCACAAAAGTGGCCGTAAAACATAACTCATCATCATCTTTTTAAGGATACGACATGAGGACAACGAAGAAGTGTCAGACAACACAAAACTGGTGACGGGATGTGAGGTTAGAAATACGATAAGAAATTGTAGCACGCCAATAAAGGCAGTGTTGTTGGACAGCATGCCGCGTAAATCGAACTACTCCACGCAACCATCGCGTAAATCGAATCCCCAAACCAGTAAGAGAGTGGGCGATATGTTTGAAATTTCCTGTAGACGGCAATCAGTAGGTCGTAGGTTCATCCTGGTTATTTCAGCAACAATTCAAAGGATTGGAGAATCACAGCGTATAACCTTTCAATCACTGACTTTCTTCATATATATATATATATATATATATATATATATATAGTGTGTGTGTGTGTGTGTGTGTGTGTGTGTGTGTGATGATTAATGTTGTACGGCCACTTTTGTGCACAAGGTAAGCTAAATGGGCCAAGCGACCTCCAAAGATAATGAGGCGGTGTGTGTGTGTGTGTGCGTGCGTGTAGGAAAGTCTCCAAAATAATTCCCCGGATTAATTCCAGCCGAAGTCGAAAATGCGAATCATAAAATTATTAGATCAATAACGCCAGATATGAACTATAACATATTTAGATTGATTAAGAAATATGTCACTGCCACGTGTAACAAATAGTAGCATTTTAAAATCAATGTTGCTGCAGGAACTGAAATCTCTAATTCATTTATTTCTTTGCAGGAATTCGTGTAGCTTCCAAATAAAATAACCCTTTCTTTGATTTTTGTCGTCGTATTTTCTTCATTCCAGACTGACGCCAGAGAACCTTTAAGACAATGACTGATATCTTGTAGACGAATTTCTTTCATTAGGCTCAGACGGTTGTGTAAATGACTTGCTGATTTTTGACACTTCACTTTGTCTGAGTGTTGTTGTGTACGTCATTGTGGACGAAATGAAAGGGGCGTTATTCGTTCGGTGGCGGATTGACTCCTTGTCCGAACGTCAAATTGACTCGCTGGCTGGCTGGCTGGCTAGCTGACTATCTGTCTGACTCGCTGATTCACAATTTCTCTTTCATACATATGTGAAAAATATTTATAAAAAAATAACATACACCAGTTTAAATCTGATCCTCAATTTCGTTGAGAATACGATGTCTCGGAGAAATTCCTTATCACTAAAAGTCATAATCTTTCGCGTTAAATATAGTTCAGAGTTCTGAATTATCAGCGAGACGAATTTTATTAGATTAACGATCTGCATAGATTGACATTTGATCAGTTCGTAGTTGCAATGCTGCAGATCAGGTCGTAGATTACTGGATGACGCTAGATGTCGCCACAAGTTTGATAATCTATCGATAAGGAATCGCCAAACAGACCATTCCGAGTCTGAGCGCTGGTAGAATCTACATGCTACCATACATTAGCATGTCTTTAGCCAAGTGCTGACTTCATCTCCACATCTTCAACGTGACTAAATTACAGATAATGTCGGGTAAAAAAGAAAGATAAAGTAGTTGGGTTTAGGAAGTTGGGAAAATAGCACCCCCTCTCCTTGATAAAACACAAACAAATATTTAGCGTCTCGTTTTTAAATTGTGTGTGACCGCGTGTCATTGTGTGTTGATCCGTGCATGAATCAAACATATTATAACTAAAAAATATAGTACCGGTATTTGTTTGGTGCACGCAAAAACGCAACTCCCTATATATATATATATATATATATATATATATATATATATACCGCGGCACACACACACACACATATATATATATATATACAAACACTCCCAAAATATATATATATATAATATACAAAGAGAGGGGGATATGGGACCATATATGAACACACGAAAAAACACACCTTCACTTATACAATCACTTGCTAGATGCTGCAAACCAAATCCACAAAGAAGAACCACACACCGGAAGATGTGCTCGAAAATCATCATTAACTGTCATTTTCGATTTGTTTTTCGAAAAATAAGAAACCATTAACCAAATCAAACAACAAAGCCAAACAACAACAGTATTCGTTCTGGAACAAATACATCACAAGACTGGAAGCCAACTACAAGTAGCCTTCTCGGAATTAAACGATTAAGAATGGTTACTTCCATCTTTGATCTCCAATGGCGCGAAGAAGCCATAATAAAAACCTGTGAGGAATTAAAGAATATTATTCTTCGAGAGAGAGAGAGAGAGAAAAACACCCGAAAAACCCGAATACATCGGTTTTCCAAACTTCTTTTTTAACTTAATATCTTTAGCGGGAAAACCTACATCAATCAATTAGAACTGACCGTCGCCGAATGAATACGGGGAAGCGATTGCCGGGAAATCAGTTCGCTTCGTCTCGCTCAGTGAGTTATCTTGAGTGAATGGCTCGCGACTTTCTCGAGTATAATTCGCATTAGCGGAGTTATTTGTCTTCGAGCCGGGGCGCGGTGAGTCGGTCGATGGAAATATATCGCTTCGGCCATTAAAACTGATGGCGCGTCGAAGGCTGGCAATATGTTTGTTATATTTGATTATAGCGCACGAGCTGCCGTTGTTGGCTGTCTAATGTCGGACGGATTGGATTGATAGCATAATTCGAGTATTATAAGAGGGAAAAATCCCGCACGCCCGCCCGCCCGCCCGCCCGCCGGCATCAAAGTCTCGTATCAGTTGATGTCGTTCTCCGGTGAGACGCGCGTCCACGGGGTCCTTTGTTACAGCAGGTCTTTATGTGTTCGCACCGTTGTCGGAAAAATAGATGAATGAATATAGGTGTTGGCGCGTGTTCATTTCCGCCCTTTCTCTATATTTCTATTATATATATTATATATATATATATATATATATATATATATATATATATATATA
Organism: Paralvinella palmiformis; assembly: GCA_025642065.1. Classification (NCBI taxonomy): domain Eukaryota; kingdom Metazoa; phylum Annelida; class Polychaeta; order Terebellida; family Alvinellidae; genus Paralvinella; species Paralvinella palmiformis. The sequence goes on along the minus strand of JAODUP010000284.1, from coordinate 99,664 downwards.
TATGTGTGATGATGTATGTGTTGTGTATGTGTGTATATTGTGTGTGTATGCGTGCGTGCGTGTGTATTTTTTCACTCACTCACTCACTCACTCACTCACTCACTCACTCACTCACTCACTCACTCACTCACTCACTCACTCACTCACTCACTCACTCTCACTAGCTCGCCCGCTCACTCGCCCACTCACTCACTCACTCACCCACTCACTCACTCACTCACATACATGCCTCACCATTTCCTTGGATATCTATCTATCTATGTATCTATCTATTCATCCATTCACCCATTCATCCAGCCATCTAACACCGTGTGAAAATGACTGGCTCAGACAATTTAAAATCTTGCCTACATCATTCTATTAATTCACCAGAGCCCCGAACACAGAACCGACGAGCCCCTCATACAAACAGTATCCTCAGTTGTAACGTCCTCATGTTACGTTTTCTGGAAATAACGAAAAAATAACTTACCTAGAATGTCCTTCTCGGAATATGAGGCATATATCACATCATAGCCATTTAAATTGTAGTATTTAAAACAGATTTTTTAAATAAATGAAACTATATATATATATATATATATATATATATATATATATATGTGTGTGTGTGTGTTTGTGTGTGTGTGTGTATATATATATATATATATATATATATATATATATATATATTTTGTGTGTGTGTATAGTATATATATATATATATATATATATATATATATATATATAAATCGCATGAATTCATATATACGTCATAACATTTCTGAGGGGTATACATTCCAGACTAAAATCAGTTCTCGCTCCAATTGTATACATTGTATAGACAAAAGAAGAAAAGACACGAACGCCCAAAATGCGAAGAAGATTTACAGGACGACGTCTAAGTGTCCTTGTCTGTCTCCATATACATCACCCGCTTCGACGGAGACTAGATAATGGAGAGCGAAATGGGCCAGAAACCGCTTACGAATGTTTTCAGCGCCATTTATTCACTCGTCGTGTAACATTTAGCTAATAGGGCTGTCTTTATGTTGCGTTAAGTTCAGCGCAGATGTCGACTCGGCACCATCGTAATTCCGTGTTCAGGAATAAAGTTCGGTCGCCATTTTCGTTGTTGTTGTTGTTTTGAAATACGCCTTGTTGTTGTTGTTGTTGTTGACGGTTCTATTTGTTCAAGTCGTCCGGGCTCCGCATTCACCCCCCCTTTCGCTAAGTATTATAATATAATTTGTGTAATGTTTCTGCACCCCCCCCAGTAAAACCCGGTTTAGCCTAGGTTTAGGCCGGGTTAACCTAGTAAAACCCACGTCTAACCAGAGATTAACCCACCGGGCTGGGCTAAACCAGTTTAACCCGGGTTAAACTCCAACCCCGATTGTAATACAACAATTGGCAAAATGTTTATTATAGAACACTCTCTAATGGAGATCACGGTTTTAGTAATCCAGTCCTCCAAAAGGGCGCCCAAACTAAAATTAATTTGGACGTGAGGGGGTCGGGAGGAATTGCCGAGGATGGAAGGCGGACGTTTTATTTCTAAAGACAACGTTATCGACGTCAGATGTATCTTCTACGGCATATCATCACCTTCAGTTCAAACATCCAAACGAATGACATCTCCGAAGGTCGCCAGATGTCATCTGAGACATCGAGTTTAGAAAAATAGATTTCCCGCTGACGAAATAAGTTCTGGGATAACAAGTCGGGAAAAAACGTACCTCATATCAGTATTGTTGCCGTCACGCATCTGTCGGTTGGATGGCCGTAATTGCATTTGAAGTAAAACCGCTGATGTTTATCCCGCGGAAATGTGCAGATTAATGATTGAAAATTCTTGCGGGAGTAACTCAAAACCTGCGTATTATTATTATTATCTAGAAACATTGACGGAAGGACATTTTACGCGAGAATTATTTCTCTGATTTGAAAAGTGCGTGTGATAAATATTATTTATTTTATGCAAAATTTCTGTGTTTTGCAAGTCAGAAACCAACCTTTAGGGTACCCCAATCTTTACATATTTAGCACAGCTTTAACAAGTCTCAAAATTACAGGCAACTGTTATATATATATATATATATATATATATATATATATAATATGAAAGTGTCTTTAATCCCATTTTATTTACAGTTGATTAATATGTAATTTTTACTAGAGCATATTTCCATTTCGTCTCCCGCTTTAACATACCTGAGATGATGACATACAGAACAATAGCTAGCAAAAAGTAGTGATATAATTATTACTATTATTATTATTATTATTATTACAATATGACAATTATGAATATCGAATAATCGGGATGAAGGAAGAAACCAAGTAAAGCACAAATTTCATAGATAAAATATTTTTGTTCAATCTATAAACATTGTATAATTATTTGCTTAATTAGTCAGGGATTGCGTCTGAAAGAGAGTGAGTGAATGGGTGAGTGAGTGAATGAATGAATGAATGAATGAATGAATGAGTGGGTTGTTTAACGTTCATAGCTGTCACATCTGGGATATGTGGCTGAAGCCTTCCAAAGAGAAAGCTCTTGCCAAACACCGTATACACAAACGTTAGGCATAATGATCAGTAGCCCATTAAAGGTACATATATGATAAGCTCATATCTAGAATATAGCCCACGAAAACATCATCGAAATTATTAATACATATCTGTCTCAAATGAGGGTAGAGTTCATCTGAATTGCTTCGTCTCGATGCTGGGCACGCATCTATGAGTCGGAATCGAACACATAGCCAAGAGGCTTACGGTGCAGCGCTATACCTTCTTATATTAGAACGATGCTCCTCCATTCGTCAATCTCATTTCATTCCACGTCTCTTCTAAACCACACTAAAGCGGAGCAACTGGCCACTGATATACCATTAAATCAGAACGTCAGGACTAAACCTTTCCACACTTAGAACCCCGGAGGCCTTCCTCCGACATACTTTGTTATTTTATTTCGAACTGTGGTTGCTATGTATTCGAAGTTGATATGCTTTCATCGAGGAAATGCTAATTTAGACTATTACATGGACAGGATCTGAATGTTTCCCATAGAAAGAAGCAAGAATTACAGCCATTTCAATTTCGCATGTCTGTAATGAATACACAAGTTGTCGTTATTTTATACTAAAGATATACACGCTTTACTCGAAGGCTGTGCCCTTTCGTTTTTTTTGAGAATCCTTTCTTTTGCACTTTACAGCAATCCGTTCGACAAACCACGCGCGTAGAAGCCACGTTTAGCAACATTATGAATAAAAGTAGCTCAAAAGTGACTTGAAAACTAACCGACAAGATCGCGAACTCCTAACACGCCTGAAACTTTAACATAACCATACCAATTGGATATGAGAAAAATTGTCTGGATCAGGTACCATGAGAGTCATCGACATAGAGAGGAAATATTTCGCGAGGTACGGCTTATTACGCGCATCCAAACCGGTTGAAATTGAGTTGAAATGCAAGATATCCTGGATCAATGTATATAAGCAGCTTTATCGAGATAGGCATCTGTTGGTGGTTCACGCAGAACTAATCGGAAATAATACGCATACGAAGGTAGGACGACAATTCAATAGTACACTTTCGAACTAAAATTCCACTCACCTGATTCTTAAACGCGTTATCCGACCGCTTTTATGGCGACGGAAAGCAACACACTTCGGTTGGATTTCCACTGGGAATTGTAACAATCGCGATTCCCGTCTGCGAATGGTGATTCTTGTTCGAAGTTTGCCGACTAACAGCAGCGCGGGCTCCGAGAGAGATAGAGAGAGTCGGCAGTAAGTTTTACTTTCCCGTCGACATCGGGCCCTAATTAGCTCTTGTTGCGTTCCGTCCGCCAAATGGTTCCAAACCCCCGTTACCAGAAACTGCCTTTTCTGATGACGAATTTCCTTTATATATACGGCGCTCACCACGCCAACTTCGAGCCTTCGAATCGTCGTCCCACGCTTGCGTTCAGTCAGCGGACAATTGGCGTAGCGCTAGTCGTCGAGATTAGCTCACGTCCGTGGACGGGGAAAGGCGAAAGCGGTACGCTTTAGCTGATGCTATATCAGCACGTGTCGAAGAGGGTAGGGGACCAGTCTAAGGCAGTCCCGCCGAGGTGTATTAGCTCGTCGCTGATTGGTCGATGTTTCGACGCGGCCCCCTGCCGGCGTGCTAATCACTGCAACGAGTCGAGAATATCAACGTATTCGATCCCTCATAAATTGATAGCTGGTTAACTTACAGACGTAGTACTCGGGCGTCTTATAATGCGTCTTGTCAGACTAGGCTGGCACCAGGAAGGAAGGAATTGGGCAACGCCATTTTTTCATAATATCCATTCACCATTGCCCCTAAATCCAAATGAAATATTAATAGAAGTCTTAGTATTAGTAGCAGAGTAGTTGTTGTCTTTGATGTTGTAATAATAATAATAATAATAATAATAATAATAATAATGGTAGTAGTAAAATGAATAGTAAAAAGAACAAGGCATACTCTATTTTAAGTGAAGCGTCACCGTAATTAGCTTTAGTCTTTATATTATTTGTATAGATCTGTGTAACATAAACTCTAAGTAAAATATTATGTGCACCTTTTGGTAAATGTTGGGCAGGAGTTGCGTTCATGCTGTGAACGCATCTCTAAGAATATATGCCATCCCCATTAATATGTCTCTATCCATTCCAACTAAACTGCCAGCCTTAAGTCGTTTCCTATGTGGCCATTCGGAGCCGGGCCCGCATAACGTTCACCAGTAATAGGGAGTCAGCGAGCATATATATGAACTACTTCCCAAAAAGGTATATCATCTATTTGTCCTCATTGGAATGTCACTTGTGTAGGCGTCAGAGATCTGGGACACTCTGATCGACGGATAGCCAGGCCAGCTAGACAGATATATAGCTAATAACGTTGAAGAGAGAGAGAGAGAGAGAGACAGACAGACATTTAGACAGATTGATAGACAGAGATATAATCCGACTGGAGGTCCTCCTTGTTTCTCTCAACAGCTGACGTTAATGGCGTTCAGTTTGATGACGACATAAGGCAGTTCACTTTGAACTATTTACACCGATAACGCTATCGACGTTTACGGTTAGATGATGATCTATTAGGGATCTATTCTCTGGTTAGCTTCACGACTTTGTCCTTCTTTGGTGATCTTTATACAGCCAGAGCCAGTTTTCGGCATGTTTATGGACAATTTTGCAAAAAATATATCAAGGATGATTTTAGATAAGTCAGGCGCTCAGTTTGAGCTCTCTCTCACTCCCTCTTTTTTTCTCACTCTCTCCCCCCCCTCTCTCTCTCCCTCCCTCTATCTCTGTCTTTCTATCTCTTTCTCTGTCTGTCTCTCCCTCTCTCTGTCTGTCTGTCTCTCTCTCTCTCTCTCTCTCTCTCTCTCTCTCTCATATATATATATATATATATATATATATATATATATATATATATATATATATATATATATATATATATATGGTCACAACTGGGAACTCATTAGACAGTAATCCATCAAACACGGATAGGAAGGGGATTTTAACCATGCCCTGGAGATCTGCAGCGCCCTTAATGCACCATGAGAGACTACTCTAAGAGGCTAGAGTATTCGATTCTGATGACAGATACATGGAGTTTAATCGCCGATTACTTTTGAACACTCTGGAGGGTTAATCCAAATACATGTTGACGTTCACTTCCAACGTATTACCGTAGATCGCCTAATCTACTCATCTACTATAGATATAGATATATAGATAGATAGATAGATAGATAGATATAAATATTTTTCTTCAAATTCACAATAATAAATACATAGTATATATCAAGCATATAATTATAATTACATGTGAATTTGCGAATTTGGGGGACCGATGTAGCGTGAGCTGTCTTCCCATCAGCCCCTATTGATACCAATATTCCAAGCGATTGCAGAATTCGAAAAAGTGCTTGGATATGAAATTCCTCATTGTTCAATGGAGCCACATAGAGCCTAAATTAAGAACCGATAGAAAATAAATGACAGGAATCAGTCAAAACACGAAATTTATAAATATCCTTTATCGTTGTCTAGTAATCTATCAAGAATATATTATGAAAATGACAATACACACTTAATAAAGCGCCAATTCTAGCTATACCATTCTAAGGTGCGGTATATAGGTTAATATATGGAGCACAGACTGATCAACATTATTAGTAGATGTTTGTTTGTTTTGTTGTTCGGGGAGAATCCCCAGCCTGTCGCTTATTTGGCACAGCCTCTATGTTGGAGTGGTTGAAAAAGCTCCTCCTCCACCACTCACAAGGGAGCAGTACGTCATGTTGTTTTTAATGTACCCCTTTCTTTTAAATAATTCAGTGGAGACGGCAGCGCCATTTAACGTGGTCATCCACCCACGATGTTGTCAGCCGAGAAATTAATCCCTGGAAAAGTTTCGACCTCTTACGGGGTTCGAACCTGTGACCGTTGGCACCGAGTGCCGGGTGCTTGGCCGCTAGGCCACCGGAGCTCACTTAGTAGATGGCATCAAAGGCCATGTCAAATATAGACGGTTTTCAATCTGGATTTGGAAGGTTCTGTGGTCGAAAAAGATCTCATTTGTTCTGGGAGATGATTCCATGCATTTGGTCCAGGTATGCTAAAACCAGCTAACACCCAAGACGTACCTGGGTAGACTGAGTTCATTACACAATACACAATATGACATCTTAGCATTGACCTGGAAGTAAGATGATAAAGATTCTCATCAAGGTTGCTGCAACTAGTCGTGTCGTTTACGATTATTCGTTGTTTATATTTCTCAGTCCAGATTCGTGCCACTCTCTAGTTCAGAACATCAATAGGTAAGTTCGATTTGCAGGAATCAAAGTTTCCATTGTTCTGGCACGTATACCAAAAAAAACCACCTGAAATCAACTGACCCAGTTAACGGCGTGGAAACAGGGATATGATGTTCACGTGATAAGATAAGACCCCTTATCCCCTAAACCATACGCCCGTACAGCAATCAGTAGTATACTTCCTGGGGAGTTGGTACATTCATAGGATCGCACTGGATCCTGGATTCAAAATAATTGAATACGAAATGTTTTATTCTCAGACCAATGACATAAGGGGGGGGGGAGGAGCATTAAATATCTATGAATACAGTAGCTGTTCATCTTTGTATACGAGAAGTCTGTATGTAAGCTGATAATACTGCGGGAAGCCATTATTCAGTTATGCATTATATTTCCTACTACTAATGTGTTTTTCTACTGTTACTATTACTACTGCTACTGCTACTACTATTACTACTACTACAACTACTACAGCGAAGATCAAGATTGATGCTTGATGTTTTACGGCCACTTCTGTGCACATGGTAGGTTAATTGGACGGAGACGACTTCGAAATGGAATGAAGCAAAGTCAAAGATGAAACACCTTTCAGATATACCCACGCTGAGATTCGAACTCAGGTGGTAGTGATCTGTGATCCAACGCGCTACCACCTAGACTATTGAGGCGTCCAACTACTATGAAGCTTCGTGTTACTACTATTATCATAAAAATTTATTTCATCTTTATTATCATCATTATAGTCATAAGTATCATCAAAATAATCGTCATCATCATCATCATCATCATCATCTCCATCATTATCATCAGTTAACCATCATGACTGTCATCATCTATCATCACACATTGTTAGCATCACCATTGTCAGACCGATCTGAAGGCGGTAATCATCAAAGTTTCGCCGGTCAATCTCACTTTGTGATCAAAGTGCCGACAATAGACACAACAGCAGCGAGCACGGCATCATTAACAAAAGCATCCTCTCTTCAAACAGCAACAGTCGCCGTTCGAACAGCAGCATCCGCTGTTCATTCAGTAGCGGTCACGATTGATTGAGCAGCATCCGCTGTTCATACGACAGAGACACCTGCTCTGACCGATTCTCGGCAATTCATCCTTTGTTCCTTTTACCTTTGACGTTTAATTCCCCGATCACCCGATGATCACCTTTATAATGTTGTATGCCCGAGGTTACGAAATCTAACACCCGGCTGGCTCGTATCACACTGCATTTAACGAGATTAATTTTATAAATACCTACTCGTACTAAAACTAGCCCCAAAGTTCGGTTCAATAAGTCAAGTGCTCCTATTTGTTTAATTACAATGGTCTAGCTAAGCAGCGTGGCTAATTCGACGGACTGGTGCTGGCTATGTAGTGGGTCTTTGATCAGAAAAGCTAAACGTTATGGCTAATAGAATCATGCTAAGTATAAAGTAATAATAAAAATTATAATAATAAAAACAATAATAATAATAATAATAATAATAATGAAATTAAATAAATACAACTATATCTAGGTAGCTCTATCAAAGATAAATGACACATATCCCACACATTTTCTGGATCACACCGTCAGATATCCCATAATAAACGGTTTATGTCAACGGTAGAAGTATCTATGATCGTATTATCGCGCTGATGATGGGGGGGGGGTGTCACAAAACATAGCCGATGGTTTACTGTGTGGGGTATACCGTGAGGGGGGGGGGTTCTCGGAGCTGCGGGGCCCAGTTGGGAGCAATTGATCCAACTGGCTTGAAGTCGACCATGGGTGTAAGGGTTGGCATTTTTACGGGGAGGGGTGCCCGCGGGCTAGAGTGTCGAAATGTTGGCTTAGAAAGCTAGTTGGTCTCGGATCGGGGAAATCTTAGAATATTAATGCACAAACTTGTTTATGATTATGGGAAAGGTCAACATCAAAGGCGTCCTTTATTGACTGGGATATGTCTGGATCCAATCATGTACCACGATCTTAAGGAATACTGGATTAATGGGTGCCCAGGGTGCCTCCATGGTCTAACTGGTAGCGCGTTGGACCACAGTTCACTAGCACCTGAGTTCGAATCTCGACGTGGTCATATCTAAAGGGTGTTTCATCTTGGACTTCCCTTCATTAACTTCGGAGGTCGCTCGGCCCATTTAACCTACCATGTGCACCAGAGTGGCCGTAAACATCAATCATCATCACAATCATTTTAATGGATGGCCAGGAAGATTGGGTTCAATTGATGATGATGATGATTATTATATTTGATTACGCTCGCTGATGATTTCAGTTGATGATGATGACCGAAAATGCACAAACGTGTCACCAGCTAATGGCCTGCCTTGTTTACATAATACGGTCTGTTATCGCTTATCCGCAGCCAAATTATGTGTTCGGGTAGAAATCCATGTCTAATCCCAGAATCCTTCAGCCATGTAATTCATACCCATTGACCATCCCAGAATCGGCTGAGGTATGTTTCATCTTTAGCTTCGCCGTTTCGCCTTTGCCGGCGACTGTGACAAACTGAAGGAGACGCGTTAATATCACTGCCGAATAATGATATATGAAGATCGACGCTGATGTCATCCCCAAGTTTGACACCGAATCCATAATATCATGACTATTAATATCATAATTAATATTTTTCCCACCATGGTGACAGTATACCCAATGTCTGAACACCGACGTCACAGTTGACACTGTGGCAAAGGTCAATTTTTGGAGACAATATACAGTCGAGTATCGGGATAAGAGTCTCTGGAGAGCCGTATTTTCCCATAGAACACTACACTCTTTATGTTGAATCGATTAATTCTCCGTATTAATTTCCCCATTTAAAGTTTTTTTTCATGTGTCTGATCTAACGGTAGCGTGTTGGACCACGGATCACTACCACCCGTGTTCGAATCTCGGAGTGCACCACATCAGTCATCATCATCATGTGTCGGGTTCCTGACGAGTATATCAGGATCCAAGCGACCATTTAACACGTCTTTTGATTCATGCAGGTCTTACTACTAACATGAATGACTCACGTGACTTAAAATAGGTCTTAAGGGATGATAAGAAAACGATGCTCGGTCTGATTTCAGAATTCATGTACATAAAAATGCAATACATAGAATACAATATTCTAACATTAGGTACATAAGAAATTCCGAGGATAACACAAAAAATCGAAAAGACTTATTTCAATTGTGGTCCTCAAATAATAATATGGAAACTTTAATAATATCAGCCTTATTAACTTATTACTCACTGATATATTATATAATTGTCATTGATTAATGACAACAATTCAGATGTTATTATTAATAGTGTCTCCTTGTAATAAATCAATCTGTGAAGTCAATAAATCGAAAGAGATTCTGATGAAACATTGCGATTTAGTAGAAATATCTGTAATGTATCAGTTGTCGTCGTCAAAAAAAGTTTCGTTTGTTGATATAGCAACATTTGCGATGAGGACTCAACGGTGTGTCGACGCAACGTGCACAACGTCACGTGATAACGTTGTTTTTCGAAACTACTGGAACTGGTATATTTCAAATGAACAAATATGGATTATGAAATATAAAATTGTTATTATCAAAATCATGTCGGATATAGAGTGATGCCTCATATCTGTAGTCGGTTCACTAAGTTGAGTAAAATGTCCGCAGAAGAAAGTATACGGTTAAACGAGGATTAAAATACATTGTCTATGTTGATTGTACACTGCCTATTTTGATTGTACACTGCCTATGTTGATTGTACACTGCCTATTTTGATTGTACACTGTCTATGTTGATTGTACACTGCCTATTTTGATCGTACACTGTCTATGTTAATCGTGCACTGACTATATTGGTTGTAGGCTTTTTATGTTGATCTACACTGTCCATATTGATCGTACATTGCCCATATTGATTGTACACGGTTTAAATTGATCGTACACTGTCTATATTTATCATATGATATATTTGGACTGACACCTCTTATTATTTAGAAAGGTAATCTGATTACATAAAACCTATCTCCTGATCTTCAAAGGTTCGGTTCGTCCGTTCTGCGTTATGAAACAACCCCCTTAATGTACAACAAACCAACAACTTCGAGTTTCAAGTATTCCGACGTTTTCTCTAATCCGACATATTATTCCGTTATCAGCGGGTTTCGATTATCCAGGTTTGACTGTATCGAGGATCAGCAGCAGAATTAAACCTGTTTTTGTAACAGAAATCTGGATACTTCCGTAGCAAAACTGATAAACGTGACAGCCACACCTTCGGGTTCGAATCGCATTTATACTGGTAGACAACTGAGGGGGGTTAATATATCCTGCGATTAAATAAAGACAATGACGTTACAACACCGAAAAGCAGTCGATGATTAAATCAGATTTAATGAAGGTCAACAAAAGAGGACAGTGGTCTTCATATAGAATATGATACCTTGGCTGATATATTAATTATTTAAAAGTAATTAGGTCATTTGAAGGTCACGAAATCTGCGGCAGGCTATTTAAGGGAAAAATATTAAAGTTCTGCAAAATGACCTTAAAATATCCTCATACACTCACCCACTTTGTAAGAATTCATACCTGTATGCCGGTTACTTTATGAGTGCATCACCAAAACTGCAAACAAGAAGCTTGGTTGTCTAATTATGTCACTTGCACAATTGGATCATATGTCTAATTAGGTCACTTGCCTAGCTTGATCAGTTGTCTAAACAAGTCACAAGTGACAAGATATTTCATCGACTTAACAGGTATTCACAAATATAAAATAAATAGGCACAAGGCGAGATGGACAGACAGAGAGACAAACAGACAGACAGAGAGACAAACAGACAGATATGTAATTCGGAATAAGAAAGAGATTGAAGGGAGGCTACGTTACATCACAACCACCATCCATCAGGATCAGTTCCGGTCAGCTTTTGGTGCCGTCACGTGTTTCCGATGTGTTCGCCACGACCAGAAATCCCGGCAGTAATAACCGACCCGCCGCCCGCGCCACCCGGCGGCGACCTTCGCAATCGAGTCGTTCTTAATACCGACACGACGTCGGCGGAGCCACCGTCGCTCGGCGGCCGTCGTCTCTATTCCGCGCAACAATAAGCGCGTTGAAAACCGCTAATACCCGAAACAGATTGGACGACGGCATTATGGGGCGAGAAGGCACGGCGGGGATTAGACGGGCCGGCCTATTGTCCCCGAATGACAAAGATCAGCTCGGAATAAGAGCTCCGACGTTGGGCGTGGGATGTTAGGTTAAAGCGGGTGGGAGAATTCCTAAGTTATTAGTCGAGGCGAGTACGGACATATCGCGGACGCCGTGTATCTGGGCCGAAACGGGGTGTTACGAAATTACTTCGTACTAATCCCGGGGCGGATAAAGGCCCGGTGTGTGGATAAAGCCACGTAGGTCAAAACAATAATAATAATAATAATAATAATGATAATAATATGAATATGAATAATATGAATATCATGAATAATAACAATAATAATATTAATAATAGCCAAAATATTAGATATGAGGAAGAACGAAAACAAAATCCTCACCCTCGTCATCATTATTAAAATGACAACAACAACAACAACAACAAATATCAGGGATATTTAAAGTAAACACACGCACGCACTCACGCAACACACACACACACACACACACACATTCTATGCAACCTGATGAAGACTTGAATAGGTCGAAACCGGTCGTTGCTGTTGGGTTGAGTCGTGTTATATCGCTGCTATTAGTATTAATCTGAATTTATTCTGATTTATGCTTATATTATTCACACATTATTCATACTGTGTATTAATATTTTATTTCTCCATTTTAGGTTTAATGTTTCTTGGCCGTAGTGTTCGACACAAAGTCTGGTTTTGGTTTAATCATAGTTTCTTCTTTTTTATATTTAGATTATCCTCTTTTGAATTATTTTAGAAATTTTCTTTTTTCTTTTCATTTTTCTCTAATTTTACCGGTAATTAATTATACTTACAATTAAATATTTAAAAAAAAAATCAGTTTGGAGTTAATTGTTGTTTGAATGAAAGTATAACACCTGTACCAGCGCCTTAACTATCTTTATAAAACACACACACACACACACACACACACACACACACACACACACACACACACACACACACACACACACACACACACACACACACACACACACACACACACACACACAACACACACACACACATATATATATATAGAGGCATACGTGCGTTTCCTCAGCGTGCCCTATACCTTTGTCTACCTTTCCTCGCCAACAGGTAACAAGGCGAGATGTTCCATTAATCTTGTTTAATTATTCAGGTAACGCGAGCCAAAAATCCATGTATCAGGACGCTACCGATTACAGCGCCACCTGACGGTTCTGACAAAGGATGGCTGGTTGACTGTATAAACCTTCGATTTGACGCGGCTATTGTTAAAAGGTTCCATAAGTGGCCGCCTCTGATCGAAAGTCACCAAATGGACTTGAACTTTTTACCGGAGATCGTATGAACCGACCTATATTTGGTGTGGATGAAATTTCAGCCATCGTTATCAGCAATGGCTGAAATTGTGGAATGGTCGGCTCTTAGTAATGGGAGATCCAACCGTGATGAATGATTTAGTAAAATAACATGATATTTACATTTTGATTGTAAAACGTCAATCAAGTGACGTCAAAGGAACAAAAGATCATTATCTGGTTGGAACGGATTTTGAAATTTCGGAGAGGAAGGTTGATGCAGGTTGTCGCAGTTGTCTTTGTTGAAATTATTCAAAATTGCTCACCGGGGCCTTCTAATGGCGCAGCTATTCTAGCACTGTACTGTGAATATAAATGGGTTGGCGGTTCGAACCCTGTCTGCGTGAAATTTGTTACACCTTAGATATATGGCCGACGTGAGATTCCTTAGGTAAACAACCTACACATCCAGGTGTAAGCCAGATTAGAACCAACAACCTGAAACTTTATATATATATATATATATATATATATATAATGTATATTTAATAAAGCGCCATTACTAGCAGGAGCCATTCAAAGGCGCTGTATAAAAATATGTAACATAATAATACCCCAAATAATATGTCTGTTAAAACCATGTAATGATTTAAAAGATAATAATTATTTATCTGTGAAAGCAATTCTAAATAGGTGTGTTTTTAGAAGAGATTTAAAATTTTCAAGAGACTACGCATTTCTAATATTTGCCTGCAACCTATTCCACAAAGTGGGGGCTGTAACGCTAAACGCACAATCACCATATGACTTGAGCCAGACACTGGCATCTGCAATAGTATCTGACTGGATGACCTGAGTTTTCGTGATGACTTTCTAATGGAAACCAGTTCACGCAGGTATTCTGGCGCCATATCGTTAATAGATTTATAAGTTATTAACAAAATCTTGAAATGGATACGCTGTCTAACATGTAACCAATGTAGGTTTTGAAGAATTGGGGTGATATGATCATATTTTCTAGTATTTGTTACAATGCGAGCTGCATTATTCTGAATTCGCTGAAGGCGATTAATATTATAATCAGATATGCCATATAACAGGGAGTTACAATAGTCTATCTGAGATGCTGGAGAGGCATGGACTACAGTTACAAGTGCTTCTTGTGTCAATAATGCTTTTAAACAGTGGATGTTCTTAAGATGGTAGTAGGCAGCTCGGCATACTGATGTGACATGTTCATGCATGTTAATACATTGGTCAAAAATAACCCCTTGATTTTTTTACTGACCCAGTACGGTTAACAGAAGATGCACCCATCTGTAATGCTGGTGTCATTAGGGATTTAACACAATGTGGTGATGCCAAATATAAAATATTTGTTTTATTATCATTTAGTTTTAGAAGGTTTTGAGTCATCTTTAGCCGAATATCAGCAATACAATGTTCTAAATTCTTCAAGGAAGAGGAGAAATTTAACTCATTGTCAGGATCCAGTGACATATACAGCTGTGTGTCATCAGCATACAAGTGATATTTAATCCCATATCGCTGCACAATGATCCCAAGAGGACGGGTATACTGAATGTCAGATAAAATACCATGAACAGACACTCTCTGGGAGCGTTGTTCCAGATAGGATCTAAATCATTCAAGTACTCTACCTGACAGACCAAACATGTCTTTTAACCTAGAGAAAAGTACATTATTGTCAACTTTATCAATTGCAGCAGACAGGTCCAGAAGAACAAGTATTACTGGCTTACCTTGATCAATTGACATTATAATATACTTTTTCACCCTAACCAAGGCTGTTTCAGTGCTGTGACCACTTTTATAGGCAGATTGTAGTGATTCATTAAGGTTATTAATAATTAAATATTTGTTTAGATGGAAAGCAACTAGCTTTTCTATGACTAGATAAAAATGTAAGATTTGAAACAGGTCTGTAATTGTTTAGAATAGTACAGTCCATGTTTTTTTAGTAATGGTTTTACTAAGGGCAGCTTTCGTGGATCTTTGGAAAACACCCAGAGATAATGATTTATTAACTATATTTGTAATTGGGTTTATCAGAACATCCAGACAATCTTTCATAGGCCATGTAGGCATAGGGTCAACAGCACAGCAAGCATTAGATGACCTTTTCAGCAACTGTCTGATATCCGTCTCTGTAAAAGGCTCAAATGTATCCATCATGGATAAGCGGGACTCTTCTACCAATGGCTTACCCTGTGATATGGTGCTGGACTGGAACCCACTATATACATTTATGCAGTTTGACTTTTATGTAATACTTTATTCACAACACTGAAAACAGTCCTTTGATTTCCCTTGGATGCTTTGATCTTTCTATTATAGTATTCAGATTTAGCAGAGGCAAGGGTATTTTTAACAAGAATTTTACTGACCTTGAACATTTCAAAATGAACACACAAACTGGTCCTGATCCACAACCGCTCACAATACCCTCTGTGTCTCTTTGCAGCCTTTATATTCTTATTGTACCATGGAAGCATTGGTCTGCTTGACATTTCCTTTGTCCTTAAAGGTGCATGTTGATCTACAATGTCTCTCAATGTACTATGATAGAGATCCACCAGATGATCCACATCATTCAGTGGATCCAATACCAGAGAAGAGACTCGCAGATCAACAAGAAAAGCTTCTATATGAAATAACTTTAGCTGAAACAGATTGTTTCTGTAAAGATACATTAATGTTAACAAGGAAATGATCAGACAGCATGGAAGACACCGACACACCCTTAATCAAATTGTCATCATCACGGGAGATGACAAGATCTAAGATGTGACCATGTCTGTGTGTTCTTTCTTGGACATGCTGCCTGAGATTGGCAGATCTAAGAATGCCAGCCAGTTGTTTGGTATCTGCATTCCTCTGGCAATCCCAATGTATATTGAAATCACCTAAGATCAACAGATGGCCTCTGTTGGTAGCAAGAGGGTCAACAAATCCCGAAAATTCATTGAAGAAATCTGCTGCTTTCAAGCCATTTTTCTTAGTGGGATGTAATCGGTAGATAATAGCTACACGAACACTTATCCCCCCAGATACAAAAGTGGCAAATGGGTTTCACACTTCAAAGAATCAGGAAGAAGAATGCCGACTCCCCACCCTTTTTGTGAATCCGAGCTGCATGGTGGAATGAATATCCAGCTGGAGTCACATCACCAACAGTTTTCTGGTCTGAGACATTACCAGTCAGCCATCTCTCTGTAATTACAGATCGACAGACAGTTAATAAGACCAATACTTACATTTTGTACAGCTGTGCCATTATATGGTGTTATTGGCACAGTGATCAAATTACTGGCATCAGACCCAATCTGCTGTGGATGTTTTCCACTAGGTGGGCGCATCGCTAAACAAATGGTATTACCACCATGGGGTCGTAAGGTAATTAACTGATCTCTAGCATAATTCATATAATTATAGAAATAAAATAAGTGAAAAATTAAAAACAAAACATACACAAGCAAAAACCGAGAAAAATAATTTTCAACAAAGAAGGCGCGAAAGCCAACTTTGATATATATATATATATATATATATATATATATATATATATATATATATATATATATATATATATCTCAGGCTCCGATATTGCAGTGGACAAACATAGCACGACAAAGTAACAAAGAACAATCATTATTTACCCATCTTTGCCATTTAGTAAAGTTATCTTAATATTATTATCTGAAATAAAAATTATTTTGTAAATCTTAACACCATAAAAGTTAAATCGTTTATTAGTTTAGCATAAATTAATCATTATGCCTAGCTTTAAACCTACATTGTTTTCTGTCCCATCCCCCCCCCAATTCTTCCTTAATTTACATCAAGGTTGTTTGATTTGAAGCACGACCTAAATACGCCTAAATTTGTTTTTAATATTATTAGTTTTGAGTTTTTCTTTAAACCTGGATGTTGTTGATTATTTTCTGTTTAAAATTTGGTTGTGATCTAATACACAATAATGTCAAATTTGATTTTCATTTATTTCTAAATTAGTTTTTACAAATTGAATCCGACGTTGGTTCGGTTTGGTTTTGTTGTTCGGGGAGAATCCCCAGGCTGTCGCTTAATCAGCACAGCCTCTATGTTGGAGTGGTTGAGAAATCTCCTCCCCCACCACTCACAGGGGAGCAGTACGGAAAGGTGGAGCCGAAATACCCTGAGGGTGGTCACTGCCAGAGTGTTTTAGTGAATCCGACGTTAGTCATATCCTTTTGTTAAATAGTTTATCCCATCCCATAATTTACATCCCATAATTAGGCGGTACTAGGAGTTCACCTTTTTTTCATCCGAAATGCTCTCTATCTGCAAATCATGTCTACTTCTCATGAGATTGAACATGATTAAAGTTCAGCATGATTAGAATTGGTCCGGATTACAATTGGGCACGGTTTCGGCTATCTTGAGGCTTATCCTGTAAGACCCTTTATGTTCGTGTTCGCCCTCATGTTTTTGCGATTTCTACCATTTCGTCTGATGTTAATGTCGTACGTTCCCATGCGTTTGTATTTGAAAAACTGTGAAATAGTTCTCTTTATCTTTCCTTTTTACAGTTTCAGATAGTCTCGAATTTAGGGAGTAGTTTCGGCCGGCATTCGCCAGGAGCACCACTGGTATTCGGGTCGAATTGTTCTAAAAGTTGGCGTTTCGTGTCTTCTTTTTTTGGTGATTATTTTTCTGTTTAGCGAAATCCTGATGATAAAAGGACCCGAAGAAACTTTATTTTACAATATTTTTAATGCTACAGCAAACCGACTGGGTCCACATTCAACTAAGATTATCCGGGTGAGAGTGAACAAACAGACGATATTGTATAATGCCTAAACAGGTGCGTTCCTTTTGATCCAGGGTTCTGGACGATGCGCTTAGTCACAGAAAGTCAACCTAATTTACACTGTCTTCAAAAAGAACCGAGATTCTACATCCTGTGATGCCGTGATTGGGTTTCAATCCCGCTGCGCCACTTTTCAGTTCCAGAATCATTCCCTGCCCAGAAAAACACCAGTGGGTTTAAGGACGGCCATCTTCCATGCCACAATGGAAATATTAACATTATCATAACCGGCAGTTATGCAAATACGGTCTAGACCACGGCGTTTAAACCTCGTTACGGAGTCAATAACAGAGCGGTGCGGTCTCCGTGTAATTAAACTTACGCTTCTTTTGTTAATAACCCGGCGCCAGGAAAAGGAAAATAACCGGACTCGTCTAAAACATGGAAATTGATATTCCCTAGCAGTTTCCCAAATCCGGTTAAGTCGTTTCTTTGGCCATTTTGCATGCTCCATTGTTCGTAAATTTGTAGTATTTAGTTCTCTGCCTAGTACGACGCGCACTGGCGACGCCTGGTGGGCGGAGGCGCAATGAGGCCCGACGTTTAATATTACGCGGCATGAGCTGGTTGCCTTTTCGGTTATCGGTTAAATGTGATAAATATAGAACCGAAAAAAAGGAAATAGCTTTTGCTGACTGGAAGATTGAGAGTTTAAATATTGCTGATTAGAGATTACCGGTCTTAACGTGACGAATCGCTTCCTCTTATTCGGTTTTCTGATGAATCGTCCAGAGGTTGTATTCAGAATTCGTCATCCGCTGTGGTGGTGCTTTGTCCTATATTGCTAACACACGCGTGAACACAGACACATACACGAACACGCGCACGTACACACAATCACACATACACGAACAAACAAACACGTACATGCACGCATATACACACGGAGGCACACACACGTACACATTCGCACACACGCACGCACATTCACTCACACACACACATAGGTATACACGGACGCGCACACACATATACATACACGTACGCACATTCATACACACACGCACACACGGGCGCACATTCACACACACACACTCGTATACACACACGCACGTACACACAGAGAGAAAGAGAGAAAGAGACACACACACACATATAGACATACACCCTCACACACGTACGAACACATACATACACACACAAACATATAAACCCACATACAGTTCGCCCTCTCCGCAAGTAACCACCATTAGCACAGATAGCAATTAATTACACTTTCTAGAATATTTTCTCTGCCGTTCTCGGATTTCCTCATTAAATATCACGTGACATTTTTCTCCGCGACCATAATTAAGTTTATATAAAGTCTAAGGACAATAACTCATCCCATTCTAACTGGTAACATCACCATTGTTATCTTCTATCAACTTCTATAAACTTCTATCAACCTTAGCGAGCTTATTAATATTCGCATCCAAACGAGAGTGCTCTCTGACGTCACACATGGCAGCATTTAGTGCTACATCGAGTGCGCATGCTCAGCGAGAAGACTAAAATTAGGATGCAAATTCAATGATAACGTAGGGTTAGCAATAATTAAATTATGGATTATATGGCTAGGCTGGCGTGATGTTAGACTTGTATGTATAATAGCTTTATGGTAATTAGTATGTAAATAGTATATTGTTGTGTTTTTATTATAATTATTGTAATTGGCATTATTATTATTATTATTATTATTATTATTATTATTATTATTGTTGTTGTTGTTATTACTTTACTGGCATAGACGTTATCTGAAGCAAATGACAGCTGAGCGAGTGAGTGAGTAAGTAAATAAGTTAGTGAGTGGGTGAGTTGGTTGGTGACCGAGTAATTTAGCGACCAACTCATTCTGTGTGTGTGTGTGTGTGTCAAACAAAGTAAACACCCACTCTATTTCCACCATTGGCAAACAGACAACAAACCCCGATGAGCCACAACACGGCAGAAGCTCCGTAAAGTCATTAAGATAAAGCCCTCATCGCGTAGCGAAGACGTCCTCAAAGCGAGTCATTTTCTGGGATTCGCAACATCAATCACAATTAGTCTCCGTACAGCCATCACCAGATGTTAATGATTCGCATCAATATCGTATAATCCACTTCGCGATGTCTTGCCGTTTATTAATTCATAGCCTTAAAGATTGGATGGCACTCGTCTTTCCGTGTCCTTAAAGACCATCGGAAGGGGAAACTAAGGTCTTAAATTGGTTAATCAACGCGTGTCGTGTATTACTGTAAGTTGGTTTGATTCAGTGCCTGCATAAAACGATTAATTAGCGATTTAAAAATATTCGAAATTTGTTGACTATTAGATAATGGAACGTCATATTTCATAATATTTCCACTTTTATTCCGACACATTTTTCCCGGAGTCACTTTTTTCTCCCGAATGGCCTACGGGCAGACTGGAGTCAGTCAAACATCGAAACCCGAGACTAGCCAGCGCTAGAAAGGTACGCGTGCAACGAGCGAAATTTTACTTTAATCGAATTGCTATGAAGTAGAACCACGCCGAAGCGCGTCAGATAATTGACTTATGAGTAGAACGATTATAGACATATCCGTGAGTCAGCAGCTCAAACACACGGCCCCTGTCGTCAGATATGTGAGGCTTTTCGTTTTGCGTTCGTCGAGCGCCGCGCAATAACCGGGAAAACTTTATCTGAAGTAAATGGGTTAGATCCCGTGACATTAAGTGGGTCTATCTATAAATAATTCCGGATCATGTTTACCACTTTGAGTTATGCTATTCTTTTTTTCTCTCCAGATATTGTTCGTAGAAATGTTGCCGTTTTACGGCCACTTTCGCGCGTGTAACTGGGCCAAGTGAAAGATGAAACACACTTCTGACATAGTCCGGTCGGGGTTTGAACCCGGGTGCTATAGATCGGTGGCCAGCGACACTAACAGTTGGGCCGTGGAGATGTTCTTGATGTTGTTCGTAGATGATGATGATTGATGTTTTACGGCCGCATTTGTGCCCATGGTAGGCTAAATAGACCGAGCGACATCAAAAGGTAATGAAGCAAAGTCAAAGATGAAACACCTTTCAGATATGCCCACCCAGAGATTCGAACTGAGGTGGTAGTGATCTGTGGTCCAACGCGCTAACAGTTAGACCACGGAGGCGCCCCTAAATATTGTTCGTTGAATATATTTAGCTAAATGCATTATTACTTTACGGAACACAATATAGACACATTATCATCTCTAATGTGGTCGGGTGTTAGTGGCCGTTCCGTTGTTATTGACAAAACGAATTATCTACACATCACTTTGGTCACTAGTTTGCGAACGTTTGTCGCCAACACACTTGTCGAAAAGGATTGTCACGTGACAGAATGGACATTGTTACACAGGCGGCATTTGGGTACGATTGTATAGAGCTGAATATATGAACTCGGATGGAAATAGAAAAACGATGGTTTAATCCTTTGGATGATTGATGATGATAGATGTTTTACGGCCACCTTTGGGCACATGGTAGGCTAAATGGGTCGAGTGACCTCTAAAGGTAATGAAGCGAAGCCAATGATGAAACACCCTTTAGATGTGCCCACGCCAAGATTCAAACTCAGGTGGTAGTAATCTATGATTTAACGCGCTACCAGTTAGAACACGGGGGCGCCCTTTAATCCGTTGATAAGAACCTTCCGAAACAACAATGGTTAGGGTATCTAGGTCAAGGTTAAAATCAAACCGAGGTACCTATATCAGTGGGGAACCCCCCTCATGAGGCTATATTTCTCTGGATTCACGCTTTTAACTTTCGAATGTCCGTTATCAACGAATTAATATTGTTATTTGGGAAAATACAATATACCCGACATTCGTAACATGTATAAATTCCTTTTTGTAGACATAGTGATTTATCTTACAACTGTAGTCCATGGTTTGGGTTAGATAAGTGCAAAATATATGAAATGTTAGGCTGTCGAACATCCAAACGGCTATCGTGATTTCCTTGCAGGTTTTAAGTCAATCACGGCACAATAGCCAATCCAAGCCCTCTGTGCAGATGGCTCTTAGTTATTTTTGCATCGAAATCGCTGATTGGCCGGAAAAAAACCGCCTGCCAATTCGGTAGCGTTGAGTGGTCGTGTATTTTGAGTTAAATAAATATGTGTAGGGATTGTGAAAATTGGGTTATTGGAGTATCAACAGGGCTTTGATTTGGTGTATATCAACAGAGATTTGATTTGGTGTATATCAAGAGAGCGAGTACAATTTGTTTTAGCTATTGCCCAATCCCCAAAGAATGCATTTGTGTTAAGAGTGTTTAGAGTGATTCCTTAGAAGTTTTCATCATACTCCGAAACAGACAATTCCTCAATAAGACTGTAGACGAGACTAATCCTAAAGACTTTATACTACGTGGATATTTCACTTGCACGTACGGAGAAATTAAGATATCGAGCAGAATTCGGATGCTATATAAAGCACCATCGCGGATACTCTGTTCTGTTAGTGAGCTCCGGTGGCCTAGCGGTTAAGCACCCGGCATTTGGTGCCAACGGTCGCACAGGTTCGAACCACTTAAAAGGTCGAAACTTTTCCAGGGATTAATTTCTCGGCTCACTACATCGTGGGTGGCTGACCACGTTAAATGGCGCTGCTGTCTCCACTGAATTATTTAAAAATAAAGGGGGACATTAAAACCCCCCTGAGGACGTAAAACACTCTGGCAGTGACCACCCTCAGGGTATTTCGGCTCCATCTTTCCGTACTGCTCCCCTGTGAGTGGTGGGGGAGGAGGTTTCTCAACCACTCCAACATAGAGGCTGTGCTGATTAAGCGACAGCCTGGGGATATTCTCCCCGAACAACAAAACCAAAACCAACTCTGTTCTGTTCATTTTCACCCAGTAAGTACATCTGGTCATCAATATATGTGTGTTTTAGTTTGCTCGGTTGTGTGTATGATGTCACCACTCTCTGTGCGCCAAAACTGGGCATGCGTGCATATTATGGTATATAATCAATTAGCCACTTGGTGACTAGATCAAAGTGTTCCGTGTAAAGACAAACTTATTACAAGATCAAATAGAAACGATATTTATTCATTTAAAGTCGGGTAGAAGTGTAAAAGATAACAGTAGCACAGGCGCCATTTGCCGATAAGGTATTATATACATATGAAGTAGGAATGGGTATATACAGATAAGTAGCATATAATATTTGTTATACGTATACGTACGAGCATACTCACATACCTTCTATACGTATTGTTATACGACGATTGTATTAACACAAAAACACATATTTTTGTATTACTACTTGAAAGTAATTAATAATGCCTATAAATGTCATGGCTATTAGAATCATCTGAAAAAGTTAATGACCACCAAGCAAAAAGTTTAATACAAGAAGGCTACTATCTGAGTAATGAAGAAGAAAGCGGACATAAATTAAAGTCCTTAGATGCGCACGACATTAGTAAAAATAGCGATAATGCTGTTGTTGCCGTTGAACGTATTTCAATCCGGAGTGATACGCCTAAATGAAGATACTGTTAGAGAAGAACAAAGAGTTGCATGGATAGAAAGCTAATGTAACCCAACAAATGTTCTTCACTCGTTGGTTGTCATCCAGTAGAAGTGTCCAGGGCCCTGGATCAGTAGGTGTATTTCCGGATTGTCAGCATCTACATCGAAACAAAGGGGCGGGCCATGATAAATCGGGTTAATTGCTACTGTAAAATTCGTGTTGTTGACCCATTTCCGTTGCTGATGTGATTCGGTCCTTGCCGTCTTTGTCTGTGCAGAAGCACAACGTGACATGTCCATATTAAGACCACCGATTGATACATCAATCACA
The DNA here is from genome assembly GCA_025642065.1 of Paralvinella palmiformis. Lineage (NCBI taxonomy): Eukaryota > Metazoa > Annelida > Polychaeta > Terebellida > Alvinellidae > Paralvinella > Paralvinella palmiformis. The sequence goes on along the minus strand of JAODUP010000284.1, from coordinate 75,697 downwards.
GCTGTTCGTGTCCTTCTTGCGACTCCACCACCGTACACAAAGTGGAACACTGATGTAATCTCAGCAATAGCAAATGCAAAGGAACATGGTTCAAACGTGGATCATGACTTTATAGACTCTCCAAAGCAGAGCAAGAAATTCAGACAAGGTTCAGATGCTGTAGTTGAAGAATTGGCGAACCATTTGAATGTAGACTATCCAGGAGGCAGTCCTCGTCAGAACACTTCAGTAATAGTCCGGTAACAAACATCAAAGCTAAAAGTGTTTCTTGGTCTTTATGGAAACAGGATAAATGCAACGAGTGCTAGAGTAGAAAGGGAATGGTTGGAGAGGATCATGGCATCGGAATTATGTTAGAAATATAATTTTGCCACATTTGTGACCGATTAGAACAAGAATTGTACACTGTGCTTTCGTCTGACCACTATCAGTTGTGAGCTAGGTATATTAAAACCTGACCGAAGGAATGCCTCATTAGTGTAACACGTGAAGCGTCTTATACTGCAGAGTCTTAAGTTCAACCCCCCGGAATATGTAATTTGAATTCAGGTATTTCAATTCAGGATATCTAAACGGCAACGAAAAGGAATCCTCGTTTGAGACACGCTCTCTTACATCTGCCATTGCTGAGATTACATCAGTGTTCCGCTTTGTGTATGCAGGTGGACTGCCGTGTGTGAACAATTTGACAGAAACAACAATGAATGCCATTAAATAGTTATCTTACACGCGTGGCCAGGCAGTCGTGTTCCTCCGTTGTTTAGCCAAAACAATTTCTTATAATAGATTGCTTCTCACTTTTCCGGAATGATTATTAATAAACCAAATATCAATATCATTATTCTGCTATTTGTTTGGCAGCCAGCTTTATGACATTAAGCAGATGCTGAGTGACAAAAAATGACAATTACACAACAAGCAAAATTGAAATGCTATTCTTTGGCCATCAGTATAATGGTGGTACTTGTATCGTATGTACTGGAGCGATGGACTTTAATCACATTACCTGAATGTCCTTCTAAATAGAGATTGGCAAATCTTACTTGATTTGCTTTAAATACGTTTAATCTTTATGTGGTGACGTATAATACGCAATGAAACGTCTATAAATAAATAATGTATACAATAAATTGAATTTAGGTAATATTTATTGAGAGTTAGTGACACTGTTTTTACTGCGCCAGTAGAAAATTGAAAATAAAATTTACATCTACGCGTACACACAACCTATGTTAAAACATAGGGTAACGTAAATCATTATCTGCTAAATAAATTGGGGGAGTGGGGACTTAAACAGTTTTGACTAAACAAAATACCGTGCTAGAGTGGCTCAGTAAGTATAGCCAGGATCCCGAGGCGACTTCGTCTAACCGCTGTCCGACCTGGATCAGGCCTATTACAGTCTATCTGGATAAGAAAACAAATCAGACCCGAAACTAATATAAAATGATACAAAAGAAGACCCTCTTTTGATTTTCTAATTATAACACCCGCATTACCTGGTATCAGTAAATAATGAGCGATATTAACAATAATGGCGGGAAGTAAGACACTGAAGTCCTCACTTGATGTAAATGAATAGACTTACTGATCGATAATGAGACAGATGATTGATGATTTAAGGGCCACCTTTGGGCGTGCACATGGTAGACTAAATGGACTGAGGGACCTCCAAAGGTAATGAAGCGAAGCCAAAGATGAAACACCATTCAGAAATGTCCACGCCAAGATGCGAACTCAGGTGGTAGTGACCTGTGGTCCAACGCGCTACCAGTTAGACCACAGAAGCGCCCTATTATTATTAATTATTATTATTATTATTATTATTATTATTATAATATCAGTTGAATTATTAAGGCCATTTTTATTTGACCTTTTTTACGATAAGTAAAGACAAAATTACTTTACATACGAGAACCTTGATATAATTCCGAATATCTGTCGAATTTCCTAATTAATTTTAAATTCAAAATGTCTAAATGAACAAATTGTTTACCAACCAATCGTTGATATCGTCCTCCACCTGAAGCTGTCGTTGGTAAACATGGTAATCGCTTGAGGATACCATCCGGAGAATGAGCTGATTGAGATATCGTGATCGGTTTTCGGTGCAACAACGCTGACCGCGGAAATGTGATGGAATATCGCTCGATCTACAAGTTACAGAATAGATAATAGGAAAGCCCGGAGATCCACACAACATTAACAACAAAAACGACAACTACAACAACAACATAATCTATCGGAAAACAGTTATTTATCAAAATATGTCAATTAATATAGTTCAAGGCGATTTAGTGTGTGTGTGTGTGGGGGGGGGGGGGTCGTTCCGATAACTCGATGGGCATACATTGCTTACCAAATCTCCAGGTTTTGGTTTCGAATCCAACTCAAGCCTTTGTTTATGGGATGTATTTTCCGAAAGAGTTCTTCCTCGACTATATGTCCCAGTTGTGGTCAGGGCGCCCGAGGCTAAATATCTTAAGTCAACAACAACAACAACAACAACAGCAGTAACAACCGCAGCAACAACAACAACAACAATAACAACAACAACACCAAAGCAAGTTAGGAGTTCAGTTCGGATGTCCAATCGTTCGTGCTTGGCTTCGAATAATCGTAATGACATCCACTTACTGAGTCAAGATAAGGTTCTTATCTCTGTACGACACCATGTGACGAAGTCAGTCTCTCCGCAACGCGATCTACGGAAAAGTCTAATTGTGCCACCACGCGATTAGTCAAGGCGTTGTTACTATTCCAGATAAGATATCAGGATTGGAGATCGTTCATTGGACAAGACTGAATGTCTAAACGAGTTAAGACCAGTTATTGCCCTGGGGATATTCGTGTCGAGATCTTCATTTTAATCTATTTGGAATACATTTTCTCAACGCAAACAAATAACAATCGAACTACGTGATGCATATTTTCGTAAATATTTGTCTAATCTTCACGAAGGCCGTCAAATTCAATTTCCAATTGAATGCGTCAGATGCAAGATATAATCCTTTATGAGAATTCATCACAATGCAGGATGAAATATGACCATCATCTTATTGTCTGACCTGATACGAGATCATTGAAAGTCAGAAAATTAAATCTCACTAAGTAGCTTTTTCGATAAGATGCTACGAGGGTCTCACTTGAGATTTTGTATTAATAAAGTTAAATCAAAATGCTCTATTGTGTTCCTTAATAAATCCAACATAGAAATGATTTATACGTATCCCTCAAAGTAAAGGAAAGGTTGTTGTTTTGTAGACACATTTAATTACATGGTAGGCTAAATTAATAATAATAATAATAATAATAATAATAATAATAATTACAAACTTCATCAACAAATCATCGGATGCTAAATGATGTAATTGAGCTCCCAAGGTATTGAGGCGAAATGAAAGCTAAAACACTCGTCAGACATAATCTCTGCTCGGGATCTGGATTTGTGTGTACAGGTAATTAAAATGTCCACTTATTGTAATGTCTCTGTCGTTTTATAAATCACGGTTTTGATTAACTTAACATATAAAACGACTAGAATGAATAATATATGGAGTTTTTTTAAGGTATGGTATTGATAAGGACGTATAGTTCCTGAGTATCGCCTTAAACAGAAGTCGTTTGACGATGAATCAAATTAATTGTACATTGTAGATATTTGTATAATCAAACGATAATTATATCCAACTGTCCGGTTATTTTAGTACTCACGGCAAGGAATTCGTTTATTGGCACAGGTCAGTAGATAGAATTGTTCGGTTTTACTATTTACGAGCTATTTTATTCCCTTTCTAACAATATTAATAATTTGAGTTCATTCTATTTCAGATTTTCTATCTTTGTAAGCTCGTTTTAGGTAAGCCTATCTTTTATTTCAGTGCAAGATGTAGTTGTTTCGCAATCGATGTTATAGTAGGATTTCGTTTGTGGTGTGCCAAGCCTCCTCTCTAACCGCCCCCCCCCCAGACTTGCCTTCTGTAATGGAATAATCTGTGCCCGAATTTGGTCGTCTTTTTTTAAGTCAACAGTTTATTTCTTCTCCTATTTTACAAATACTATTTCCAAGAAAGACCAACGTTATTTTGTCGAGTCACTGACTCAGCAACACTTTCGCTGCAAACTGATTTTCCAGGATCCGCAGTACGTCTGGATGGCTGAAATTAAGAAGGTAATTAATTTGTTAAAATGTGATGATATCGTTATTTAAAACAACTTTTTTTGTTATTGTTGTTGTTGATAATAATATGGACCTCAATAAATGTTCGTGAACGTTTATGATCGAAGTGCTACGACCTTTGATTTGTACCATTTTTGTATCTTATGCTAAAACATATCTACATACATACGTGTTGGATCAAAGGTCACAACCACCCGAGTTCGAATCTCGGCGTGGGCATATCTGAAGGGTATTACATCTTTGACTTCGCTTCATTACTTTGGAGGTCGCTCGGCCCAATAAGCCTACCATCTGCATAAAAGTGGCCGTAAAACATCAATTATTTAACACATATATCATTACCATATTTTGGTAGATACCTCCTTCAGAAGTGTAAATACACTGGAGTAGCCAAAGAATGGACACCTGAAGGGGAACTTAACCCCATATATAACAACATTATCAGTACGGATGTGTTGAAACATTAATTATGTTGGTTCGAACATGCCCTAATCCGGCATCAGGATCCTGAAAAGGCGATTGTTCCAATTGAATAATCCTGAATTTTGTTTGTTTTTCATAGCCACCATCTTGCCCACGCTGTGCGTATTTTCAATCATTATCAAATGCCTATCCCATAATTTTCCCGGATATTAACTGAAAACTTGTTTTCTTACACGTCTGAAACCTGACCCCTTCTGCTTTAGACACATTTCAGGCAGACATTTATCGAATATAGCCAGAGTCGGATCCATAAAGACATAAAGTATATGATTTCTTTTGGAAAAGAATTAAATTCTAAAATAAGGATCAGAAAGAGAAATATATCATAACAGAGAGCATCGTTCATTAGACGATAAAGCATTATCTTCTAAATATTGAACGAAGGGGATTAAGCGAAGAAAACATACGACAGAGGAATTAGTGGCGACGCCTACCGAGTGACCATGCAACTAGTTGTTGTTTACGAATGGGCACCTTCCCGGGATACGTTTTCTGGGAAGTGTATGCCATCCGGAAGCAGTGTCGTTGTATCCGATATAAATATCAAACTGAGACGCTGTTTATCTGAGACAGACTGAATTGACCTATTAATCACAAGGTTTTACTTCCGCCTACGAAGTTGCTGAGCTTTGCTCAATTTTTCTCAATATGTCTATATATATGTTTGGCCGTTTATTACATCGCCTTGTTTACCGTTTGTTCAGGTTACAGGCAGTGGTGGGGCCACGCCACTTCGCTGCCAGCATCTACGCCGTCCTAAAAACGAAAACTTTCGTTGAGAGATGGGTCTCTTTTGGTATGTTGCGGTTCGCTCGTTCTGTCATTATTTCAATGTAATCGGATAATAAAACGATGAGATTCTACTGGCTTCGGCAAATAGGAAAACCTTGACGATCCTTTATTGGCGCCAATTTGTGGGAGGGACGGAACGTTTTCTTGTTTCAGTTCGTCATCTGCCATCCCACGTAATGGCCCACGGGTTATTCAGCCTAGTTATGGCGCTTTATATAAATAATTTCTGAAAAAAGTACAGATGCAAAATCTTTGAACCCGCTAAGAGTTCGCGACCGTAAATCACCGATAAATAGAAAATTGATGTCCGAACGCACAAGCAGGGGGATATGTAGCGCACCCGTCGCCATGGCAACCGATCGTAAGTCTAATTTCAAAGAAAGCTGCCGTCTTTGCCTCAAATAGACCATTGTCCGGTGCTGGCGAGCGATAATAAGAGGAGAAAGCATTAATCCGGTTTTGTAATTCTATCAAACCACATTAAAAGTGCCCCATTCGGTCTTGTTGTGGCATTCCTATGGGCCGAAGCAATTATTATGCCAACATAGCGTCATCCAATCTTCAGAAATAATTTTTTCCAATGAGCCCAGATATTATTCCCAGGGTAGTATACGTCTAATGTATAATCAAGATGGCTAGTGGTGGTGGTGGGGGGGGGGGGGGTTAGAATAGCTTATATACTGTACTGAGTCGAAGGATGCCACTATTAGTTGTTTTGGGGGATAAGTAAGTAGATTTCAGAATTATCATAATTATTTATAATTAATTCTCGATTTGTATTAGTATATATATATATATATATATATATATATATATATATATATATATATATATATATATATATATATATAGAGAGAGAGAGAGAGAGAGAGAGCAGAGTAGAGAGAGAGAGATAAATAGAAAGACAGTGAGATATATAGGTAGATAGATATATAGATAGATAGATAGAAAGGGGGGGGGGAAGAAGAGAGAGAGAGATAGAAAGAGGTACTAACATTAAGTCACTATATATAGACATCCAGGTGACAGGATCAATACCTTACAAAATCTAATGTTGAATTTATCTTTTCGATGTTTCATCCGACAGTCAAAGATGATATCATCTCATTTCACAAGACCGGATGATTGGTTAGGATATCCTTGGTATTGGTTACACCTAAGACATGCCCGGATTGGGGTGGGGTGGGGGGGTATCTCACAAATAGAAACTTAATCATTCAATCAATCAATCAATTAATCAATCAATCAACAAATCAATTAATCAATCGATCCATCATCAATCATTCAATCAATCGATCAATAATTAAGTCACTATGATCCGATTCTGTCGATTCCTTCAACTCAAAGTTTACTCTTGAAAGTATGAAAAGTGATTGCCGTTTCTCAAATTGTCCTCATATTTAAATGGAAACCAAACATCCCAAACAAGTTAACGGACAAATGAACGAACCAGCAGCGGGACATATAGGAGGCGGTTCTTTATAATAAGAGAATGTTTTTACAAAAAAAGGGATACAAAATAACTTAAAATAAACAAGATCTCTGAACACTCGCTGTTAGTTCATCCGAGACATGGAGTAAATGACAGGAGATCACTCGACGACAGACCAAGTGATAAGTCCCACTGAAGACTTAAGACGACGCAGGAAGCCGGCTTATCCGGAAGACGGCGCACGCGCAAGTAGTCATGCGCGGACTACTTACGGATGAGGCGCCGTAGAGCGGCGAACGCTTCAACCGGCATCAGATGACTAATTTCTCTAATTGACCAGCTAGCTCAGTGTTTAGTGGAGACAGAGTAATCGTTGAAGTTGGCGATCTGACAGCCACAGTTGGCTGTCAGAGTAATGTTTAGGACATTATGGGTGTCATTTACTTACCGCGCTCAGGGAACGGATGCTGATTGGCTAAGTGCAGCTTCTCTTACGAATAGAAGGAATCGGTTAAAATCGGGAAGGTTGGGGGTTTGGAAAAGGGGATTGGGGAGATGGTGTTGGTGGTAGTAGTATGTGTGTGTGTGTGTGTGTGTGTGTGTGTGTGTGTGTGTGTGTGTGTGTGTGTGTGTGTGTGTGTGTAGATGGGGTTGGGAGAGAACGAAAGAGGTGCGGTACCGTGTGGTCTGTTGGTGTTGTTTGTGTTATCTTGTCACCTGGATCAAGGACGCCATGAAGAAGTTCTCGGCGGATCAGGATTTAGTTACGAAAAGAAACTAGTCGCGTAATTTGGAATGAGTAAAATACTGATAAATAGTGACTTAATGGATGAAATTATACACCAGTTGATAACATAAAATAATACGCTTATATATATATATATATATATATATATATATATATATATATGTGTGTGTGTGTGTGTGTGTGTGAGTATCTCTCTCTGTCTCTCTCTCTGTCTCTCTCTCTCTCTCTCTCTCTCTCTCTCTGTCTGTCTGTCTGTGTGTGTTTTAGGATAGATATAAAGAGTCAACAGGCACAGAGCATAAAAATATATAAACATCTTTCGCGACCTACCTCCATAAATCTGAATACAACTATACATACATTAATCTAAAAATAAAATGTTCCATACCTCCACATATTGATAAATGTGTGCGTCTACCTAAGCATGTGTCTGGTCTACTCATCAGCCTGTGGGAACCAGCTAATTCGCTTTTCGTACGCGACAAATATGTCACGCCCACAGGAAAGCGGCTACATGCAGGCTACGTACAAAAAGCGGAAGCACGTAAAAAACATACCATTTGATACGTGCTTATATATGTTTGTCTGGCGGTGTGCATGTTTGTTCGTGTGCCTGTACGTGAGTACGTGTGGTCAACGGTAATGTGCATTTTCGTTTGTTTGATTGTTTGAAGCTTTCCACAAATTAAAAACATCAAAGACCATAATTAACTTTGCTACCTGATCGTTAATTAACCGAGGTGTTCTACACAATTACGTATTGCTTACAACTGCTGAGTAAATATGGAAAGAAAAATGATACCCCCCCCCCAAGCCCCACCGAAAAACAACAACAACAAAAAACAACCAAGAACATTGTTGTTCAAATAGAAATCAAATGTGTTTTACGCAGCTTGAAAAATTACAATAGGACCAACATAGATACCTGGAACCAAAACAAGTAAATATATACAAACATCAATAGATATAGGAACTTGTCATCCTTCTACCTCTATTGATCTTCCTACAGACAAATTAAAGAACCCTTTCTTAAAGAAGTTACCAAATCCAGATATCGGCAATCCAGACACGGATGCTCTACGTCCCAAAAGAAGACTCCAGATATGTCGTCTAGTTTTATTTGATGAAATCAGACTCGACCCAATGATCTTCTGATTTATGAAGATCTGAGTGGATTTTTTTTCCCTGATAATTGTCATTTTCAGTAGATCAATGGGAAATCCGCAATTCCATGTGACCATCCACTTTCATATATATATATATATATATATATATATATATATATATATATATATATATATATATATATATATATATATATATATATATATATATATATGTTATAACATAACTGATAATATTTGTTAAAGAAAGAATGTAGACGGATGGAATTTCCTAATTATATAATAGCCTAAGGCGAGATCTTCAGATCCTTCACTAAACAATGAACCATAGCCACGAGGTTTGATGTTTACGACCACTGATGTGAGAAGACACAGTGCCATCTCTAATAATTAAAATAAGCCATTATATATATATATATATATATATATATATAATATATATATATATATATATATATATATTTGAAAGATATATAATAGCATGAATCAGTGTGATAATTACTGACGCATCTCTCAGACTATAACAGGCGTACACCGGGGGAATGGGGGGGGGGGTTGTGGAATGAGCAATGAGCAATGAGCTCCAAAAGCTCACCTTTCTGGTTAACTAGAGATTGCCCTCGGGAAGCCTGACGAGGTTCTTAACGACTGTTGTAGTTTTTGCTTAATGTTTTAGTTATGAATCCTGCTTCGTGTTACTATTCGCTTTACTCAGAATTCTTCATTTTGTTTCGGACTAAAGACTCCACCTATTGTCCTGTTACCTGCTCTCGCTTTATTGACTTCCACCAGCTGATGTCAGCGTCAACTGTCAGGGAAGATCACTGCTTCTAGCTGCCAATTAGATGTGAAGGATTAAATAGAAATTGGATGGTACCGTCCCAATTTTACAAAACCGATTTTACTAACAAGTATCAGTGACATGACACCTGAATACTTCTATGGATTCGTGTCCAATAGAAAGTCATCTATAAAATTCTCGACATCCAGTCAGATAATCTATTGTGTATATCTAAATCTCGGCACAAGTCACATGGCAATCGAGCAATTAGCGTAGCAGCTCTCACCTTTTAGATGTGTGTCGTCTTTTGAAAGGTTGAAATCATTTCTGAAACTCACCTCTTCAAGATTACCTTCACTGAACATAATGGTGATTGTTCAAATTTCTTATTGATATATATATATATATATATATATATATATATGAAATCATTTCTGAAACTCACCTCTTCAAGATTACCTTCACTGAACATAATGGTGATTGTTCAAATTTCTTATTGATATATATATATATATATATATATATATATATATATATATATATATATATATATATATATATATATATTATTATATGCTATCAGTGTCCTACAATCATTTCTGGTACTAAGGGCATTCCAATGACCATAAATAATAATAATAATAATAATAATAATTATTATTATTATAAATTTACATGACAAACCATCATTTTCAGCCACATACTGGTTTCTGACTGTTGTACGTATACGATTAGTAGCCAGTTAATGGACTCGATCAGAGAACCTTTCAGCCTATAGTTCAACACATTACCACGATGCCACACTGTCTTCTATCTTCTGCATCTCGGTAATTAGTTACGATAATACTAAATCGTTTGTCAAAAGAAAACCACCCTCATAAATGTGATGCATTTGTGAAGTTATTATCTCGGTTCGAATTCGAGTATTAGTTGTATCTGAACGATGTTCCATCCGATCTTCAGATCATCCAGGGAGTGACGAAATTCGAGACTAGAAAAACTACTCACTCATGACTTTTACAGAGTACATTTTAATTATGCATTTTTAATGAATAGCCAACGCCACTGCTGGAGTAAGGTGCTGAAGAATCGTTACATCGGACAAATAGATCTGTGATCTCTAACTGATATCCATCGAATTCGATTTTATGTTTTGCCTAAGACTGAGTTGTTATTGTTAACCCATGGGTAGTATACTTGACGGGATAAATACGAGGAGAAAATCAAGTGTTGGAGGGTGAAACATTGAATCGTTAAATATATCCATATCAGCTATGATCGTTCTGTAAACGGCTCTCCAGAAGGCCCCAAAATGTGCTGCCTTTATCTGTAAACACCTTGATGGCATGAAAAAGACTATGATATTCTTGTTGTTAAAAAGTAGAGAGAGAGAGAGAGGGGGGGGGGGCGCTGTGAAAGAGAGAGAGAGGAGAGAGAGAGAGTACATTTCATAATTTCTCACACCCAAAAATCAATTGAGGTAACATAGATGCGTCGGTCGCACGGAATACAATGTACATGTCCATGGCATTATGTGTACGTAGGGAAATGTGCTTTATTTCACCTTCCGCCTCACAACTTGAAGGCTGAGTGTATTGAGTTTGGGGTTAAATCAGTCTGATATTATTATTATTGTCTTTCGTATTGTTATCTATAAGACATAGGCTAATTTAACCAACTCCTGGCCACCTTTAATTTCAAACAGTTCCCAAATAACTCATTATTCAAGATAGCTAATTAATTTATTTCTCACCAAGAAAATAAAGTTAACCAAAATCTGCCTGACCAGGTGTAAGTGCTAGTTGGCGCTATGATCATGTGTTACACGAGTTTGAAACCAAATCGAAGATTTTGCCATATCCTGGCCCCATTTTAGCTAAACCGGACCAGTGAATATGTACTTTTCACCTAACTCTGGCCACCCTTTCTTTAACACAATCATACTTGAATAAAGAATCGTTCGTACACCTAACAATCATACTATCAATGTAACCCATCTGTAACTTAAAGTTTAATACGAAGAAGTAAACAAAAACGGGTGACTAGGAGAACGAGGCCAGTTTTATTTGGCATGGGGCGATTGCTCAGAAGCCAAGCGAAACACCGAATGTTAAAGATCTATCACTGTAAATACATGATCTAAGTCACTTTGTTAAATACTCATGTGGAACATAAGATATCTAAATTTTACTGAAAGTGTCAAAAAAATGGACAAGACCCTCTGAATCTAGGTATTTAGACCCTTTTACATCGAAGTCTAGAGACTGGAGATAATAAAAACCTCTAAAAACGATCGGGGGCAGATATATACAGAGCCCCGTTCCACCACCCCCCTCATGTACAGGTATGCTGAATGGTCTGTGTACTAAGCCCATAATCAGTTTTAAAGAAACCTTTTCAATTTGAATATGAATAATGAAATGATTGTTCCACGAAGATGGATTCGTTTCAACTCCTGGCTAAATAACAGTCAACAGTTAGGTTATAAAAGTATAATCTTTTGTCATGTTATTCCAAGAATAATTAACTGTTAAAATGATTTGTGTCACATGTCAAGTAGTAAATGCAAAACATTAATCAGGATGTGCATAAGCGTAACATCTAACAAAATCTCAACCATATCTATTACAGACTTCCTTCCATCAATATTAACGGCTGCAATAACTGTTGTCACTTCCTTGTTTCCACTTGACCTACTGTGGAGAGATGTTGTACCAGATATAGCCAGTACCTTCATTGTCTTGTGGTCAAGGACAATTCCAGTTTCATCTGTGTTCCATAATTTGAGGTCAAATTTATAAAACATATTGTGCTTAATCAAAGTCAGACGAGTTGCTTCGAGGTATGACTTCACAACTTCTCGCTCCATACCCTGATGACGAACAGCTGCTGTTGGTTCTGGTTTTCTTAACTTCAGATCGGGGTGTCCTTTCGGAATGCCACACCGCGAATTATTTAATGGATTTCCAACTTTGAAATTCTTACCATACCTTTTCACATACTGCCCAGCATATATCAAAACCTGTTTCTTGTCGAATCATACACCTGTGTCTGTCCGGTTACATGCATAGTCAACCAGCTTTCTCTCTTGTTGGTAAGTGAACCTGGACATCCTTCCTGGATTTACATCAAGTGTTTACCTTCTCATTGATGTTGGTTTGAAGTATTGCCCGTGGTACATTAAATTTGGTTTGGGCTGCTCGCTGGGACATCTAGACTGAGTTGACTCTCTGAAATGCTGCAAGCATGTCAGTCTCATTCCAAAGCCTAGTGTGTATGAGCCTCGAGTGTGGGTAGGAGCTGTTATTCAGTTAAAATCCCTAATATGTGACGTACATTCAGCCCATGAAACATGTACCGCATAGACATACACGATATAAGCTTACTATTAATGGTCCACAAGGCATAATGGGATTACCTAATCGATTGATAACTTGAGTTATCACTTTATTGTAGACTTGTAATGCATTAATTTCTTTCCTTTGGCTTTTTATAGCTAATTATGGTAATTTTAGTGCCTTAACATTTACTACTTTATGGCTGTTCACTCTACTCGTATTTTTAATTATCAAAAACAGACTCACACTCCCAAATATTTGACATTAAGCCAAACCTAGCCATGGCCAGGTCTAGGAATATACGATGGCCGGGTTTAGGTGAAATTTACTACATGCACATTCTAGCGTAAAAGGACACGAATGGATCGTTTTCATACAAAAACCTATTTAAAAATAAATTTTCTGAACGTGTTGAAGTTTATAATTACCTTGCTTGTGTTCTATAATATGCTATTTACCTAGTGACAGGATTGAGAAAAGCTTGAAAGTGTAACCTTTCGGTAAAAATGTGTTATTCACACCTTAATTTACGGCGCGTCCTAATTCAAATCGCAACGCGATGACATAGGGTGCCGCGGGTCGAAATGATAGTACCGGTAGATGGCGCCAAAAACATATCCATCTCATGCAGACGAAAGAAGAAATTACCGATTTCTGGGCCACCAAAAGCGACCAGCTTTAGGAAGGTGGCCCAATTTTGGAGAAATGACCCTATATATATAGCCTAATCAATATCAGTATTTGCCAAACTACAACAGCAACGACTACAACGACAAGAACAACCACCGCCACCAATACCACCGCAACAACAACAACAACAACAACGACGACAATGATATAGACAACAACAGCATGTAGCTTCTCATAGACTTGTGTTTATTACTCAAGGTCATTTTGAATTTTCGATCCATCACAATGAACACATTTGTTCTCAATGTGTGCCCTTTTAGCGGTTATTTATTTTAGTAATTTAAAATAAATGTTTAGTGTAATTCTCGTTAGATGGCATCACCAGTAATGCCAGCCATTTATATTCAAGCGAAACAAAAGTCAACAAAAAATCAACGTAAAATTACTGGTTTCTTGGATTTCGCTGAACAGAAACTTTAAGCCACATTCTAGTCTTTCTGGTGACATCAGTCGCCTGCTTTTAGAGAAACCGTTACACCGGTCATGCGATGAAATAAGAATTGCGGTCTCCGGGGTCAACTTACTTAATTACACCTCCACGTCGCGAGACAATGTTTCAAGGTTAGAAGACGAAGAGAAAAGGACGCCCGCTCTCTCAGTCTCTGTACCCATCAACGTTCAGGTGATTTCGGTGAATGCGACGATCAGGGGGCGCCACTAGGACTGGTTGGCGGAAGGGGAAATGGATTTCTAAATTTAGCCCCGACCGCCCATAAGAGAACAAAATCGTCGGCCGAATCATAAAATGATTCGTCCAACCCACTGCCAGCTGGCATTTGACGTCAGAGTCGTGTCAGCGCGCTGATTGGATGATTGCTTTTGCGGTGAGTTTTTAAATTCTGCTTTTCTCCGGGTTTGGCGGTCGTTAGGTAATGATAGGCGGAAAGTGAAGCGAGAGAGAGAGAGAGAGAGAGAAAAACCCAATCATTTCAGAGGCTTCACCCAACTGATTTAGCCGTCTTCTGGTCCACCGAGCGACGACTAGTAGTGCGCCTAGCAACGACGCAACAGTTGCAACGCTGCTACACTAAGACGGTGCTTAAGTCAATGAAAAAGTGTCAGAAAAAAAATTGATCCCATCTTAAAGGAATCACAATTCGTCAATATTCGACTTCACCTTTAATGGAGTGCAGAACTACAGAGACAGATGTATTTTACATAATTTATGTAACTGGCATTATTGATAATTAAGTGTGGACTCTTTTTTACGCTCTGTAGCTTATCCCTTGGCAAGCCGTTGAGGCGGTGAGTATTTTTGATAGGATGCGTGGCTAACCGACTGAAAGTGATACAAATTAGGTCACGTCGGATCCAGAAGTTGCCATTCGAGGGAATCTTTTATTAAACGCGTAGGCGACGAGTCGGTGGCGAAATTATTGGATGAAATGTTTCTTTTTTCTTCCTCACTCAAAACGTCACTGAGACGAGCAGATCAAAGAACTTCCGACGCCGCACACAATTGGCAACACGACGATGCCAGTTCGATATTTATCGACGTCACTCGGCTCCCGTGGCAGGCGTTGAGTGGTCGGGTCACATGACCACATAGCAAATCGATCAGCGCCCAGTGGAGAGGCTACAATCGTTTGATGAGGCGGTGACGGGAAGATTCCTCATAATTTTCACTGTTCTGATGTGTGTCCCCCGTTCTGAGTGTTTGTCTAACTATTGTTCGAGTCATCCAGATATAACGTCCAATCGACTGCAATAAGCGACTGAGGGAGGAATTTAACCAGAAGACAAAGATAATTGAGTCGGCTAGACTTGGTGCCGCTTTGAGGAGGTGTTCTCTGTACCTGCGACGTGAACATGATTTGTTTTTTTGGATGATCGATATACCTGTTTTCTGTTATTGTTTAGTACAACAATTAGAGTGATATATATTAATATATTAATCTATATATTTATCCATGTATCCATCTATCGACCTATCCATCTATCTTTTTATCTCTTTCTGTTTCTCATGATGATTGATGTCTTACGGCCACTTTTGTGCTCATGGTAGGCTAAATGGTCCGAGCGACATCCAAAGGTAATGCAGCGAAGTCAAAGATGAAACACCCTTCAGATATGGTCATGTTGACTCTCTCTCTCTCTCTCTATCTCTCTCCCCCCCCCTCTATCTATCT